>CAUYUJ010014744.1:278261-360761 GCA_963575745.1 Prorocentrum cordatum | reverse complement strand
GAACCCAGAGTACGATGAGGGGCGAGGAGAGACATGATGAGGAAGAGCATCAGGGGCACGACGACGAGAATGATGATCAAAAGGAGAAGGAGGAACAAAACGGCGAGAGAAGAGAGGAACGGCATGAGGAGGCGGAGGAAAGTGAGGACGATGAGGTTGCGTGGGCGGGTAGGCGGCAAAAAACACGATGATGAGGACGGCGACAACAACGACGACGACAGTGATCACGAGACGGGCGCATGCCAATCAGAAACAGGACGACGATGATTCGGAGGACTCGCGAACAAGCTTTGAATCGACGTTGGATTTAACACTTCTGATGGGGATGCTGGCCCCTGGCTATCATTTATTCATTATGCGTTGCTGCTCCGCGCCCTCCTCCTCCTTGTCCTGGTCCTCCTTCTGCTACTGCCCCTCCTCCATCCCCAATCCTCCCCCCGCTGCTCCTCCAACTCCTGCTCTTTTCTCACGTCTCACTCCCCGTCCCTCTCCTCACTTATTGTTCCTCACTTTCTACGATTGTCCAAGGAAGAAGTACAGAGGATCAGGGGGCATACAAAAAAACACAGTGCATCAGAAGGCAGAGGAAAATAAACAGGAGGATGGAAATGATAAAGATGATGGTAGTCATTATCATGTGGACATCACTGATGGCGACGATCCACCGATCATTGCGACGGCAATATATGCCAGCGGCATCGGCGCTCGCGGTGACGACGACAACGATTGGAACGAGGCCCATGATGTCGATTGCGAGGGTGACTGTGATGGCGGGCACGATGGTGATGGCGATGATGACGCTGACGACGACGACGATGACGATGACGGCGATGATGATGATTACGATTCTCACGGTGGTGTTGTCGACGATGATGCTGTCGTTGATGATGATAATGATGATGGCGATGACGAAGGTCCTGATGATGACGACGACGGCGACGACTACGACGATGACGAATCGGATGAACGGGCGGCCGCCCGCCGCGGCAGAAGCGAACGGCCGGCCGAGGCCGCGGCGAACGCCCAAGATCCACACCGCGGCCTCTGCTGAGAGAAGGCCTGCGCCGCAGAGCTCTTCTCAGCAGGGGCGCCCGGGTGCCTCTGCAGAGAGGGCGCGGGTCTGCCTCCGGGATCGTCGGCTGGGCTTGCTGAGACGACGCCCTCCAAATAGAGCTTGTCTCATCAGATCCAAACGACGATCCCAGGGTCAGACCCACTTCCTCTCAGCAGGGGCACCCGGGTGCCCCTGCTGAGAAGACCCCTGCAGCGCAGGCCTCATCTCAGCACAGGCCGCCTTGTAGATCTTAGGCGTTTGCCGCACCACGTCTGCTGAGAACGCGTAGGACGTGGCGAACGCCTAAGACCCAAGGGGCAGGAAGCGCGATCGGAAGCGAAACGCTTTTGGTGTTGGCTGTATCTTCTGTTGAGATACCGATGCCGATCATGGCCCGGTAACGGTACCGATACCGGCATCGGTGCCGGCACCAGTATCGATATCGATACCGGCACCGTCAGGCGCAGCGCGTTTCTTAGCACCAACATCAGCACAATCCTTGCGGGAATATGGAGGAAAAGGGGGGAGCGGGGAGGGAACATGAGCACGAGGAGGAAAGCCTGCAAGGAGGAGCAAGAGGGGTTGGGGGGATATGGAGAAGGCAGCAGCAGGAGGACCAGGACAAGGAGGAAGACGAGGCGGAGAAGCAGCGCCGACAGACCGATTTATAGCCTCAGTCCAGCATCCCCAACAACGATTTTGAGGCAGGATGGCTCCACATATTGCTGATTTGCCTGCGCCCTTGTCGCCATCACTGTCGTCGTCATTGCTGACATCGTCCTCATTGCCATATTTCTTGCCCTCTCCCCCTCCCACGCATCCCTCCTGCTCTTTCTCCTCCCCCTCCTTCTCCTTCCCCGACTCATTCCATTCCTCATTATCCTCGTCGTTATTATTCCCCCTTCTCTTCTTCCACTCATTCTCGTCATCGTGTTCCTGCTGCTCTTCCCCTGGTTCTTCTCGCCCCTCGTACTCCTGGTTCTCCTCTTCACCCTCCAAGTTCTCCTCTCGCTGGAGATGTCAACATGTACCAACTAAGGCATGGCGCCCCCCCGCCTGAGACTTCCTTCCACATGACTCAGAAATCATGCTCTCGCCTCGGCGCCGGCTAACTGTTCCCTCGAGGCAGGGGCGCCTGGACCCCTCCTGGGGCACAATTCGGCATTGGCAGGGTAATGTAACAGGTAGCTTGGGCCTGGCCCCGTCTGACTCCTCTCCCCCGCCCCTGGGGGCCCAGTTGTGAGGACGTCCCAGGCAAACTGACCGGACTACCTCGCGCGCTGAATCTCGTAGCGAGTCCAAAGTTGCGAGGAGGTCTGAAGCGAAATTGGCCCGACCCCAGAGTTCCGAGGATGGATCAGGCGAATCTGGCCCGAGAACCTCGAGCGCATCATCTCTGAGCCCGGAGTTGCGGGGACGCATCAAGCGAAATTGGCCAAACGACCTCAGGCGCGGCATGTCTGAGCCCATAGTTGCGAAGACGTCTCAGACGAAATTGGCCAGACCACCTCAAGTCAGGAGCATCTCGGAACCCAGAGTTGCGAGGATGTCTCAGGCGAACCGGACCGGACAACCTCGCGCGTCGCAACTTCGAGCCGACAGTTGTGAGCATGTCTCGGGCGATACGGGCCAGATCACCTCAGGCCACAACAATTCAATTCTGAGACCAGAGTTGCGAGGATGTCTCAGGCGAAATCGGCCAGACCACCTCGCGCGCGGCATCTCTGAGCCTGGAGTTGCGAGGATGTATCAGGCGGAACGGGCTGGACCAGCTTAGGTCAGAGTAAATCTGAGCCCGCGCGCGACATCTTGCAGCCCAGAGACGTCGCGTGCAAAATCCGCCGGACCACTTCGCACGCGGTCTCTCGGAGCCAAGAGTTGCGAGGACGTGTTAGGCGAATTTGGCTGGACCACCTCGCGCCTGGCAACTCGGATCCCAGAATTGCGGGCATGCCCCGGGCGACCTGGGCCGGACCAACTCAGGTCAAGGCATATCTAGGCCAAGAGTTGCGAGGATGTCCAGGGCGAATCAGACCAACTCAGGTCAGAGCATTTCCGATCCCAGAGGTGCAAGGATGCCTCTGGCGAAAATGGGCCATACCACCTCGCGAAAGGTATATCTGAGCCGAGAGTTGTGAGGATGTCTCAAGCGAAATGGGCCGGACCACATCAAGCCAGGACATATATGAGCCCAGAGTTGCGAGGATCCCCAGGCGAGCCGGGCCGCACCTCTTCACACGCGGCATCTAGGAGCCCAGAGTTGCGAAGATGTCTCAGGCTAAATTGACCAGACCACCTCGCGCGCGGCATCTCGCAGAGTTGGGAGGACATCTCAGGCTCTGAAGTAGAATTGTCCAGATCAGCATGTCTGAGCCTAGAGTCGTGAGGATGTCTAAGGCGAAGCGGGCTGGACCTACTCAGGCTAAGGGCATATCTGAGCCCAGAATTGCGAAGATGGCGAAACGGACCGGACCACTTCGCGCGTGGCATCTTGGATTCCAGAGTTGCGAGGATGTATCAGGCGAAATGGGATAGGCCATCTTGCCCCCGGCAACTCGGAGCCCAGAGTTGCGACGATCTCTCAACGCAATGTAATGCAGTGCCATGGGAAGTGACGCAACAGAAATGCAATGCCATGCGTTGTAATAAAATGCCATGCAATGCAACGCAAAGGCACTCCATGCAATGGGATGAGACAGTGGCTTCCACTGCGTGGGATGCGGGATAGAGATAGAGAGGGAAAGGAGGAGCACGGAGGAGGAGGTGTAGTTGTTGTTTTCCAGAGCTCCCCATGCAACTTGGCATGAACCACTGTGCAACACCAGTAGCAGGAGGCAGGGCTGGAAACAGGATCAAGCAAACGAAGCGCATTTAGCAGGCCAGAAGCTCACTGAGCAGGAAGAGGACGCTTTTGGCGACGGCGGCGGCGACGACGACCGACGACGACGGCCGCCTCCGGCCGTCGATGCAGAGGAGGAGGAGGAGGAGGAGGAGGAGGAGGAGGAGAAGGAGGAGGAGAAGGAGGAGGAGGAGGAGAGGGAGGAGGAGGTGACAAGGAAGAGGGGGAGGAGGAGGAGGAGGAGGAGGAGGAGGAGGAGGAGGAGGAGGAGGAGGAGGAGGAGAGAAGGAGGGAGTGGTAGGACGTGACAAGAGGAAGGATGGGGAGGAGGACAGGAGGAGGAAGTGGAGGAGGATGACGAGGAGGATGACGAGAAGAAAAACAGGACCAGCAGCAGGAGGCGGAGCTGGCAACAGGATCAAGCACATCGGGAGCCCACTTAGCAGAACAGAAGCCCACTTAGCAGGAACACGACTTGTTTTGCAATTTTCTTGCCGGTTCCGCCGTCGTTTTTTACCGGTTCCGTCGCCGTTCTTTGACCAGTTCCGGCTCCGGTTCCAATCCTAGAGCCGTTTTTTGCCGTTTTCGGTCGCCGTTTTTTTGCCGTGTCCACTTGCAAGGGGCACTTTTTTGGAAACGGTGAAAAAACATCTCTGCCGTTTCCGGGGCCCACAAAGCCTGGGACACACAAATAAATGCACACAAATAAAAGGATTCCCCCTATTTTCCAATCTGTGTTTGGGTTTTCGCCTTCCCCCCACTTCCCATATGTTCCCATGTTTTCGGGGGAATCGACGATTAATTGTGTCTGTGTGTTTTTTCCCTCCTGACTCTCCCGTGCCCGCGGTCGCTCGTGCCATCGGGAGGCGCGGGGAACTCGCCGGACTCCCCTGCGGATCCTCGTCACGCTCCTCCAGCTCATGGCTCTGCTCCCACTCGTGTCCACCCCCCCACGTCCACCATGCACACTGCTATTTCTGTTCCCAGTCCTGCTCCCACTCATGTCCCCCCACCCCCTCGCCCGCTCCTCCCCCTCCTCCTGCGCCCGGGTCGCTCGTTCATTGAGGCGGCATCGAGGGTCTCTCGAGGCACCCACATGCAGCAATTTGCGCAGTGACATCTCGGTACCGGGCTGAGGCGTGGCCTCAGAAGGCAGAGACCAGGATGGAGTGGGCAAGTGGAACGTAGGATGGAGACGGGGGATGTGCTGCAGGGGCACCATGAGCCTCGGCGTGGCCGCGAGAAAGGGAGAAACATGTGCCCCATATCCACTACCAGTGTGCGAGCTAGCTCGAATGGGTAAACAGTGCGTGAGACTGCACCGCGTGACCGCCCACGCGCAAGACTGCAGACTGTCACGGGCGCAAGCTGCAGGAACCAGCGATCCACCACAGGCCCACCGTGCAGGCGGTCACACTGCCTGCGCGGCCTGCTCCGTCCTCATCCGCTGCCCCCCGCGGGAAGTACAGAGCAGGCTGGCGCCGGCACCAAGAGAGTACTTGTTCCACAACGCTTGGAGTGCGTGCCGGGCTGGGGTGAGCCCGTCCTGGCCCTCGGAATCGCAGGGGGGGCGGGGGGCGAGCAGGAGGAGGAGGCCGAGGAGGAGGGAGGAGGAAACGAAGGAGGAGGAGAGGAGGAGGAGGAGGAGGAGGAGGAGGAGGAGGAGGAAATAGGGAGGAGGAGGAGGAGTGTAGGAGGAGGAGGAGTAGGAGCGAGGAGGAGGAGGAGGAGGAGGAGGAGCAGGAGAAGGAAAGGAAGGAGGAAGATGAGGAGGAGGAGGAGGAGGAGATAGGAGGAAGAGGAGGAGGAGGAGGAGGAGGAGGAGGAGGAGGAGGAGGAGGAGGAGAGGGAGGTGGAGGACATCGCGCAGCACGGCTCGCTGCCGAGGCACGCCCTCGACGCGTCGTGCATGCGGGGGCGGCCACGGCGCGGCCCGAGCCACGGCGCGGCCAACCCCCCCCCCCGGCGGGGGGCTCCGCCGGGGAGGTGGGCCGAGGCCGGGCCGCCTCCGCTCCGTGCGCGTCGTCGTCCTCCTCCTCCTCCTCCGGAGGCGGGGACTCGGGAGGCCAGCGAGGAGGCAGGGAGGGCGCTGAAGGGAGGCCAGACCCAAAACGAACGTAACGGCGATATGCCGACCCCTCTCCCAGGCTCTGGGAGGTCTTCGACTGGACCAAACTTTTGGGGCCCCGCCCTGGGATACACGATGGGGGGCGTCAATCCTCGATAGGGGTCGTCCGAATAGCCCCCTTGTGATGTATCCCAGGGTTTCCATACTTTCCGAGTGGCCGAACTCTTCGGGCAAAACACGAGATGTGGGGGAGAAACATCGCCTGCGAAAACGTGCCTCCTCACAACTACCAGGAGATGTGATCGCAGTCTTGGAGCAACGCCCGCCTCTTCGTGCTCTTCCTCATCATCGTTCATCGGCCCTCGGCTCTGGATGCTTCAGTTCGCGCTCGGCGCTGAATGCACCTCTCCTGCCCAAACCTGATCAGACTGAAGACCCACCGTGAACCAGTTGAACTCTAACACACAACACTATCCCGTTGTTTGTGCAATCGTCCTTGAACTCCTGTCACTGCCGCCGCGGCGCTTCCTCGTCCACGCTTGTACTCCTCCTCGTTCGCCGCTCCTGTACTTCTCATGCGTCCCCCGTCATTGGTCTCCAATCCCTCCTTCTTTACCCATTTGCTCCTATTGTTCCGTCCCCTCTTCCTGCGCTTTTCCCACCACCCCTGCCTTCCAGGTAAGGCGAGGAGGCATGATGAGACGGAAAAGTCTCTTCCCCCTTCGCTCCAAACTCAATTCGTTTGCCGCTGTACCCCCCGCATGGCAGGAGGCTGCCTTCGCCGCAGGCGGCTTCACGACTTGGCCGCCAGCCAGCCTAAGCAGGTCCTCTAGCCTCTTCCTGCGGGTGAGGAAGACGGGGAAGAGGGAAGAGGGAGTCGAAGAGTGAGGGAAGGAAGGGAGAAGGGAAAGCCGGAGAAACACACGCCAAACATGTGAAGAGACACCACGAGGAAATCTTCGGTGAAAATGTCAGCCAACATTATGTTCGCTTCGCCAAACGAATTGACACTCGCCCGCAATTCAGCCGTCCAGGGTGTCAGGAAAATTCGGCATGATGTTTTTGTATGTCCGGCAACAAAGCGCTGGTTCATCCCCTCCCGAGAGCGCCCGTTTCGCGCCGACGTGCTGCAGTAACGAACGAATCGATGGATCATGCAAGAGAAGCGGCCAGATAGACAAGGGTAAACGAGAGAGGTGTGCTGCGAGAAATCGAGACAGAAAGAGAGAGAGAGAGAGAGAAAGACAAAAAGAGAGAGAGAGAGAGAGAGAGAGAGAGACAGAGAGAGAAAGAGAGAGAAAGAGACAGAGAGCAAAAAAGAGAGACAAAAAAAGATAGAGAGAGAGAGAGAGAAAACTGAGAGAAGTCGGGCGAGCAGCCAGCACCGCGCGCCACACAACCGCAGCCCTGTGGCGCGCGACGCCTCTTCCCCAAGGAGCGGCAGTTTCAGCTGGCGGAATGCAACATGCGCACAATGCTGCTGGAGCAGAGGCATTCTGGGAGGGGAAGGATCTCTCCAAGACCCAACCACAGCCTCAACCAACAAATGCCTCAACGACTCCTGCCGAGTAACGCGGCTAGCCTGATCTCCTCCTCCTTCTCCTCCTCCTCTTCCTCATTATCCTCGCTCCTCTTCGCCGGTTCTCCTCGTTCTCCTCCTCCTCCTCCTCGTTCTTCTCAAGGCTCGTCTCCTCCATTTCACGGTGCCCATCTCGCTTCGCTGGGGGTCGCGTCGGGCGGACAGGCCCGGCGGGCACGACTTGAAAGCGAACGTGCAAGTTGCCATGCGAACGGACAGGACGTTAAACCGAGCGGGTAGAGCGGAGGACAAACGATCTAGCACGGACGACATCGTTCCCACTCAGTGGAGGCCATCTAATACGGACGACATCGTTCCGCTTCAGGACTCCGTGTACAACAATATCCCGTCGTGCACGTGCCGATCTTCTCCCAAATGCATATGTATCCTGGGGCAATCTTCCCCCCACCAACACAGCAAGTTTCGAGACTTGTTGAACCACGCTTGCAGCAGTAAGTGTTTGGTTCTGGGCACTCGGCATCGCAACCAGAGGAAAAGAGGTACACGTCGCCAGGATGTTCATGCCCGTGATGAATTGTAGAGTTGAGCTTCTTGATATCGATCGGTAGATCCTCCAAGTGAGCGTTTTCGAATTCGGCAGTTCGGCATTGGGCGGGGCGGGGGGGGGGTCTGGCTCCTGACCTCTGCTTAATGCGACTGTTTGCAACAGTGCGTCCTATGGGGGAGACCCCACCTGCTCGAAACAGGCCCCCCAAACAGCCAAGGTCCACTGCAGGGGGGGGGCGGGGTGCGAGGGCCAGCGCCGATCGGCAAAGCAATGAATAAGAAAACAATCACCTACCTTCTGGACATCGATCGGTGCATCCTCAAATCTCGCCTTCTCATACTGCTTGTGGTCCTGCGCTTCGTCCTTGCTGTTGTCTGCGGTCTGCGTCCTGCCGGCGCTCAGCGCCCGTGACTGGAGCAGCCCCACTCCGTCGGCCTCGCTCGTGGCGTCGTCTCAGTTGTGCGAGTCGTCCTCCACCAGGCGGCGCTCCTCCAAGGTCTTGTCGGCGGCGAGACAAGGTGGGGAAATGGGAAGGAGAAAGCCTTCTCAGGAGGCGGCGGGAATTTTAAGAAACCCTACCGCATTCTGAGGAGGTTGTTGGTGTCTTCCGGGAAGGTTTAGAAGACTTCTCAGAAGGCTGGGGGACTTCCAAGCCTCCTGAGAAGGCATTCTCCTTTTCAATTCCCCACCGGGCTCGCCGCCGATCTCGGTCATGCCGTCGGCGGCGACGCCGCCGCGGCCGACGAGCAGGATGGCGAACGCTGCTGCAAACACCGCTACGTTCATGTCGGTAACGGTGAAGCAACAGGGGCTTGTCGGCAACAGGCGCAAAACCCCGCGTTCCAAATGCCTGAAGACTTGCCACAATGTCTTGGGCAAAACTTGAGCCAGAATGGCAATGGAAGGCTCGACATGACGTTTGAGTAAAATCCGAACTTGCGTTCACTTTCAGTCCCGAGCTGATACAGCTAAAACGTGTATCAAGGACGGGTGGCAATGACGCAAGACCCTTGGAGGCCGCAAGTGTGATTTTTGGGCGGCGGGCGACCAGCGAAAACGGCAAAGGACGGGCCGCAGAGGCAAGGACACAGGCGCGTGCGTCCTTACTAGGGGCGTTGACTGTACAGCCTGATGCCAAACAGAACTGATCCCTGGGCATGGTGGGCGCGAGGGTATGCAGTTCGCAACCCGCCTAGTGACCGCGGGCGTTCGCCGCCAGGTGCGGGTCTCCCCCGGTTGTGGAAGAGGGTTGGGAGGTCCAACCACGCCTGTGGCCAGGGAGCCGCGGCAGCACGACTTCGGGAGGACGCGGCATCGCCTGCTCCTCTTCCCTTCCCTCCCTTCGCCCTCATGTTTCTCCCAGGTTCTCCCCCGACCCCCTTCACCTTGCCGTACAAATAAAAATCATCGACCCCAACCCCGCCCTCATCCGTAGGTCAGTGTTTGCGTATTCGGCGTTTCGACATTGGGCGGAAGGGGGGGGGAGGGGTGGGTCTGGCTCCGGACCTCTGCTTAGTGCGACTGTTTGCAGCAGTGCGTTCCATGGGGGAGGCTCCGCCTGCTCGAAACAAGCGCCAAAAACAGCCAAGATCCACTCAAGGGGGGGGGGAAGGGGGGGGTGCGAGGGCCCACGCAGTGATTCCCGGGGGGGGGGATCTTCAGCACCCCAAAAAAGCGTGATCGAACGACGGGGCGGGGCAGCTTCGATTCCTCAAGGATCCTCGGGAAAGGTTCAGGGATCCCGCAGGAATCCTCGGGCATCCTGCTGGACACACATGTTCGAGGAAACCACCCGCCTTCCATTCGTGAGCTTCACTTGCGAACCCTTGGAACAAATGTGCGCGGCATTACTGCGAGAACTACAGATTGAACAAACAGGCCCGCCCCCCACCCGCGAAGCTCATGCAAACTTTAAAACAAAAAACATATGCAAAAACAAGCAAGGCGAGAACGGCATGCTGAAAAGAACCCGCCCTCCATCTGTGACACTGTTACGAAGTTCTGCAGCCAATAAGCGCAGCGCTGAGGCGAGAGGCACATTCGAAATTGTGGGCCCTGGGGTATCACTTCCAGGGGCCGAAGTGTTACAATTTCGACGAGCGGGGGGGATTTCGATAATTGCTTCCCACGGTTGTTTTTCGTTTGACCTTCTGGAACGTCGTGTGAACTGAGAAACAGTGCGCGCACCAGAAGACGAAGCCAGGACGAGGGGACATTCGGGTGAGATGCATCCAGAATCCCTGAAATCCAGCCGTTCTCGGAGTCTTCCAGAACGCTCTCAGAGCGTTACCGAACGCTCTGGGACGGATGTATCCTCGCCCCAGCCCAGTGCGACATCATGCACCGACTGATGGAGGAGAGGTGGAGAGGGGCCAGGAGGAGGATGAGGAGGAGGAGGAGGAGGAGGAGAGGGAGGTGGAGGAGGGTGGAGGAGGAGGAGGGGGACGAAGGTGATCAGCGGAGGGAAGGCAGGAAAGAGGGAGGATGGCGGGCGGAAGAAGAGCTGAGCCTATACACATGTACAAATTGGTGCATCTCAAATTGTGTATACACTCAAGCAGGACCCAGGACAAGAGGACATCCTTCAAGAGCACGCGACCCTCCGCCGGCCAAGACGCACAGACCTTCCGAGCAAAAGCGCTCCCCAGGGTGCACGACAACATCCGCAAAACACGAAGACCACTAGGGCACCCTCCCCGAACCGACCTGGATCTTATACCTCGGTCCTACTATACGTACGCATAGGTGTATCTCTAACTATGTACGTACATACAGATGTGTATACGTATGCGGCTATGTATATGTGTATGTGTAGAAGGCAATCAGGAAGACTCGGCGGCGTGCTACTCTGCGGCGCGGGACAGCTAGGTGCACCGCCGCCCATGCAAACTCTCCTGCCCATCCCAACCCTCCCGCATCCAAACCCCTCTCCTGCCGACTGCTGCACTTCTTTGTCCTCCCCCTCCGCTGCCCTGTTTGCCGTCTGCCTCCACCGCCCTGCGTCAGATCCATTCTACTCACAATCCCACCGTCAGCCAGTCGAAGACACACAGGCACTTGATCAGCTAGGTAGCTTCAGTTGCAGTAGCAAGCGGAGCAACACCGGTAATCAGCAGGCACGGCAACAACAATAGCGAAGAGAACAATGTAACAGTCAAGCTGGTACATGCAGAAATCCCACCAGCCCTCTGGGCGTCGGTGGTTTAGGGCGTTTCCTCTTCCACCCCTCCCTCTTCCCCTTCGGGGAGGGAATTACCCCTCCCCCTACCCCCTCCCCACTGACCTGGACAGGAGGGGCGGGGAGCGGTCAGAGCGTCCAAAACGGCCTCGGCGAGGAAGCCAAAATCCGCCGACCCTGTCGGCGTGTGTGAAGGGCTTTTCCGTTCGAGCCGTCATCTCCGTCATTCTTTGTAATCGTCGTCTCTGTCGTTCCCTTTCCCTGGTACCCCTCTTCCCCTGGGCTCCTCCCCGCTCCCCTCGCCCTTTCCCAGGGCCTCCTCCTCAAGCGCGCTAGCCTAACCGACCTTCAGCAACGTCGTAATTGATTCGAAGGGAAGCCCCTTCCCTTTAATCTCTCCCCCGCCGGGTGGGGGAGGGAGGGTCTTTCCCAGGGCCTACCGACCTTGAGCAACGTCGTAATTGAGTCGAAGGGAAGCCCCTTCCCTTTCCCTTCCCCGACGGGGGGGGGCGGGGGGGTCCCGGGGGGGGGCCCGGGAGAGTCCCGGGGAAGTCCCGGGTCAGATACGACGCCCCCCCCGTAAGTACTCGACGTAAGGATTCTTTCTTCTTTCAGGCCGCGCCCGAGCCGCCCGAGCCGCCCCCGAGCCGCGCCCGAGGAGGAGAGCGCCTCAGAGAGCCCCCCTCTGTTCCCCCTGTCCACACGGGGGGGAGCCCCCCCTTTCCTCCCCCTGTCCTTCCTGTCCACAGGAAGAGAGCGCCCCGCGCCCCGCGCCTTTCCCCCCTCTCCCCCGTCCCCCCTCTGTTCCCCCTGTCCACAGCCCCCTCTGTCCCCCCTGTCCACACGGGGGGGGGCCTTCCCTTTCTTCCCCTGTCCTTCCTTTCTACAGGAAGAAAGCGCCCCGCGCCCCGCGCCTTTCCCCCCTCTCCCCCGTACCTTCGGATTTCCAGCTTCACATCCTTCCAAGGACCCTGCAACTCCTCCTCTCTTCTCCTTCTCAGCCTCCTCCTCCTTCTAGTCATCCTCCTCCTCCTCCTTCTCCTCCTCCTCCTCCTCCTCTACCCCGGAACCCGAGAGCCTGACAACTCTGGACCCCACCCCCTGATTCCAGGACCCGGCCCCAGGACCTTCTCTTCCTTTTCCCCAGGACACGAACCCCAAGCCCCAGGGCGCGCTAGCCAAACCGACCTTGAGCAACGTCGTACTTGATTCGACGGGAAGCCCCTTCCCTTTAATCCCTCCCCCGCCGGGAGGGGGAGGGGAGGTCTTTCCCAGGGCCTCCTCCTCGAGCGCGCCAGCCAAACCGACCTTGAGCAACGTCGTAATTGAGTCGAAGGGAAGCCCCTTCCCTTTCCCTTCCCCGACGGGGGGGGGGCGGGGGGGTCCCGGGGGGGGGCCCGGGGGAGTCCCGGGGGAGTCCCGGGTCAGATACGACGCCCCCCCCGTCTCGAGGCTGGGCCTCGAAGAGCTTCGAGACTGCTGCCAGCGCGGAACACCCGCCCCGCCGGCTTTTGACTTCGAGGTTGCCTGACGCCTGAGTTCCCTGGAGAGAGTGGCCTTCCACCTGGCGGCAAAAGTGAGGGGCAGGGGGGGGGCCATCCGGAGGCCCTGGGCCCGTAGGGGGGCAAGGGGGCACCTCCACTTGGCCCCCCTCCTCCTCCTCCTCCTCTTCCCTCCTCCGCTCCCCTCCTCCTCCACCCTCCTCACTCCTGCTCCCTCCTCCTCCTCCTTCTCCTCCTCCTCCTGGTCATCCTCCTCGTCCTCCTCGCCGTCCTGCCCCTCCTCCTCCTCCTCCTCCTCCTCCTCCTCCTCCTCCTCCACCCCTTCTCATTCCTTTATCCCTTTTCCTCCACCCTGCTTTCCTCCTCTCCTCCTTTCTCTCCTCCCCCTTCCCCCTCCTCCTCGTCCTGCTCCCTCCTCCGACTTCCTCCTCCTCCTCCTCCACCTCCTCCTCTCCCTCCGGATCTTCCTCCCCCGCCCCCCCCCACAACCTCTCTGCGGGCCGGCGCCCAGGAAGCGGCGGCGACTCCTCTCTCCTCCTCTCCTCTTTCTGTCTGGGCTGAGGTTCCCGTCACTCTCTCCCCTGGGGTAGGATTCGGTGGAGCCGGTTCTTCTCTGCAGCCGCTTGGGCTGAGTCAGAAGGCCAGTTGCTAGCTGATTGGGCCCCCGCGCTGTAGTGCACCCCGAGGCGGATGTCAATGTCGCCCTCCTCCTCATCCACATCCTCCTCCTCCTCCTCCTCCTCCTCCTCCTCCTCCATCAGACATGCAACGCAAGGACGCTCCCTCGTCGTCTTCTTGCTACTCATCCTCCCCTCCAGTGGATAACGATTATAATCCGCCACCGTGACCCCTGGTACGTTGGGGCGTGCTAGAATGCCAAGTGCTGTCTGGTAGGGCTTCTGTACTCTTTGTGGAGGTCCCACCCACCGGATCGCACCCACCCGTATGGCTGGCCCCCTCTTCCCGGGGCTCTCCCAGTCGTCCAACAGACCCACTATGGCTTCCAAGACGCACCTGGGAGGCCACCGAGGTCGCCAAAATGGCCCAAGATGCCTCCAAGACGACCTCCAAAGTTCCGGTGAAGTCCCAAGAGCGCTTGAAAAAGACCCCAAAGATAGCCTCAAGACGGCAGCAGCAGACGGAACACCACCACCAGCAACACCGTCACCATCGCCAGGAACGAGCGAACCACCAGCAGCACCCGCGACACCAGCAGCAAGAGAACCACCAAGACCATCATCATGGCCAACAGCAACGGCCGGAAGAAAACGACCACCAGCAAAAGTACACCTCCCTCCCCCACCTTCTCGTCCTTCTCCCCTCTCCCCAAAACCATCCCACAGCCCGTGCCTCTTGCTGCGCATTGCGAACAGGGTCGGCGGCACCGGCCGCAAGGCCTTCGCAATCATTGATTTTACTATGGTTTGGGCCCCATTTTGGCCTTCTGAGGGGGCAGCGCTAACTAGAGCTCCCCTCTTCTTTGATCGATTTCCCCCACGATGGCCGCAAGAGGCCCCCAGGATGCCCCAAAAGGCCGCAGGATGGCCCCAAGATGGCCCCAAGAGGCCCCCCAAGAGGCCCCCAGGAGGCCCCCAAGAGACCCCCAAGAGGCCCCAAGAGACCCCCCAGAGGCACCCAAGGTGCTCCCAGAGGCCCCAAGATGGCCCCAAGAGGCCCCAAGAGGCCCCCAGGAGGCCCCAAAGAGGATCCCGAACGGCCCACAGAGGCCCCCCCAAGGCACCCAAGACGCCGAAAAGCCCCTCAGGACGACCCTCTACTCGCCTGGGCGTCGTTTCTGGACGGGCTGGTGGGGATACTTTTTTTTACAGCCGCAGGCGGAAGCGCCGGCGGCGAGCAGTCACGGTCGGGCTGCGGCCGTGACGAATTCCCGGGCGCGCGCGGGGGCCGCGGATCAGGCGGCGGGGCAAGCAGCAACCCAGGGCGTCTGAGAGGCCAGGCGGTCGTGCAAGCTGCAACCCAGGGAGTCTGAGGGGTCAGTCACCCAGGGGGCAAAGCGGACGCGGCCAAAATGGCGCGCCGTACGTTCCCAGTCATGGTCGTGACAACCGACAACCGCATGGTGGTGGGAACCAAACTCCGTGCGAGAAAGTCAGCCAGGGAGTCTGTCGGGTATGAGCAGACCGAAGGCGTAGCTGACGTCGTCCAGCAAGGAGGGGGATTCTGACAGCGCCAGCGAACCGTCGCAGCTTCAGAAAACGCATCCGCGGCTGATAAGGTGAGCCAGAGGTCAAAGACAACTGAGACAACCTCGAAACAACTGCAGAGAGATGCGCCTGCACGCAGGAGGCCAGAAAATGGTGTGCCGCAGTGCAGAAGTACACGAGTACCCACCAGGTGAGGGACACACGGTCGATCGGAAGTGGGCGTGTACCAGACGACAGAGTGACAGCCCGCGCCTCGCAACCCACGCAACGCCAAGTCGCGGAAAGCGCTCGAAGGGGAGAAACTGCCGCATACCCACGTCAGCAAGCCCTTCACGGTCACAGAGTCCCAGGGAATGGTCGCACAACGAGGTTGCGCGTGGGAGCGACGATAGGGAGACCGAGTGCCCGTCACACGCCGAGACCGTGCATCGCTGTCCACAGAATGGCAAAGCACGGCCAACCGTGGCCTGTGGGGATACGCGAAGCGTCTAGAATTGAGATAAACTGTGTAAATGAAGCAACCAAGGAAACTCTACGACAATCGCCGGGGACATGAAATATGTATACATCCGTTCTCACACGCACGCGTATATAAATATGTGTGTATGTATGTATGTGTATACATGCACGTGCAAGTACACATCCGTAATAGACGCATGTGGTGACAAACAACATCTGAACCAATCAACCAACACTAGAGGAGGTACTGGTAACACTGGCCGATAGTAGCGGTAAACGAGGTAGTGGTTGTGCTGATAGTGCTGTCGCGCTTGGTCGCAGCGAGGGGTGCGAATCCTCAATTTCCCAGTTTGCCTCGCCACTCCACAGGAGCCCACACATGTAGGAAACGAAAACCAAACCCATTGCCGGGTTCAGGAACGTGTAGTGCAACAACACCTGGCAAGCGAAAATTTGTGCTCTGGACCCCGCTGGGCAGGCGGCCACATGCGCTGTCGCTGCCTGCACCCAAGACTGGTTCCCCCATCGCAACGAGACAGGGGCAAAGAACGACGACGCCCACCACGGGTTTGAGGCGCCAGGGAGTCCTCCTGGTGGTGTGCCCCGCCCCCCCCACCTGGACCGACACAGCACCTATCCCCAGCTCTAGGAGGCATCGTGGGCCCCCACGCTGGAGGCTGTTGGTGGCGTCGCCCCTCCTTCATCCGAACAAAAGAAAGATGCCCACGGCCTTCTCGTTGGCGCGCCCTGCAACGGCGTCCGCGCACCACCCGCGAGGGCTTTGGCAACCTCCAGCGGCGCTTGGAGCGCAGAGCCCATTCACTCTGATCGTGAAGCAAGGCAGGAAGCGATGAGCGCAGGGGCGACGAAGTATTGGCATGATCTCGGCCATTCCGCCCCGCCGCACTCCAGTGAAAGGAAGAGAATGCAGAAGCAGTGGAAGGAGTAGGGGAGGTAGGTGAGTGAGAACGACCACATGGCAGCGAGGGGCGAGGGGGACAGAGGAAAGCCAATGAACATAACACACATGTACACATATGTATACAACATATATGCACTGCCTTGTGTGTCTGCTGCATCAACAAATTGTACACACGTGCGAGACAAACGCGTTTCGTGGATGCTCCCTTGGAAAACATCCCGCGACACGATGGACACATCCGCTTGCATCCCCCCAAACAACCTCCGGCCCCCCCACCACCCTTTCCAAGACGGGGGGTGTTTTTCGAACCGGGCCACCCCCGGCCCTTCGGTTGAACCCTACCAGAACTTGATCCAGCTCTAACAGAATCCTGCCAGGGCTTCATTCAGTTCTAACAGAAGCCTATCAGGGCTGGATCCGGTTCTATTGGAATCCTACGCAAGCTCCAGCTATCATGCAATCCTGCTTTAAAGTTGGATCCAAAGCTCCTGGATCCCGACGACGGGCCGATTCAATCTACAGCTCGGATGGAATCCTGCCAGGGAGCGACCCAGCTCTAACACAATCCTACTCAGGCACGATCCAGCTCTACTAGAATGGTACTAGGGCTCGACGCAGCGAGCAAAAAACCTACAAGAGCTGAGTCAAGCTCTAATTGGATCCTACCCAAACTCGACTGAATTCTGGTTGAATCCTACGAGGACTGGATCCAGCTCGAAATCGGATCCTACGAGTGCTCTATCAAGCTATAACGGCATCCTACCGATGCACGATCCAGCATGGATGTAGATCCCCTTCTAGGGCTCCGTCCAGCCCTAGTAGGGTTCGCAATTCATCCTGGACGGATCCAGCCTTGACCGCATCCCACGAAGGCTCGATCGTCGTCGTCGTCGTCACCGCTGACCGCTGACCGTCGTCGCTCACCATCGTCTGCTGCCACTGGAGAGAGAGGGTGGGGTTCGAACACCCCCCCGTTTGCAATTCGGGGGGGTGGGCCTGAGGGGGAGAAAATTTACCCTATTTGACTTGTGTTTTCCGTGGTTGCAAGAAGTTTTTTGGACCCAGTGAATCTACACATGCACCATCGTACGAGCTGCGGAGATATGTACGCGCACGCACGCATGCATAACCAAATATGCGTATCAACATAGCGACTGGATCTCCGTAGTATTATCCACGCGCGGACGAACAAACGCAATCGCGAGTTCCCGCATAAGAAATTCGCTGGTTCTCTCGCATGCGCCAATGGCCTCAGCGACCCCATACCTGTGCAACGGAGATGATGCTCGTGGAAGCTCGAGGATTGAGTACGCCCATGGACCCCATGAGCGATTCCTACCTGTGAGCGCAGAGAATGCTCGTGGATGCCCGTGGATGGAGTGTTGTCCCGTGGGCCCATGAGCGAATCCCACCTGTGCAGCGCACGAGATGCTCGTGGATACTCCACGGCGGGGCGCTTCTTCACTTGCCCATGAGCGATTCCTACTCGTGCAGCGCACAGGATGCTCGCGGATGGGTTGTTATCCCATGAGCTCACGAGCTATTCATAGCTGTGCAACGCACAGGATGATCGCGGAGGCTCGTGGATGGGGTGCTGTGCCTTGGGCCCATGAGCGGTTCCTACCTGTGCAGCGCAGATGATGCGAGTGGATGCTGGTGGATTGGGGGCCCTCTCATGAACACATCAGCGACCCCTACCTGTGCAGCGCACGAGATGCTCGTGGATGCTCGCGGATGGGGTGCTCCTCCATGGGTCCATGAACGGCTCCCACTTGTACAGCGCAGATGAGGCTCGTGGATGCTGGTGGATGGAATGCTCTCCCATGGGCCCATAAACAAACTTTACATGTGCAGCGCACGAAATCATATTCGGTGCTCGTGGATGGGGTGATATGCAATTCACCCACGGCCAATTCTTACCTGTGCAGCGCACGGAATCATAGTGGATGCTCGTGGATGGGGTGCTCCGCCATGGACCCACAAGTGATTCCTACATGTGCAGCGCACAGGATGCTCGTGGAGGCTCGCGGATGAAGTGCCCTCCCATAAGCCCATCAGCGATTCCCACCAGTGCAACGCAAATAATGCTCGTGGATGCCAGTAGATGGGGCGCTGCCCCATAGGCCTATGAACAAATTCCACCTGTGCAGCGCGCGAAATGCACGCGAATGCTCGTGTACGGGGTGCTTCCACATGAGGACACGAGCGACTCCGACCTGTGCAGCGCGCAGGGTGATCGCGGATGCTCGTGGGCGGGATGCCATCGCAAGGGCCAATGAGCGAATGATGATGATGGTGATGCTGATGATGAGTGAAGAATGAATGAGCGATTCCTACTCGTGCAGCGCACAGGATGCTCGTGGAAGGGTTGTTATCCCATGAGCTCACGAGCTATTCCTAGCTGTGCAACGCACAGGATGATCGCGGAGGCTCGTGGATGGGGTGCTCTGCCTTGGGCCCATGAGCGGTTCCTACCTGTGCAGCGCAGATGATGCGAGTGGATGCTGGTGGATTGGGGGCTCTTTCATGGACACATCAGCGACCCCTACCTGTGCAGCGCACGAGATGCTCGTGGATGCTCGCGGATGGGGTGCTCCTCCATTGGTCCATGAGCGACTCCCACTTGTACAGCGCAGATGATGCTCGTGGATGCTGATGGATGGAATGCTCTCCCATGGGCCCATAAACAAACTTTACATGTGCAGCGCACGAAATCATATTCGGTGCTCGTGGATGGGGCGATCTGCAACTCACCCACGGCCAATTCTTACCTGTGCAGCGCACGGAATCATAGTGGATGCTCGTGGGTGGGGTGCTCCGCCATGGACCCACAAGTGCTTCCTACATGTGCAGCGCGCAGGATGCCCGTGGAGGCTCGCGGATGAAGTGCCCTCCCATAAGCCCATCAGCGATTCCCACCAGTGCAACGCAAATAATGCTCGTGGATGCCAGTAGATGGGGCGCTGCCCCATAGGCCTATGAACAAATTCCACCTGTGCAGCGCGCGAAATGCACGCGAATGCTCGTGCACGGGGTGCTTCCCCATGGGGACATGAGCGACTCCGACCTGTGCAGCGCGCAGGGCGATCGCGGATGCCCGTGGGCGGGGTGCCATCGCAAGGGCCAATGAGCGAATGATGATGATGGTGATGCTGATGCTGATGCTGACGATGGTGATGGTGATGACGGTAATGATGATGTGGCGGAGGGGGGAGATGGTGATGTCGTCATCCTCCCGCAATACTCATATGTCACATCGCCAACATGATCATCACCCGTCCTCCCACGCGTCCTGCAGGCTTGATGGCGAGGGGTAGGATGAGGAGAGAGCGGTTAAGAAGCCGATGATGGTAATGGTGTTTGCGAGGCTGATGATGATGAGGGGCTGGGAAGGATGACGATGGGGAGCAGGAGGCTGCGGACGAGGAAGACGTCATCATCTTCCCTCTTCATGTTCATCGTCATCACCGTTGCCCTCACACGTCATCCCCCTGCCCCTCCTCCCCTTGTCCACGTTTTCTTCCACTGTCGAGCAGGCTCCCTGACGATGGGGGAGGAGGAGGGCGCGATAATGATGGTGGTGGTGATCAGAATAATGATGAAGATGATGCTGACGATGCTGCTGTTGAGGATGGTTGTGGTAATGATGGCGATGATGGTGATCATGATGATGATGCTAGTGATGCTGGCGATCATGCTGATTGGGGGTCGTGATGTTGCTGAGGAGGATGAGGATGACGAGGGCGTCATCAACATCATTCTCCTCGTCTTCATCCTCGTCATCATGGCCCTCACCCGTCCTCCTCTTGCCCACCATCCCCCCGCCCATTTGGCGGGCAGGCTTCATGACGTCGGGAGGAGGTGGGGGAGGGAGCGATGATGCTGCTGATGATGATGACGGCGATGATGATGACGACGATGATGGTAATGACGGTGAGGAGGATGAGGAGGATGAGGAGGCGGATGGGGGGATATGATGATGACGATGTCAGTGGCGATGATGTTGATGTACGAGATGATTACGCGGATTATGATGATGAGGTCGTCATCATCACCATCACCATCGTCATCGTTATCGTCCTCCTCACCCTCCCCATCATCATCATCGTCACCATCGGCATCATGATCCCCACCGCCCTCGCGCTACACGATCCCATCTTCATGCTTACTCATCCTTACCCTGTGCGAACAGGCTTCATGACGAGGGGTGATGGTGACGAGGATGATGATGAGAAGGAGGAAGGAGCGATGATGATGACGATGGCGATGATGACGACGACGACAAAAGGAATCCAGTTGCATGGCCGCCACAAAAAAGAAACCCCTTCGTAAGGCCACAGAAGGAATCCCTTTGCAAGGCCGCAATTTTTTTTCGGGAGCCACCAGCGGAAAACCAGGAAAACAAGGAAAAACAAAAAAAACAATGAAACCACAGCGAAAAACAATGAAAAACAAAAGTTATAAGGCCGCCACAATAGGAATCCCTTTGTAAGGTCGCCACAGAAGGAATCCCTTTGCAAGGCCGCCACAAAAAGAATCCTATTGTAAAGCCGCCACAAAAGGAATCCTTTTGTAAGGCCGCCACAAAAGGAACACATGTGTAAGGCCGGTCACATATAGAATCCCTTTGTAAGGCCGCCACAAAGGGAATCCTTTTGTAAAGCAGCCACAATAGGAATCCTTTTGTAAGGCCGCCACAAAAGGAATCCTTTTGTAAGGCCGCCACAAAAGGAATCCCTTTGTAAGGCCGCCACAAAAGGAATCCCTTTGTAAGGCCGCCACAAAATAAATCCTTGTGTAAGACTGCTACAAAAGGAATCCTTTTGTAAGGCCGCCACAAAAAGGAATTCCTTTGTAAGGCCGCCACAAAAGGAATCCCTTTGTAAGGCCGCCACAAAAGGAATCCCTTTGTAAGGCCGCCACAGAAGGAATCCTTTTGTAAGGCCGCCACAAAGGGAATCGATTTGTAAAGCCGCCACAAAAGGATCCTTTTGTAAGGCCGCCACAAAAGGAATCCCTGTGCAAGGCCGATAATTCTTTTTCGGGAGCCACCAGCGGAAAACCAGGAAAACAAGGAAAAACAATGAAAACAAAGAAAACACAACGAAAAACAAAGAAAAACAGAAAAAGACTGTGTTTTCATATGTTTTCGTTAATTGTCATTGCTTTTTGCTGTGCATTCATAAGTTTTCTTTGGATTTCATTGTTTTGGGCTGTGTTTTCACATATCTTTTTATGGTTTTCATTGTTTTTCGCTGTGTTTTCCTTGTTTTCATTATTTTTCCTTGTTTTCCTGGTTTTCCGCTGGTGGCTCCAGAAAAAAAAGCGGCCTTACAAAGGGATTCCTTTTGTGGCGGCCTTACAAAAGGATCCTTTTGTGGCGGCTTTACAAATCTATTCCCTTTGAGGCGGCCTTACAAAAGGATTCCTTCTGTGGCGGCCTTACAAAGGGATTCCTTTTGTGGCGGCCTTACAAAGGGATTCCTTATGTGGCGGCTTTACAAAGGGATTCCTTGCGTGGCGGCCTTACGAGGGGATTCCTTTTGTGGCGGCTTTACAAAAAGGATTCCCTTTGTGGCGGCCTTATAAAGGAATTCCTTATGTGGCGGCCTTACAAAGGGATTCCTTTTGTGGCGGCCTTACAAAAAGGATTCTTTTTGTGGCGGCCTTACAAAGGGATTCCTTTTGTGGCGGACTTAGTTCTCTGTTTTTCCTTGCTTTTCGTTGTGTGTTCCTTGTTTTCCATTGTTTTCCTGGTTGTCCGCTGGTGGCTCTCGAAAAAGGATTAACGGCCTTGCAAAAGGATTCCTTTTGTGGCGGCCTTACAAAAGGATTCCTTTTGTAGCGGCTTTACAAAGGGATTCCTTTTGTGGCGGCCTTGCAAAGGGATTCCTTTTGTGGCGGCGCCACATCAGAACACAACAAGAAACAAACTCGTTGGAGAGAGAGAGAGAGAGAGAAAGAAAGAGAGAGAGAGAGAAAGAAACGGAAACAGAGAAAGAGACGCAGAGGAAATTATAGACTGACTAGAACCACGCGCGCGCTTCGCGCGCGCTTAGGTTCTGTCGAGTCACAGACCCAGGAATCGTTGCGAGAAGAAATTGGTGACGCGAAGCGTCTCGGGGGCGTCCTTGGACGTCTGGGGTCTCCTGGGGCCTCTTGAGGGGCCTCCTGGGGGCCTCCTGGCGGCCTCTTGGGGCGGAAGGCTCGAGCTTGCGGTTCGTGGTCCCCCTCTGGGCCCCCTCTTGGGCCCGTCTTGGGGCCCTCTTGGGCCATCTTGGGCGCCTCTTGGGCCGTCTTGGGGCCCTCTTGGGCTGTCCTGGGGCCCTCTTGGAAGTTTTGGGCCGTCTTGGGGCGGTCTTGGGCGCCTCTTGGGCCGTCCTGTAACGTCGGAAAGCCCAAAAGGCGACTTGGTTGAAAATGTACGTTTTACGAAGGGAATGGGCCAATTTTGCGTCTAGGGGCCCTCTTGGGACGCATGTTGGAGGCTTCTTGGGGCCTCTTGGGGGCGTCCTTGGACGTCTGGGGTCTCCTGGGGCCTCTTGAGGGGCCTCCTGGGGGCCTCCTGGCGGCCTCTTGGGGCGGAAGGCTCGAGCTTGCGGTTCGTGGTCCCCCTCTGGGCCCCCTCTTGGGCCCGTCTTGGGGCCCTCTTGGGCCATCTTGGGCGCCTCTTGGGCCGTCTTGGGGCCCTCTTGGGCTGTCCTGGGGCCCTCTTGGAAGCTTCTTGGGCCGTCTTGGGGCGGTCTTGGGCGCCTCTTGGGCCGTCCTGTAACGTCGGAAAACCCAAAAGACAACTTTGTTGAAAATGTACGTTTTACGAAGGGAATGGGCAAATTTTTGCGTCTAGGGGCCCTCTTGGGACGCATGTTGGAGGCTTCTTGGGGCCTCTTGGGGGCGTCCTTGGACGTCTGGGGTCTCCTGGGGCCTCTTGAGGGGCCTCCTGGGGGCCTCCTGGCGGCCTCTTGGGGCGGAAGGCTCGAGCTTGCGGTTCGTGGTCCCCCTCTGGGCCCCCTCTTGGGCCCGTCTTGGGGCCCTCTTGGGCCATCTTGGGCGCCTCTTGGGCCGTCTTGGGGCCCTCTTGGGCTGTCCTGGGGCCCTCTTGGAAGCTTCTTGGGCCGTCTTGGGGCGGTCTTGGGCGCCTCTTGGGCCGTCCTGTAACGTCGGAAAGCCCAAAAGGCGACTTTGTTAAAAATGTACGTTTTACGAAGGGAATGGGCCAAATTCTTGCGTCTAGGGGCCCTCTTGGGACGCATGTTGGAGGCTTCTTGGAGCCTCTTGGGGGCGTCCTTGGACGTCTGGGGTCTCCTGGGGCCTCTTGAGGGGCCTCCTGGGGGCCTCCTGGCGGCCTCTTGGGGCGGAAGGCTCGAGCTTGCGGTTCGTGGTCCCCCTCTGGGCCCCCTCTTGGGCCCGTCTTGGGGCCCTCTTGGGCCATCTTGGGCGCCTCTTGGGCCGTCTTGGGGCCCTCTTGGGCTGTCCTGGGGCCCTCTTGGAAGCTTCTTGGGCCGTCTTGGGGCGGTCTTGGGCGCCTCTTGGGCCGTCCTGTAACGTCGGAAAGCCCAAAAGACAACTTTGTTGAAAAATGTACGTTTTACGAAGGGAATGGGCCAATTTTTGCGTCTAGGGGCCCTCTTGGGACGCATGTTGGAGGCTTCTTGGGGCGTCTTGGGGGCGTCCTTGGACGTCTGGAGGCCATCTTCAGCATCTCGGAGCCCTCTTGGAAGCCTCTTGGAAGTTTCTTGGGCCGTCTTGGGCGCTTCTTGGGCCGTCTTGTCTGACTGGGGAGGCCTCCGGCAAGCCCCGACGAGCCTCCGGGCCCCCCGGGGCGCACATTTGTGGTCGAGGTCCCGGCCCCGGGCCCCCGGACCCGGTGCGCCGTTATATGTCTATCAAGGAAAGAATAACGCGTGTGAGGAAAAGAAACACGTAACAAATTAAGAACGAACCCAAGTCAAATAAGGTGAATTTTCTCCCTTTCGGGTGGGCCTCCTCCAATTCGGCCCCTCCCCCTCTTGCCAGTCGGCGGGTGGCAAGGTTCGAACCTCCCACCTTGCTTCCAACTCAGGCCCGGAGAAATGGATGAATGAATGCCCTTCATGGTCCATGTGTCTTTACCTACCCGACTGTGCTCTACAGCGTGTGCTAGTGTACCGACCGGACGAAGATGTGTTAAAATCGGCTGGAGTTCGGCCCACTCGAAATACAATTCTACAAAGCCAACGAACCCACCGACCCAACACTCCGAACCCCCTACACGGCCTACGGAGCCTGGGGGGCCAGAGCAGGGCAGGGACACCGCCTCGTGTCCCGACCCGCTCGGGCACGAGGGTGAAGAAGCCACCCTCGTCTCATCCGACGGTGGAGCGACCACGAGGGCCCACCACCACAGGGACAAAACGAGAGCGCCCCCCTCACCCTCGAGGACGCAATCGACGATCGCGAGCGTTCTGCACGCGAGCGAACCGATCAGCGTAAATTACATCACGCTGAGAAGGAGGAGGAGCAGGAGGAAGAGGGAAAGCAGGCGCCGCGGCAGACGGGGCCTCAACATCTGCACGCCGAGGTCGCTCTGCCGCTTCAAGCAGTAGTCGAAGCGAACCCGATGTGCTCGATGAGGCCGTCGAAAAACAGCTCGAAGGAACGACCATTGAATGCGCGTTATTCAAGGGAGAGCTCGATATGGCCATATCATCATTCAAAATCGATCTTGAACTCCTCGAAATATCTTCTAACGATAGCGCTCTTCGCGTGACCGACTCTCGCCCAGCTCCTCGAGCACTTGCTGCGCCCTCCTCGCTATATCTGACAAGGGAGCCATGCCGTACTTCATCACCCCGCCGCTGTTGCACAGGATCGTACGCGCGTGCTCCCATACTGCCCATGCCGCCGATTGGCGGGTGACTTTGATCTCCATTTTCGCATAGTCCTTCGCGTGCGTCTTCTTCACGCGGCAGTGCGGGATATCTTTCTGCAACGCTAGATGCATTGCCTGCACTCCTTTGCCGTCCTTGATCTGCGTGTAGTGAGTAGTGTACCTGTCGAAGTCCGCCTTCAGCTGCGCGTTGACCGCCACTGCTTGTGCCTCGGCTTTGTTCATGATCGCCAGGAAAATAAACGCATTTGGAAGCCCCAGCTGCTGCTCTCGATCCTCCTTCGCGATTCCCGCCGCCTGCTGGGCATAACTCCTGCCCGCCTCCAAGCCGGCCTGCGCTATGTCGCTCGCCAATGGGCAAACGCACGCCTCCAAGTCCGATACCGCTCTCGCCACTCGTGCCTGATACTCTGCCGCCAGCCCAAGCTTGGCCACCAAAAATCATCATCTCTTTGATGGCCTTGAGATTGTCCTTGTCGGCCTCCTTGAGCGCCTGCCCCAGCGGCTCCGCGCGACGCTGCCGCTGCGCGGGGGGCATGCCGAGATCGAGTGGCATGACCTCTGGGCGCCCGCGCAGGTAGGTGCCCGAAACGAGCGGCCAACTCTGGGATGACCTCGAGCCCCGAACGAGCTACTGATAAATGAATATCTCGTGGCCCTGGAACGTGTGATCGTACGTGAATGTGATACATAGCCAATGAAGTGAACTTCTGAGTGCACAACGGACATGTAATGTCACCTTCTTCTGGTACCAGCTGAGGTGTGATGGAATGATCTGTTAAACATCTATTCTGGATGAACGCATGTCGTACATGAGAAACAGCGCAGTCACGACTACTGAATATCGATGAGCACCATGGGCACATATTACTCTGGACAAACTTTTCAACGTGTACATCACCATTTTGACGCCTAGCTCGAGACTGATAAACTCGAAGGGCTCTGAGGGTCTCAAAGGTCTCTCCGCACTCTTGACCATTAGCCAGCATATCATTACACTTAAATCCACGGGGATGCGGGGGGTCGTCTTCAGTGACCTGAGGAGCCTGAGAGAGTCCTGGAGGAGGAACAGCCACAGTAAGATACTTACTCCTTAATTCCGAGACGTCGATTTCCAAGAAATGATCCAGCAGGCCCTTATCCACCAAAATCTGTCTGGGGGAGCCCTCATGCCGTGCCACGAAACAGGCCCCCTCCTCCAAGTCGGCGAGCGAGTCGATATCCTCGATCATTCTTTTCACTAAAAAGTTGACGATCCGTGCCCCTCGCGATCCAATGGGGCAGACTCGAAGGGCATCTGCGGGGCCAAAAGGATAGTGAGGAGCTGCTCGTTCTTTTTCCCAACCATCCTGTGCTGTTGGGTCCTCGTTTTGAAGAGACGGTGCCCCGCGTTCCTCTCCTCTCCTCTCCTCTCCTCTCCTCTCCTCTCCTCTCCTCTCCTCTCCTCTCCTCTCCTCTCCTCCTCTCCTCCCCTCCTCTCCTCCTCTCCCCTTCACCCACCCAGTGCACCGCTTCGTGGCTCCATAGGGAGCTCCACCGAAGGCCCCAGTGCCCGCGCCCGCATGCGTCACCCACACCCATTTCGGCACACCCCTCACACGCTTCGTGGCTCCATAGGGAGCTCCACCGAAGGCCCCAGTGCCCGCGCCCGCACGCGTCACCCACACCCATTTCGGCACACCCCTCACACGCTTCGTGGCTCCATAGGGAGCTCCGCCGAAGGCCCCAGTGCCCGCGCCCGCATGCGTCACCCACACCCATTTCGGCACACCCCTCACACGTTTCGTGGCTCCATAGGGAGCTCCACCGAAGGCCCCAGTGCCCGCGCCCGCATGCGTCACCCACACCCATTTCGGCACACCCCTCACACGTTTCGTGGCTCCATAGGGAGCTCCACCGAAGGCCCCAGTGCCGCCCGCATGCGTCCGGCATGCGTCACACACCCATTTCGGCACACCCCTCACACGTTTCTCCATAGGGAGCTCCGCCGAAGGCCCCAGTGCCCGCGCCCGCATGCGTCACCCACACCCATTTCGGCACACCCCTCACACGTTTCGTGGCTCCATAGGGAGCTCCACCGAAGGCCCCAGTGCCCGCGCCCGCATGCGTCACCCACACCCATTTCGGCACACCCCTCACACGTTTCGTGGCTCCATAGGGAGCTCCACCGAAGGCCCCAGTGCCCGCGCCGCATGCGTCCCCCACACCCATTTCGGCACACCCCTCACACGTTTCGTGGCTCCATAGGGAGCTCCAAGGCCCCCGCCGCCCGCATGCGTCGGCACACCAGGCCCCGTGCGTCACGCACACCCACACGCTTCGTGGCGTCCGCCGAAGGCCCCAGTGCTGCCGCCCGCATGCGTCACCCACTTCGGCACACCCCTCACACGTTTCGTGGCCCCATAGGAGCTCCGCCGAAGGCCCCAGTGCTGCCGCCCGCATGCGTCACCCACACCCAATTCGGCACACCCCTCACACGTTTCGTGGCCCCATAGGAGCTCCGCCGAAGGCCCCAGTGCTGCCGCCCGCATGCGTCACCACACCCAATTCGGCACACCCCTCACACGTTTCGTAGGGAGCTCCGCCGATGCTTGCGTCAGGCACACCCCTCACGTTTCGTGGCCGGAGTTCCGCCGAAGGCCCCAGTGCTGCCGCCCGCATGCGTCACCCCCACTCAATTCGGCACACCCCTCACACGTTTCGTGGCCCCATAGGGAGCTCCGCCGAAGGCCCCAGTGTTGCCGCCCGCATGCGTCACCCACACACAATTCGGCACACACCATCACACGTCACAAGGCTTGCGTGGCCCCATATAGGGAGCTCCGCCGAAGGCCCCAGTGCTGCCGCCCGCATGCGTCACGCACGCCCAATTCGGCACACCCCTCACACGCTTCGTGGCCCCATAGGGAGCTCAGCCGAAGGCCCCAGTGCTGCCGCCCGCATGCGTCACGCACGCCCAATTCGGCACACCCCTCACACGTTTCGTGGCCCCATAGGAGCTCCGCCGAAGGCCCCAGTGCTGCCGCCCGCATGCGTCACGCACGCACAATTCGGCACACCCCTCACACGTTTCGTGATCCCATAGGGAGCTCCACCGAAGGCCCCAGTGCTGCCGCCCGCATGCGTCACCCACACCCAATTCGGCACACCCCTCACACGTTTCGTGGCCCCATAGGAGCTCCGCCGGAGGCCCCAGCGCTGCCGCCCGCATGCGTCACGCACACCCCATTCGGCACACCCCTCACACGTTTCGTGGCCCCACAGGGAGCTCAGCCGAAGGCCCCAGTGCTGCCGCCCGCATGCGTCACGCACACACATTTCGGCACACCCCTTACACGCTTCGTGGCCCCATAGGGAACTCTACCGAAGGCCCCAGCGCTGCCGCCCGCATGCGTCACGCACACCCAATTGGGCACACCCCTCACACGCTTCGTGGCCCCATAGGGAGCTCCGCCAAAGGCCCCAATGCTGCCGCCCGCATGCGTCACGCACACCCAATTCGGCACACCCCCACACGCTTCGTGGTCCCAAAGGGAGCTCAGCCGAAGGCCCCAGTGCTGCCGCCCGCATGCGTCACGCACACCCAATTCGGCACACCCCTCACACGCTTCGTAGCCCCATAGGGAGCTCCACCGAAGGCCCCAGAGTGCTGCCGCCCGCATGCGTCCCGCACACCCGCCGGCACACCCCTCACGCGTTTCGTGGCCCCATAGGGAATGCGTCCCGCACGCACATTTCGGCATGCCCTTCACACGCTTCGTGGCCCCATCGGGAGCTCCACCGAAGGCCCCAGAGGGTGTGCCCGCATGCGTCCTGCACATCCATTTCGGCGCACCCCTCACGCGTTTCGTGACACCTCGCACGCTTCGTGGTCACATAGGGAGCCCCACCGAAGGCCCCAATGGGTGTGCCCGCATGCGTCCCGCACATTCATTTTGGCACACCCCTTCGCACGTTTCGTGGCCCCGTAGATGGGGCCCCACCGAAAGTCACAGCGCTGCCGCCCGCATGCGCCCCGCACACACACACACACACACACACACACACACACACACACACACACACACACACACACACACACACACACACACACACACACACACACACACACACACACACACATTTCGGCATACCCTTCACACGTTGCGTGGCCCCAGAGGGAGCTCCGCCGAAGGCCCCAGTGGGTGTGCCCGCATGCGCCCCGCACACTCATTTCGGCACACCCCTCACGCGTTTCGCGACCCCTCGCGCGTTTTGTGGCCCCATAGGGAGCCCCACCGAAGGCCCCAATGGGTGTGCCCGCATGAGCCCCGCACACCCATTTCGGCACACCCCTCGCACGCTTCGTGGCCCAATAGGGGGCTCCACCGAAGAAGATATTCACAATTGCGGTACTCACAATTGCATATGTTTGGGTCCTTCGCCGGGATAATTTGCTGGGGCCCTGAACATGTTCTGGCGCCACCTGAGTCCTTGAATTCGAAGTTCCAACGAGACCGGTGCAAGTCGGAGTGACCTTAGAACTCGATCCGCATGTATACGGTACTTCCGCTCGGTGCCGTCGGGGAGGTAAGTAGTCTGCGTGGCCGCGCCATGCATCAACTTCCTGCAGTACCACGCCTGAGTCTTATCAAGCCTGGCCTCGTCGTCTTTGCTGAAGGGGAGTCCCAATACCCCTGACATCAAGCACGACACACATCATGCGAAACAGCACGATCTTGAAGTCTCTGCCCACACTGCTGAACCAAAACTTATGAAACATGTGCCAGTTCCTTCTGCATGCTTGGGTACGTCTGTTAAGTTCGACACCAGTGGAACCTCGATAGTGTACCATGGGGCCAAGGCGTCGAGCTTCGCGTAGAACACGTCCTGGCAGCCATGGATCCGCATACGTACGACGCTGTATAGTGCCTGAATTCTTACCCATAAAGTAAGCGGTGGCATACAGCTTGGTCTCGTTTTGCGCACATCCGATCTGCAAGAGGTGGTCTGAGAGCGAGTCGATGCACCTCGAAGCTGCGTCCCGCATCTGAGCAAACCCATCCACGCATAGAAGGCGTCTGACGTCGTCCACGAATATAAAGATAGAGCAATCAACCATAGTGTCTCGAATAACTGATGGTGCCTGTAACCGTGGATCGCGCGTGTCCTCACGCCAGTCACCAATAGCCGATCCGTATGCCTTCCCAAATAAACCTGTACCCAGTGAACTGCCTTGCGTGACTCCATCACCATGATGAAAGTTGACCCTGCCGCCGATCGCGTCGTACTCAGTGACACAATTGCCAATTCTGTCATCGAAGAGGTTGGCGTCGCTCTCGGAGTTGGTCGGGAACGCGATGCTGTCCTGCTTCGCGCAATTGAAGGCATTGACCGCATCGAAGTTGAGAGCGAGATGAAACTTTTTTGCCGTCCTCAATCTGTCCATCATGACCGTCGTCACTGCTATTGCTCCTTCGCATCGTCGTCCTGGTATGTGATACGCGCGAGGGTATATAATGTCGCCTGGCTGATTTTTGAACAGTCCACGCTAAAAAGCGTTGCTGTAAGCACCATATACATGTACCCATCGAGTGTCGTCTAAATCCTTGGGAATACCAAAACATTTGTCACGGTGCCACTGCTGAGGAGCCCGATCGTTCGAACGAGCCTTCTGATGAAAATCTAGCATTCTTTCATAAATACACTGCAGCTGCTCAGTAAGAGTTATCATGCCAACGCCGTGGCGTGCGATAGCACCACACGGAAGAGAGAGAACAATGCGCCATATCTCAAATGGTAAATCCCAATCAGGAGCTGCCCGTCGATTCTTTGATTTGCCCAGTGCTCGAATCGTACGAAGTAGATCACGTTCAGCTTCTTGTCGAAGTGCGCCCGTAGGTGGCTTCCGTGCAAGCTGAGCCCTTATAAACAACATCGCGTCGGTGATCCTGCGCGCCCCCCATCCCTTCTGAGCACCCGGCTTCGAGTAACGAGCTTCGGCCTCTGAGCTTGTACGTCTCAGAGTAATTGGCCGTCCACGCCGTCGTCGCTTTGGTCCAAGTCGCTTACCAGTGATCTGTCGAGCCAGCTGATGTGCCCCTGCATGTCGTTTTTCATTCCACGCCAAAGTACAAGCTTCAATACTAATCAATTGCCGATCTGCCTGCGCCGTCTTAATATGTGTGGTAACTCTACGACTGGAACGAAGAAGTAGGACTGCCACTCGCCATCCTTGTAGAAGGTCTCGCATTGGGTGCTGAATTGTGCCAGTATCCAGAAGTCTAAAAATCCATCTAACAGGTCCAAGTCCGTCATGTGTCCATGTCCGACCCACTGCTTGCCGTAAGTATCTACGTTCTTTGAGAAGCTGAACCTTCTCTCTAGATTTGTCTCTGAATGCAAAATCTGGAGTATTCTCGAAAAACTTCTGAGCGCTCTGCTGTAAACCATCAATGAGAAACTGCCAAGCTTCGGTCAAGGAGCCATTGTCCATGAAGTTCTGCCACTGCTCTGCTGTATCCTGATACCATTTTGACAGGTCGTCGTATATCAGATCCCTGAAAGCGCCGTGCATCATCTCCTGCATCAGCAGTTCTCTATTCCATCGAAAAGTATCGTCTCTGCCATCATACTGTAATTGAATGTCGATGTTGATTTGAACAGGTCGGTGATCAGCCCGTCGCAGACTCTGAATGAGTTGGAGTCTGTCACCTGCTCGATCCAGTACAAAAGCCGAGTGGATAGCACCTGAAGTAAGATAACCATGTGGCACACAAATTTAGTCGATACGATGCTGAGACTTCGTGCCCAAGTCCTAATGAGTGGGGCCCGCGCCGTGAGGAAAGAAGGTGTTAGTAGCACATATTTGAAAATCAATCCAGAATTGTCTCAAGCAGCTGCCGTTGATATTCGTGGGCTCCCGAAAGTGTGGGCCCACTGCGAAACAGTCATCAGGGCAAGGAATTCCCTGTGGCCCAGCTAACGTTCCAACTCTGCCATTGCCGTCCATCATCAATACTGGTAACGTGCGAGCGGGGAGCCCCACCAACACCTGCGATACCCAAGAGAGTAACTTCTGGAAAGGTGACTTGATCTTGTGATTGCCAATATTCTCGGGCGGGAAGTACAGTGATATCCAAGCAACGTCATGACTTGCCGTCTTGGTGCGTACACAAATGCCACGACCTTGCAAGCTGGGGTCCTTCGGCGCCTTGATGTCCTTGATCGAGGTTGCCCGAAAGAGTGAACGATGTAATGCAACTGCCACACCCGCATGCTTGTTCGATCTGCGCCCATATCCTGCTGAGATAAAGATGTGATTTCCAATGCCCCGCTGCTCAAGAGGAAAATCGTGTCCTGGCAACCTTGTACCCTGCAAACCGATCACGGCCTTGTGCCTGAACTCTTGAAAGATGTCGTCGAGGCGCCCACAACTGAGCACCGACATCGGGTTGTAGCTGACAACCTGCGCGGCGTTGGCATAGGGTCGAGACGAGGCGCGCGTCATGCCCGAGCGAGAGATAGCATTGGTCCCCCCGATTTCTTGTGAGAAAGCACGGCGATGGTAGGATCGTGCCGCAGCCCCTGACAATCAACTTGGGCCCGCGGGCTCAGGCCCGGAGGAGGAGGAGGAGGTCGAGGTCACCCCCCCTTCTCAGGGTCCACAGAGCGCGCTCTCCCATGTGTAGACACTATATACAGCGTATTCATACAGTGCCTGAAGCTGCAGTCTGCAGCTATGGATGAATGGAAATAGAGCGAGAGAGAGAGAGAGAGAGAGAGCGATAGAGAGAGAGAGAGCGATAGAGAGAGAGAGAGAGCGATAGAGAGAGAGAAAGAAAGAGAAGGAGAGACACATAGAGGTAGCAAAACAAAGAGAGAAATAGAGAGAGAGAAAAAACGTGAGAAAATCGCAGACAGAGTGAAACAGGGAAAGAGGGAAACAGCTGGTGTTGAATCGGGCCTGTCCTCCTACAGGGGATTTGGGACAAATTAAAGATAGTCAAGCGGTACACCCAACGGGTCAGAAAAACTCAAAAAAACATCCCCAAACTGTTGCTTGAATGCTCCTCCTGTGGAGGACACAGGCCCGACTGAAAGCATGAGGGACGAGGGGGGATGCGGAGGGAACAGCCCCATACCTTATCGTGTCTTCTGGATTCTCGTCTGCCCCCCCACTTCCCCCAGTTTCACGTATCTTCTTGGGGATCGACGATTCGTTGTGTGTGTGTTTCTGTGTTGAAGTTCACGCGTTCGGCCTGTTCGCCCTCTGCGACCGAGCGCCCAAGACGGCCCTGGATCCCCCCCCCAGGAGAGGCCCCAGGCTGGCCCCAGGGGGGCCCCGAGGCGGCCCAGGAGAGCCCCAAGAGGGGGCCCAGCAGAGGCGATCCGAACGGACCCTTCGAGCAGATCCCCCCAAAAAAATTGCCCCACAGCCCCTCGCGGGCCTCTCCAGCCGCCCCCACAGGGCCCCAAGAGCCCTCCAAGAGAGCCCCCCGAGAGGACCCCAAGAGGCACCAAACGGCCCCCCGATGCCTCCACACATGCTCAGGAGGCTCCTCCAGCATACCTCTAAGAATTGCTCGTTCTGTCTACCCTTCCTGTTGGGGGTCGGCGGAACGGCGGAAGCCTCGTGTGACAGGCACCATACTGATGAGATGATGGGTGCCATCCTGCTGACGCGATGTAACTGCAACAGTCGTGAAGAGTCCGAGAATGGGGAGGCTGGAGGGACTAGCAATCAACAACTGGTTCGTCACATGTGGAGCCGTGCGCGCAAACTATTCTAGAGAGTGACAATGGCCACGGGCCGATTGTAGAGAACCACGATGCTGCAACAAACAACGACGAACAACACATACAAAGAAAACTTGGCCATTGTCCCGTGACCGCGATAGCCAGGAAAACCAGGGAGGAGAGTGTCACGGCTGAGGTGCATCCTCGTCCTCACCCTCATCCTGCAAAATGCATGCCCTTCCACAGCGTGCTCGACTCGAGAGGTCGACCCAAACTCAAACAATTTGCCGTATCATAAAACTGTGGACGCGAAAGACGGGCGTAGCTGAAACTGACGCGCCGTCGAGACTCATATGGGTAGCGCACACACCCTAGAAAGCGGATGGCACAAGAGGTGGCCTGATCCTTCACGGTCTTCTCAATCTCTTCCCTGAGACACGCAAAATGTGGAAGGCTCATCCTTTTGCAACATATCATCATCCCGCTGTTCCTCTTCCACTTCCAGGCAGCCATCGCTGGAAGGCAGGCCGACTTGTGGCAATCCCACGCCTCTGGGGTGCATGCGCAAATGCAGCACAGCACCGCGAACAGCATCGCGGAAAACGCTCCCTGTCGGCAAAGAATTGGCTCTCGGCCGCAACTACCTTGCACTTCGCCGTCGACCCCATTCTGGCGAATGATCTCCGTTTCCTACCGCTGATTGCCGCTGCGTAGCTACCCGATGTCCCCGGAGAAACCCAGGATGATGCAGCGCAAAGCATCCATGGACAAAGAAGCGAACTACCCTCAAAACGCCGCCATAAGTGCCTGACAATCGCGAGCCTGGCCTTCCACCAGAGCTGTCCCTGCCCATCCCTATCCTCTGTTCCCCCGGCGCTGCCCCCTTCGGCTGTCCTCCCCCTTTTTTTCCGGCCCTCCTTCCTCCCTCCCTGCCCCCCCACCTTGCTGACGGCGGCCCCACCCCCCTGCCCAGCCCCCCCACACACACGCCCCTCCCCACGTCCTGTTCCCCCCCCCCCCCAGAAGGCAACAGCTGGTACACTAACGATGTGCACTCTTGCAATACTGCAGATTCCTTTTTCGAGAGTTTGTCTTGCTCATTCGTGTTTTGAAGCTTCCCCATTGAAGGCGCAACGAATTCCCATTCAAAATTGGTCGTATTTCTCAGACGCTCGTATCCTCATGCATGCCGATCGAAACCGCATATCCGAATGCATGTCTATCGTCAATCCAATACGCATATCCAAATAAAGCTGAACTAGCATGAACCTGGGGCCTCTCACTATGCCTAGTGAATTCCGATCGTATTTCCATTCCAAGCTAATGAGAATCCTCTGAATATGGAACATAGCCGATCCCCATCCAAACGCTGGTGGCTCCAAACCCAAATCCAGTTTCAACCCTCTGAAACCAAATTGTTTGCCCACCTTCCGATTGAATTATTATGGGTTCCGTGCGAAGTCAAATGGGCCCTCTGATCCAGGGGCGGACGTCATATGACTTTTTGGATGATTAACTCAAGCTTCTTTTTTACTTTCGAAAAAATTGTATTGAAGCAGTTCGGTCCACAAACGCTGGGGTGAAAATGTTCACTGAGGGGGTGTCAGAAATTAAAAGGGCCCCATCCTCCCCCCCCCTCCGCCCAAGAGGGACACAAAGGATCCGGACTCCCCGTCCCCGCCCAACAAAGAATCGGAGGGATCCCGTGGGGAGGCGTTGGAGGCCCCCCCCCCCCGCGGGGAAATTCGTGCGAGGGGGTCTGGACCCCCCCACCACTCCCAAAAATTCAAAGTGAATTCGGAATCCCGCCCCCCCCGGAAAATCGTCGGGGGGTGTGGACACCCCTCCCCTTGATGACGACAACGACGGCGACGACGCTTCTGACGCTTCTGACAATTTGGGGCCAGGAGCCCCCTCGCCCAAGGGCGCAAAGCAAGGACTCAGCCCTCCTCACAAGGGGCACGTCCGAGCGAAAACGAAAGCATCAGACAGCCAATCGAAGCCATGCAGCCTTGCAACCTCAAAATCCCGCGCGACGACGACGACGGCGAAAACGACGACGACGACGTCGATGACGTCAGCGACGTCGACGACGACGACGACGACGACGACGACGGCCGCGACGACGACCGCGACGACGACGGTGTCGACGACAATGACGCCGATGCCGACGCCGACGCAAACGCCGACGCCGACGCCGACGCCGCCGACGACCTTAGCTTCGGCGCACCTGTCGCCAACGCCCGCGTCAGGCTACGGCTCTGATAGAATGCTACTAGGGATCGGCCTAGCTCTATCAGTATCCTACGAAGGCTTTCCTGTACTATACGCTACTCTACTTTAGTCTACTCTACTCGACATTCCTCTACGCTACTCTACTCTGGCATGCTCTACTCGACCCTGGTCTGGTTTACCCTACCGTACACTAACATATTGTACTCCACCTTTGCTCTGACTCGACTCTACTCCACTCTTTCTCTACTCTACTCTACCCTGCCCTAGTCTGCTCGAACCTGCTCAACCATACCGTACCACCACATCCTCTACTGTACTCGACGTTGCTCCTTCTCACCTTTACAGGTGGACAACGTCGACGGCGACACCGACAGCGAGCCCTGTTCAAAATGGCCAGGGACCACCTTCGTCCCCATATGCTCCGTACCCATCTCGAGTCTCCCGAAGAGAGGAGCCGCATTGTGACCTCCCAGAAGGCTCCCAGATGGTGTCAGAGTAGATGGGGTCGGCGGATCGGGCCGCATCGCCGATGCACTGGCGAGGCATCGGCGACGTGGGCGACCCATCGGCGACGTCGACGTGAATCCAATCGGGCGCCACAACCAGCCGCATCGCCGATGCATCGGCAACGCTCCGACCCCATCTGCTCCGACCCCACCTGGGAGGCCTAGAATTTCAGGTGCAGTGAGTATCGCTTAACCGATCCCCATCCCCAACGGCGTGGCCTGGGCCCCACTGGCCGATCTGCCCCCCTAAATGGGGATATGGGTCGCTCTCTTTCGGGTCTCGAGGGGTGCATCCCCAACTGGGGGGGGTGATTTGGTGTGGGTCTCGAAGGTGATGGGGATGGGTTATGTTGCATCTTCGGGGGACCGTGTCTGTCCCGGCGCGGCCCTATCCGCGTCGAATCCGTGTCGAATCCATGTCAAGCTCGTCGGATCCGTGTCGAATCCGTGTCGAATCCGCGGCAAATCCACACCAAATCCGCGTCGAATCCGCATCGAGCATGCGTCGGGCGCAAGAAAAGACACATTTTTTTGGGAAAGGCGAGGTCCCCCAGAGATGCAACGTACAGTCGGGGCGCTGAAGAAGGAACCCTTCTCGTTGGGGAGGGGCTCGGTGTTCCTTGATTGTTGAACTATTTGCCTAAGGTTTTCCTGAGGTTTTCCATGGGAAATCGAAGTTCAACTTATGGGAAAAAAAGACCTCGTTCCTTATTTAGGGCTCCTTAGGTCAACGCCCCGACTGTAAGATGGGGAAAAGGGGTCGGACGAAAACGATGCCGAGGTAGGGAGCACGGGGTCCGTGCACGAGAGGGCGCCGCAAGAACTCAAAGAAGGCTGGGTCCCCACCGTGGAGCTGCCTGGAGGCCGCGCGCTGGAGTCGGCCCGAGGATCGACCACAGGACGGAGTTGCCCCCAAGCTATTTCGTTCGAGGAGTCTCGAGAGAATGAAGGGGCCCTGGGACACACAAATAAAGACACACAGATAAAGATAGTCCCCATATTTTCCAATATGTTCTGGGTTTTTGTCTCCCCCCCCACTTCCCATGTTTTCCCATAGCTTCCCAAACTGTTTCGTTCGTGGAATCTCGAAAAAAACAACAACTCGAATTCGTACGGACATTTCGGGGATGGACAGACCCCCCTTTAGCAAAACGTGGTTTAGTGAACACGAACTGAGGCCCAAACCTGGCGGGCGCAAGCCTGGAGGATAACGGCCGCGGCGCCCTCTCGAGCCGAAACCGGACAATTCACTAATCGACGTGTCACTGTTGGGGGTTCTGTCCACCCCCGAAACAACTCTACGTACGAATATTACGTATTGGGTACGGGCATTGCAAACATTATACGTAACAGTTATGTGAAACATTATGCAACCATTCTCTTTCTACATACTACATTACAACATCCACGAAACAACAGTATCTGAAACAGATGTAGATGAACGAACGTTACACCTATCGGTTTGCAGATTCGACGATCGAACCAAGTGTGGGGCAAATCCATTCTGCAGTGGATCCCCGACTCGATGGATGCACATTCAGAAGACCAGCCTGCATGGCTGAGAAAGGCCGGGCACTGTTCTGGATCAGGCCGGCCACGACATGCGCGCCCCGCTTGCCGGCACGCGCTTGAACATCGGCGGCGGAGTGGGGCGAGAAGGACGTGGCCAACTCCAGGCGTGCGGCGTCTTACTCCTGCTCCTGCTCTCGACGTCACACCCCGTGCTGTCCAATCGTGAGAGCACGGGCCGCACTAAACCCAGCACGCGCGCCATGATGCTACGATTGGGTCGTGCATGTCCCCCATACAGGCGAATTTTGGACGAAGACCAAAAAAGTCCAAACCAGCATTCACATGTAGTCAGAACAAAATGTGAATATTCCTCCTGTGGAGCGACACGCCCGACTCGATGCCACGAGGCGCCCCCCGCAGCAAACACCCGGCGCCACGCGAACAAAACACACAAATGATTCGCGACGTGGCCATAGCGCCCTTACGCCTCGGATCACGCGGCCGCCGGCGTGGGGCGCGTGGCAGACCACGCGGAACCAAAAGGCGCCTATGCCGCGCGACCCTGCGCGGGACTCGCCATCGCTCGGACGTCCATTCCCGGTGTTTTGTTCGTCGGTGTCGTGCGTGGCCTTGCCGCCAAATCATCAAGGATGCTCCTCGCTGGTCCTCGCCGAAGGACGAATGCACACGTCCGAGCGATGCCAAGGGAATAAAAAGGCGCCCAGATGCCGCGCGACCCTGCGCGGGGGCAGCCTGCGCGCGGAGGCGGCCTCCGTCGGCGCAGCTCGCCCCAGCCGCTCCCATATCACGCCTGGACGAAACAACCCCCCCTTCCGACGCTGCCGCCTCGGACGCCCGGGACACACAGATAACTACACATAAATAAAAAAATATTCCCCGTATTTTTTCCCATATGTTCTGGGCTTGCGTCTCCCCCCCCCCCCACTTCCCCTATGTTCCCATGTTTTCTCGGGGATCGGCGATTCATTGTGTCTGTGTGTTTTTTGTTCCCCTCCTGGAAAAAATTGTTCACTGCCCAACCACACATGTTGTACCAAACCAGCAGCGGCCGCTGCGTGGGCGGGCGGCCTTCTGTCGCAAATGGACACAGGCCGCGGCAGCACCGACAGCGAGTCCTGTCCAGAACGAGCAGGAACTGCTGTCGGTGTCTGTACTCATTCTTTCCGTGCCCATTTCTATCGTCCCGATCCGCTTGCAGAGGCGGAGAGGTGCGTGCGCACGCGCCCGCGGCCCTGCATCAAACGGGTGCGCCGCGCCAAATGCCGAGCGGGGCGCGTGGGCCACACGGGCGCCGCTCCGCCTCGAACTCGGGGGCGGCGCGCTCCCGATCCAGGCGAATCAGCGGCCCCATCCCGATCCTGGCCCAGCCCAGGGGAACAAAACGGGGCAGATTGTGAAGTGGTGGGGGGGGACAGAAGGCTTAGGTCGGGTGTGTCCCCCTACAGGAGGATTTTGGCAGGAAAATTAAACATATTGAATCCGCCGACCCTGTCGGCGTGTGGCGCTACCCGCCCTTTCCCTGAGCCCTCCCCTTCTTCCTCACGCGCGCCAACCAAAATGAAAATGAGCAACGTCGTAAATGCGTCGATGGGAAACCCCCTTCCCTCTGATCCCTTCCCCGCCCCGGGGGGGGGGGGGGGGGGGAAATCCCGGGGGGGGTCCCGGGGGGGGGTCCCGGGGGGGGGGGTCCCGGGGGGGGGGGTCCGGGGGGGGGTCGCCACCCAGATGCGCATCCCGTTTGCGGCTTTTACAGAAGGGCCCTCTGTAGATGCGCTGGAGGAGGGGGGGGGGGGGTCGCCACGACGGATCTGCAAGAGCGCCCCAAGACGGCCCAAGCCCCACAAGACAGCCCAAGAACGCCTAAGGACGGCCAAAGGGGGCCCTCAGACGGGTCAAAAGAGCCCTACAAGGGCTCTCAAGAAGGCCCGGAGAGGCCATACTCATTGATTTTCGGAAAGGTTTTGTCCCCGCCCTCTCCCTCCCATTTCCGTCGAGAGCCGAGGCCTCCAGAATTGGTTGCTCCTACTCGCTTCCTCTCGCTGCTCCTGCTCCTGCTCCTGCTCCTGCACCTCCTCCTCCTCCTCCTCCTCCTCCTCCTCCTTCCTCCTCCTCCTCCTCCTCCTCCTCTCCTCCTCCTTCTCCTGCTACTCCTCCTCATCCTTCCATCCCCTCCTCCTCCCTCATCCGCCTTTTCCACCGTTCCTCTTACCCCCCCCACTCCTCCTCCTCCTCCTCCTCCTCCTCCTCCTCCTCCTCCTCCTCCTCCTCCTCCTCCTCCTACCCCCCCCGCTCGTTTTCATCTTCGTCGTCTTCAGGGTCGGCGGCACCGGCCGTTTGGCCTTCGCAATAAGATGTCCCGAATGCTCGGAAATAGTCAAAAATAAATCCCATACTATTTTTCAACTATTCTTGAAAATTGCCCCCGTTGAATGACAGGCCCGACTTAACCGAAGGCCAGAGAAGATGGGGGGGGGGGGGGGCGGGGAGCCGGAGGGGGCGGGGGGGCGGAAGGGGCGGACTGACCAAGGGGGGTGGACGAGGGAGCGGAGAACAGAGAATCGAAAAAGGGGGGGGACCTTGTCCCTGCGGGCCGCATCCGGGCGGGGGTTCCGCGGGCGGCCTTTCGAAGCCGAGCGGGCAGGCGGCGGCCTTTCGAAGCAGGGCGGGCAGGCGGCGGGCCCAACTGCCCCACCGACCCGCCCCGCACCCCCCCGCGAGGCCTGATGGACTCGCACGCGGAGCCCGAGGGCGCCGCGCTCCTGGGCCGCAGCTCTGGGGAGGTGGATCGCCCGCGGCCGTGGCCCCCAGGAGGATGGCAAACGGAAGGGCAGCTGGGGCGTGGGGAGATGGAGGAGAGGAGAACCACCTGGTGGGGCCTGATTGACGCCTCTTGGGAGCCTGCGCGGGCTTCTGGGCGGACTTCTTGGAAGCCTGCTGGCGGTTCGGAGGGTCGCATTTGGGCAGAAGGCACCAGATGTCGACTCGGGCGCCGTCTCGCGGGGACCTCTCGGGGCCGTCTTGGGCGGTCTTGGGGGGGGGCCTCTGGGGCCGCCATGGGCCCGAGGAGTAATCGCGGAAGAAAAATAGGCTGGATAATGGTACTAAAAAACAGAAACACGCGAAACGCCTTGCCCGCCCCGGCGTGCCCAGCCAAGCGGCACCCGGGCATCCGATTCGAGTCGGGATTGCGCGGGCGGCGATCGAACACCATGGAAATGGGACCCGTCGCTAATCCACGCCCCCTTGATCCATGTTCGCGATCGCCTGACTCTCATCGCCCCGTCATTCTGCTCCTCCACCAACTCACCTGAGGCGTCTCGGGTCTTCGCTTAAAAGGGGGGGCGAGCAGGCACCAACGCCGCTACCTCCCGGACCTCTCCTGGGGTGCCTTCGAGTGAGGCAGAGGAGGGGGAGGGGGAGGGGGAGAAGGAGGAGGAATAAGAGGGGGAGGAGGAAAAGGATGAGGAGGAGGAGGGAGGAATAAGAGGGGAGGAGGAGCAGAAGGAGGAGAATGAGGAAGGAGGAGGAGGAGGAGCGAGAGGAGGGAGAGTGGGGGGGGAGAGGAGGAGGAGGAGGAGGAGGAGGAGGAGGGAGGAGGAGGAGGAGGAGGAGGAGAGGAGGAGGAGGAACATCTCAAGGAGAACCCAGCCGTGGCGACGAGGCTCTCCCAGCGGTGCCGGTGCCCCTCGGGTGCTGCCAGAAGTGCACCTGGCCCAAGGTGCCCCTCCTCCTCCTCCTCCTCCTCCTCCTCGTCCTCGTCGTCGTCCTCCTCCTCCTCCTCCTCCTTCTCCTCCTCCTCCTCCTCCTGGATCCTCTGGGTGGCCTAGGCGGCCTCCAGTTGAGCAGGGGCCAGCCGTCCTGGTATTCCTGTAGGCCTACCACGACCTGCCACTAGAGCCCAACAGTTTACCAAGAACAGAAGCCATGTGCTTAGAGCATAGGCCCGCTGTGTCAAAACAAGACGGCCCCAACCAGAAATGCTATTAGAACATGTCGTGCAGACTACACGAGGTTCTTAGGACATTTGTTGGTGGGCCTACAGGCGAGTCAGGACGCTTCGCCGCCGCTCGATCCAGGGCACCCCATCAAGAGGCCCAGAGGGCCAAGGGAGCTCCAGCGTGGAGCCAAGAGCTGAAGGGGAACACTGGGCCAGGGGCCCCAAACTTTTCCTCCTCTGATCCATGGGGTCTCCAAAAGCGGTTCCCAGACCCCCGACGTCGTGATGTTTGTCACAACGCCGACCCCCAGAGGTCTGGACCCCCTCCCCGGGACCGGTTGTTCGTCCTGAGTCGTTGTTTTGGCTGTCACAAGGCCCAGGAAGGGCCCCCGGAGGCCATTGATAGCTTTGGGTCGGGCATGTCCTCCTACAGGCGGATTTTGGACGAAAATTTACAAGCATAAAAAAACAAGACAAATGCTCCCAACATGCTCGACTAACCGAATGCCGCGGATAATAAACACACAGGGATAATAAAGTTCGGGGTTTTCGGGGAGATAATAAAAGTTGCCCGCCAGGGCCAGCATAAAGAGATATCAAGAGGAAAAAGCCAAAGATATCTTGAGGATCCTTGGTCTTTGGTCCTCTATGAGACATCCTCAACAATCATTTGTCTCGGTTGAGACATCCTCAACGAATTGCTTGTTTCTCTTGAGAAAGAGGGGGAAGGAGAAGAAATACAGAGAGTTACATAGAAATATAGAAAGAGAAGAAGAGGAAGGGGAGGCAGAGGAGGAAGAGGAGGAAGAGGATGAGGAAGAGGAGAAAGAGCAAGAGGAGGAGAGAACAAGGAGAAAACAACATAAGTCCAAAGTTCAAAACTTCTTACATTTAAATTTGTAAACGCTTAATGATAGCTCGTGTGCATAGTTTTCCCAGGCTAATCAACTCCAGCGATAAACAAGTTCAGGGAGGCAGGGAGACGAGAAGAAAAAGACAACAAACAGATAAGAAGAGGAAGAGGAGGTAGAGGAGGAAGAGGAGGAAGAGGATGAGAAGGAGGAGAAAGAGCAAGAGGAGGAGAGAAGAACGAGGAAGCAAACATCCAACGTTCAAAACTTGTTAGATTTGATGTGTAAGCGCTTAGTGGAAATTAAAATGTTCATCTGCTCGTGTAGGGGTAGCCCACGTGCTTAGCTTTCCCAGGATAATCAACCCCAGCGACAAACAAGTTCAGGGGGGCAGGGAGACGAGAAGAAAAAGAATATAACGAGAAATACAAAGAAGAAAAGGAAGAGTAGAAGGATGAGAAGGAGGGAGAGCAGGAGAAGCAGAGCAGGAGGTAGAAGCAAAAATCCAAAGTTGAAAACGTATTATATGTAATGTGTAAACGCTTAATGGATATTACAATGTTCATCTGCTCGTGTAGGGTAGCTCATGTGCTTAGTTTTCCCAGGATAATCAACCCCAGCGACAAACAAGTTCAGCGATAAACAAGTTCAGGGCGCCAGAGGGAGGAGGAGAAAGAAAGACAGAGAGAGAGGGAGAGAGACAGAGAGAGAGGGAAAAACAGAAAGCAACACAAATAACAAGAGAGAAAGAGAGAGAGAGAGAGGAAGGAAGAGGGAGGAGGGAGGAGGAGGGAGGAGGAGGGAGGAGGAGCAGGAGGAGGAAAACCATAAGGAGCAGGAGCAGGAGGAGGGAGGAGGAGCAGGAGGAGGAGGAGGAGAACCATCGAGGTTACTTCCTTCTTATGTTGTTATCTCAACATAAGAAGGAAGTAACCTCGATGGCGAACTTTCCCAGTCATAATGAAGTTCGGCCTCCGCGCCCTCCGCCTATATTTGAAACCCTTCTAGGCCGACGATAAAAACTCTAACGACTGAAGGGGGGGTACTTTATTATCCTCGGCATTCGGTTAAAATTCAAAACATCGTCGCCATATGATGGTTGCATTATGTCTGAGCTTTCCCCCTGAAGAGGGACAGGCCCGACTTAAAAACAACGAGAAACCTCCCGTCGTGATTTTGTCGCAACGCGGAAAAATCTGGGCTCTTTCGGGGATCTTCTGACCCGGGTCAATCCAGACCCCGGTCAGCAGAAAACCAAAAAACTGAAATGCTGGAAAACAAAACTGCAAAGCAGGGCTTCGCAAACCCGGGTCAGCCAATATGCGCGGCCGCCTCGCGGCCACGAGCGTCTCGCTGACCCGGGTCGGCCAGAGGGGGTCTTCGCAGGATCCTGCAAGATCCGGTGCCCTGGCTGACCCCCGTTTGCATTAACCCCCGTCTCCTGAGCCCCGACTCTTGGGCTCCTGGGACCGACCGTCCCGGCATTCCTATAGTCCTACCACGAAATGTTCTTAGAACCCAAATATGCTCTAATATCAGAAGCAATACTCTTAGAACATAAAGCAGATGTGATAAAACAAGACAGACTCCAACCAGAAATGTTCTAAGAACATTTCGTGGGAACCACAAAAGGTCTTTAGAACATTGTTTGGTAGGGCTATAGGCGAGCCCAGACGCTCCGCCACTGCTTGATGGGACGTCCCGGCCAGCCCGGGTCAGCCAATGTGCGCGGCCGCCTCGCGGCCACGAGCGGCTCGCTGACCCGGGTCGGCCAGAGGGGGTCTTCGCAGGATCCTGCAGGATCCGGTGCCCTGGCTGACCCCCGTTTGCATTAAACCCCGTCCCCTGAGCCCCGACTCTTGGGCTCCTGGGACGTCCCATCAGGCCCGCGCCGCACCCGAGAAGCCAGGGCACGGGCCAGCGCCGCGCGATCGGAGGCGCGCGAGCGAATCTCGCGCTCTCGCGCCGCCTCCCAGGGGAGAAAGGGAGGAAGACGAGGAGGACGAGGAGCCAAACCGCGAAGCGCGGAGAACTTCGCGCCATCGAGGGCGCCCTTGTCGGGAGCGGCCAAGAGGGGGGTGTCCAAGAGGGGGGGTGCAAATCATGACTGGCGGCACGTGCGCGGCCCAGCGGGGGGGCCAGGGACGTAATGAAATAAGAAGAGGCGCCATGAAATCTGGGGAAATATCATGGCCCACGCCATGATATCCACCCCCCCCTAGTCATCACCCCCCTCTTTTCCGCCCCCGGGCTCCCCGCGCCACGACTCTGCCACAGCCCGGACCCCCCGGGAGGCCTCGGCCCGCTCCCCAGGAGGCCGACCGCCCCAGCCCGAACAATTGGCTGCACTGTCCTGTGGGAGCCCCGCGAGGGACCCCCCCCTAGTCATCACCCCCCTCTTTTCCGCCCTCGCCCTTGGAGCAGGTCTGGGCCCCTGGGCTCCGGGGGCGTCCCGGCAGGCCCGCGACGCACCCGCCTGGCCCTGGCGCCGCGCGGGCCCGGCGGGTGCGAAGGAGGGGGGGGAGGAGGGGGAGGAGGAGGAGGAGGAGGAGGAGGAGGAGGAGGAGGAGGAGGAGGAGGAGGAGGAGGAGGAGGAGGAGGGAGGAGGAGGGAGGAGGAGAGGAGGAGGCGGAGGAGAAGCCGAGGCACGGGCGCGAGCGCCGCGCGGGCGGAGGCGGCGGCGGGGCGCGGCTCCTGCCCGAGGCGGCCGAGCGCCCGCCCGCGCGGCTACCGTAGCCGCTCGCGCCTGGGAGCGCGCGCGCGCCGGTCGTGGAGGAGGGAGGAGGAGGAGGAGGAGGGGGAGGAGGAGGGAGGAGGAGCAGGAGGAGGAGGAGGAGGAGGAGGAGGAGAGAGGGGGGAGGGGAGGAGGAGGAGGGAGGAGGAGGAGGGAGGAGGGAGGAGGGAGGGAGGAGGGAGGAGGGGGAGAGGAGGAGGGAGGAGGGAGGAGGAGGAGGAGGAGGAGGAGGAGGAGGAGGAGGAGGAGGAGGAGGAGGAGGAGGAGGAGGAGGAGGAGGAGGAGGAGGAGGAGGAGGGAGGAGGGAGGAGGAGGAGGGAGGTGGGAGGAGGAGGGAGGAGGGAGGAGGAGGGAGGAGAAGGATTGCACGCCACTAAGGGGGGAGAAAGAGAGAGAGAGAGAGAGAGAGAGAGAGAGAGAGAAAAAAAAAATCCGACGGGTCCAAAAACCCTAAGAGGGGCCCATCGGAGAGGACCTTTTTGCCACCACGGTGCGGCTCGGCATAGGCTGCGCACCGTGGGCCAGCGACAGGGCCCCCTTAGGAAAACTCTTCGTCGAGTTCGACAGCAGCAGCCTGTCGGACACGGAACTCTCGTCCGAGCTCACGGGCCTCCACCTCATTCAGCCCGAAAGCCTGGAGACAGTCCGCCATGCAGAGATTGGCGGTTCCCGAAGACCGCTGGGCTCTCGAAGTCCAATCGTCGGCTGGGACCCCAAACCTCCGACCTGGAACCGAGGACCGAAAAGCTCGCAAGCCAGAGCCCCAGGAGATCTCGGGGGTCCCAGCCGTCGCGCCCGATTCGGGTGCTTGAGCTTTTAAAAAACTCGACGTGTTCTTCTTACCAGGGCCGACCAAAGAGTGAGCCGAGCCCTGGCATCCAGACTGCAAGCCCCTGGAACCTGTGACTGTCGTTGCGTAGCTGCCATAGGTGGAGCAAAAGAGGAGGGGTGGGTGATCCCCACCCTCCTCCGAAAACTTTACAGGAAACTCCAACAGGCAGTGGCCCCCCGCCTTCCACGGCTGCGTGCCTTCGGACGCCCTACCCAGGAATCGCTCCAGCGAGGCGGCAGCCGCAGGGTCAGGGGCCGTCGGGGCCCCCACACGAGGGGGGGGGGGGCGCAGCTGCCTCATCCTCGGCCCGAGCCCACTCGAGCCGAGCGTCGTGGTCCGATGGGGAGATCCAGGGAAACCAAAGACAGGCCCTAGGCACCTACATTGTCGTGGACCCCCAGCTCACTGTAGTAGACTTCCGCACGCGTTATAAACTGCAACACCTCACGGGCCAGGAACAGGCAGCCCTTGGCCAGGAGGGTGTCACATTCATCGTGCTGGACAAGCGAGGCTCCCAGCTTGGCCAGCCTATCAGCGCCATGGTTACCAGTGCGCTCGAAATCTGACAAGAGGCCGTCTCTGACATCAATGGCCGAGGCGTGAGCGGGAACCTTCTTAAACCTCGCCCCCTCAAGGCCTCCCGAAACCCAAGACTGAATCCAGAGGTGGGCTCTGGGGTGCTGGCCGAGGAGACCGAGCGCGCTCTATTTTTACAGCAGTCTAGCGTTCCCTTGCAGTCAGAGTACAGAGTGAAATCGCCTGCGCACAGCTTCGAGACGAACAAAACACTATAGTCCTCGCCGTCACGCGCCACCTGATCAGGCAAGGTGGCTGGGGGCACAGAACCATACCACTCCGCTATACACCTGCGTGACTCATCGAAGACGGTGACTCCCCATCCAGCAACACGCATGGACGGGAACAGTCCATCTAGGCCTGAACCACCACAGAAAACATGCCCTTCGGAAAGCATAAGCGGCCCAGCAAGGCCTCCGTCAACGCGAAACTCCGTGGAAAGATCCCAGGGTTTCCTGGCCAGAAGCTGGCACGGGTCTGGAAGGATTCCTCGGGAAAAACGCTCTTGCAGCTCGATGCTGCAAGTCGAAACTCTGCTGGCTGCGCGCTGCACACACACACACACACACACACACACACGGGGAGATTGTCGCGGCGCCAGGCCGACCTAGCCTGGCACTGAAAGTGGCGATGGAACAAAGTGCCTCGCTCACCACACACCAGGCGCTCTGACGCCAGCTCAGGATCATGCTCGCTGAGCCTGTGCTGGCACCAATGAGAACCCATGAGGAGTCCTCGGAGCGTACGCTGCTCTCTGACCCCCCCACGGACCACCCGTCCCGACAGCCTCGCCCTCCCCGTCGATCCTTCTATGCAGCAGCTCGTTCAGCGGTCGCCACTAAAGTTCTGCGCGCCAGGCCTTGCCTGGTCCGATTTTGCCCAAGGCCGCTAGGTCCGAAAACCTCCGCGCCGAAAAACGCGCACGCCTGGCCATGAAAGCGGCCGAGACCTGGGTCAGGTCCCAAACCTGTCACTGGGCCTCCTGCACCGAGAAAGGTCCCTGGAAGACAAACCCGATCCTCAGGCAGGTTAAGACCAGGGCGGACACAGGGTCCTTGACCAGTGTCCAGGGTTTCGGCCTCTGGGCGACCTCCTGGGCCTTCGCAAACAAAACTGAAAGCACGTGCTCTGACAGCCTGCCATCCTTTAGAATCTGAACATACGTATTGATCGCGCCAGCTGAGACCTGCACCAAGGGATCTCGCGGCCAACCCCCGCGCGTGCACATCGAAGCCAATCCGAGCGAGGATCCCTTGGGCAGCCTCCCCTCGGCTTTGACAGCCGCAACTCTTCAACTCTTCAGCTTTCCATCAGGCAGCCCATGGATGTTGGCCCCCCAGAGAGCCTTGGCGGTGACCCCCGCCCGGAAGATTCCACCCGTGCACCATCCGTCGCGCCCCCTCCAAGGTCGCGGTGGACAGACGACCTGGCCTCTCCAGGGAGCTGGCAGCTCGAGGCCAGCTGGTTGGCCAGGGAGGCGGACGGCGCCAAGAGCCCAAGCTTGTTCCAGGCAATTGGGAGGCCCCTAGCCTGGAGGTCCTGGGTGACAAGATTGAACGCCGACGAAAGCTCAGTGCACACTGTGGCCTGGCCTCCGATGGACTGAGAAGAAATATCATCAATGACACTTTTCAGGATGACAGTTTGGGCACGACGATACCACTCTGCGCAGCACCGACACGAGCAACAGGCGAGCGAGCGAGGTGCCCCCCGAACAGCCAGCAATCACGGTGCCATTCGGCGAGACGATTCTGGAAATCGCCCCTTGCCAAGACACCCGCCTCGGGGAACGGTAAACCGTGCAATAGGCCCTCAAGAGTGCCTTCGGAAAGGCCACCGGCCCAGCTGCCGCAAGTAATTCAGCATGGCTGATATGCTCGTAGAATTTGCGAAGATCCAGAAACAAAGTACCCGAAACTAAAACCCCGAGCTTCCCGAGCAAATGCAGCCATCGCATTGTGAACCCATGCGCTCTTGTCGCATGCAGTGGACGTGCTCAGACCCCAGAAAAAGGGCGCGCCCAGCTCCCTTTCCCACGCCGCGCATCTGACATGCCGAATCCTGCTCCACGCTCGGGCCCAGAGGGGAAGGAGGCCGATAGGCCTGACCCCCCCTGACGGTTTCGCAAGAAACACAACCGCGACGAGCCACGACGGGCCCGCAGAGGGGTCCCGTTCCCAGGCCGCGAGCACATCGGCGAAGGCCTGGACGAGCGCGGGGGGGGGGGGGGGCCTGAAGAAGGAGCTGGGGGTGAAAAGAATCCCACCCCAGGCTCGTGCCTGGGGGAAACGACTTGGCAGCCGCAAGGACCTCCTCAGAGGTAATCGGCGGCAAGCTATCTTCACACCTCCAGTCCCAAGGCGGGGGCTCGCCAGCTCGATTATCGTTGCACCAAATCGGCAACCACTCTTGCAAAGTTTGCTGCAGTGCGGCATCACCTACTAGGGGAACAGTCATCCCTTCATCAACTTCAGCCAAGACGGGCCGGGGAGGCGCCGAGGGGCCCTTCGAGTACCTGTGAGCGACCCGCCCCCCTCCGACGACAGACGACTGCGCCCGCGACTTCCATTTCTGGCGCCCCCCAGCGGCCTCCTGAGACACACGCTTCGAAACTTCGGCCTGCAGCCAATTCACAACCACCGTTTTTTAATCACAGGCTAGCAGGCTTCTAAAAAGAGATGCAAACGTGAAACCTCTGAGCTCCTCTACCTCAGCACTGTGCAGCAAGTGGCCAAAGGCGCAAGCCTTGGCCAGCAACAGGTCACGGTCTTTGACTCGACGCATGTAGAACATCGCCAGCCTCCTGACAGCAAGCCAGTTCTGCGTGAGGACCGAGCAGCGCTGGTTGAGATCCTGACCCCAGGCCGCCTGCAGAGGAACCTTCTGAATCTGGCAGCCCGACGACCTGCCTGCGTACCCCCTGGCTTGTCCCAGCTCATGAAGCTTGACCAGCTCTGCCTCCGCCGCATCGAACCACTGGGCAGCGGCCTCCATGGGCCTGTCGAAGTCAAAGCCGTATGTCTGGCCTCCCTCAGGCGTGACGAACCTCAGCATCTCCTCGTCCGTCCGCGCCAAGGGGAAAGCCTTCGGGACGATCCGCTTCCACACCTTCGCTGCACCAGCAAGACCTTTCAGGCGGAGGTGCACCGACGAGTGCGGCCCCGTGGGCGTGCCTGGCCACTCACGCACCTCATCAATATGGTAAGCCAAGCACCTGCTGACCACAAAGAAGTCGTGACATTTGTCGTGGCAGGTTGGCCCAGGCGGCCGAACTATTGTCACCCCCAGGTGTTCGCACCACCTGGGCTCTCGCAACGCTTCCGCATCAATGTTCCAGTCTCCAGCTATGAGCACAGGTAGGGGTAACGACGAGGCCAGTTCACTGAGCTGCGCCAGAAACGTGATATTATCTCCCTTGAGGCCGATCTGCGTGTGGCCGTAGACCGAGATCACCATCAGCTGCGCCCTCTCAGACAGAACCAGCCTTCTCGCACACATCCTTTCCGACGTGCACGCGTGCACCACATCAGTCGCGCCAAACCTGGCCGAAGTCAACACAGCAACTCCCCCTGACGTCGCGTTGTCAGCCGCCCCTGTCGAGGCAGCACACGAAAAGGTCGACGTGAAACCAGCCTTGTACGCCCATGATCGTGGCCCCTCCTGCTGGGCCTGGGTCAGCCTCGTCTCCTGGAAAAGCCCGATGTCGAAAGTGGTAGCCCGAGGCCCCTCGTTGGCCCTTTCCAGGAACTTGCGGGCCGTTGCCCAGGCACCTTGACCACCTTGAAAACCGAGTCGCCTCTTGCCAAGCAGTCGCGTTCTCCAGTTTCGAGGCTGCTCCCCGATGGTCGGTGCTGCCCTCCTCAGTGGCCGACGGCCGAGGAGAACAATGCGTGCCATCGGGGCCAGCTGCATGGCGACGAATATGCCCACTAGGAGCGCCTCTGGGTCGAACGCGTGGCTGGTCCCCTCCTGGGCACAGCGGCGCGGCGGCGGCAGGTCCCCACGATGCTGGAGCCTCTGCGGCGGCGGCGCTCGGGCTGGCCGAAGGAGGGGCCCGTGCCGATCTATGTCCCTCATGTGGCTGGGCCCCCTCTGGCACCAGCGGCGCGGCGGCGGCGGGCCCCCAGGGGGCTGGAGCCTCCGCGGCGGCGGCGTCACGGCTGGCACCTGAGGGGGCCTGTGCCCCAGCCGGAGACGAACCTCTCGTGGCCCATGTTCCCGTGGGAGATGCCGATGCCGTAGAACGCGCGGGCTCGGGGGTGTGACGGACGGGGGCTGAATCCCCTTCCCCCGAGCCCGAGGCGACTGGCGCCCCCTCGCCCTCATCACGTGGCAGGCTCAACAGATCCCTCATATCGTTCTTCATTCTCTCCTCCCAGTGCCGACGGAGAGCCCAGCGCAGCATATCTCTGTCATTAGATTCACACCCATCAAAGAAGCCGAGAATGTTGACACGATTATCAGCTCCATCTTCCCAGGCCTCTCCGCAGATATCCTCCGCCATCTGATCCAAAGACCTGCCCTGGCGAGCCTCCTGCACCCAGTGGTCATGCTGGACCTGCATGAGCAGCTCCCTGACGTAGGGCTTGCACCACTGCATCCAGCAGTCGGCTCCCGACTCTGGCGAGTGCAGGCGAGGAATCCACCTGGCCGCCGACATCGTGACTCCGTCGTAGAAAGCCGCCTCTGGGCCATCTGGGTCAATGGGCTCGGGAGGCGGCAGCCCCATCGTGCCTGGGCCTGACCCAGGCGGGCCGCCTCGCGCCGCTGGACCCAGCTGATCAGCAGCGACGTCCATGTACAGGGAGCTGGCCCCCTCAGGCCGATTTCGTGGCCTGAGGGGGCGGCGGGCGACAGATTCTGGCTGCGCGCTGCTTGAGCCCGTCTCCAGCCCCCGCTCCTGCAGCTGGCGTCCCAGCGGGCGCAGGCTGGGGGGCCTCCGCGGAGGCAGCTGCCCCAGCGCCTTCGGAAGGCGGTCCAGCAGCTGCCACAGGCGCCGCCTCAGGGCCAGGAGCCGCGGCCTCGGGGTCCTGCCGCCTGCGTTTGCCCGCCAGACGGGCCGCCATCTGCTCCTGCTTCACCTTGAAGGCCTTGGCCTTCTCCGCCGCCTGGCCGAACATAGCCTTGACCGCCGCCGCCAGCTCGGTCTGCAGGCGGGCGGTGCGGTCCTCCAACTCACGCTTGTCCGCTTCCTCCATGCATATCATACTCCGCGTCGTCGAAACCCAGGCCAGCAAAGGACAGCGGAATCGTCTCAATCGTGCCGTCCAAGATGCCAGCCACACTGAGCGCCTGAGCAGGGGCTTGCTGCGGCGGCACGTACGTCTCCTTGAGCTCCACCACCAGGCGGCAGTGCTCCTTCTCGCGCTCCTCGAGTTCGTCCGTGAGCTGCTGCACCCATTTGCGCTGCTGCTCGAGCCCCTCCTGCAGCCGCTCGAAGTGAGCCACCGCCTTCTCCAGCTTCTGACTGACCTCCGCCGCTGCTTGTGGGCCATGGTGACCCTCTGGGAGAGCGGGGCCACGCGCGCCTTCTCGGCCGCCTTGCGGCGCCTCTCAGTGAGGGTACACTTGTGCTTCGCCGCGCTGGCCACGTCGCCAACGCGCTCCAGCATCGCCACCATCCTCTCCAGGTCGCCGATGTCCACCTCGGCGCCCTCCGGCTGGGCCACCATGAACTGGGCCCCTGGGGCAAGGGGCAGGGCCTGTCCGCCGTCAGCAGCGTCTGGGCCCTTGCCACCCTTGCCCTTGCGCCCCTTGCCCTTCTTGCCCCCTTTGCCTCCGTCTCCTTGCCGTGAGAAATCAGCCCAGACTCCTCCAGGCTCAGGTGTTGTGGCAGGGGCAACGTCGGACAACTTGCGGCCACAGGCTTTGCAGTACACACTTCCTCGAACATTCTTCTTGCACCCGCACTTTGCACAAGCAGGTGCTTTACCGACCTCCTTCCAACCTTCGTCGTCTCCTGGGTGGGCCCATGTCTCTCCACTCCCTCTATTGCCCCACCCAGGGCGGGGGAGCAGACTTCCTCCACGGAGGCCTGACAGCAGCGGCCGCGGAAGGAGCCATGGGGCGAGAAGCAGGAGGCAGATCCTGCGGGGACTCGGAAGGTACGTCGTAGTAAGTGGAGTGCTCCTCCAGGAGCTCACAAAGTTTTCTGAAACAGCGAAAAGCTGGTGCAGGATCACGGGCGGGGGCGCGCCTCCCCCACGCCAGCAGACTCCTGTCCTGAGCGAGACGCTACGGACTTGAGCCAAAATGGCTACGGAGAGGGAGGAGAAGGAGAAGGAGGAGGAGGAGGAGGAGGAGGAGGAGGAGAAGGATAAGGCATCCCTGCCCCCCCCCTCTTCGTCACACGCGTCGCCCCTCCTCCGCCTGCGTTTCCTCCTCCTCCTCCTCCATCCCATGCTATGCTTCGCCTCCCCTCTCTGTTCCTGCGTTTCCTCCTCCTTCTCCTCCTCCTCCTCCACCTCCATGCTATGCTTCGCCTCCCCTCTCTGTTCCTGCTCTCCTCCTCCTGTCCCCTCGTCCTGCTCCTAAGCCGCCACCGTGCCCCTCTGGCACGGAGTGGAGTGCCCTCAGGTCCCTTCCTCGATCCCCTGGGCCTCGGGCCTCAATCCTGAGGACTCCCGTGGAAAGGCCAGGAACCCGGATTGCTCAAGTCTCCTGGGACTTCCCGCGTGCCCCCTGGGCTCCCCTGAGCGTTGTCGCTTTATTTCTCCGAGGCCCAGGAAGGGCCCAAGATGGGGCAAGAGACCCCCACGAGCTCGCCCTCACGGTCCAAGGGTGCCCCAAATCGTAACGATATGGGTCCAAAACGCTCAAAGTGGCTCCAATTGCCCGGGAAGCCTCCGAGAAGCCCCCCGAGCCGTCCCCGAGAGTTCCGAATCATTGACTTGTCCAAAGTTGTTGTTCATGGTGTTCGGGTTTTGCTCTGTTCGAGCTTCCGACGCTCCAAGAGGTCGCGGTGGGCCCCAAAACCTCCCCAAAACAGCCCCAGATGCCCCCGAGAGGGCCTCACGACGGCCCAAAGACGGCCCAAGAGGCAACCCAAGGCGGCCCCAAGAGGAGGATCACGAACCCAAAATACCAGCGTTCCGCCTCAAGAGGCCCAGAGAGGCTCCCAAGAGGCCCCAAGAGGCCCCCAGGAAGCCTCCACGAGGCCCCAAGAAGCCCCCACGAGGCCCCCGAAAGGCCCCCAAACAGCTCCCCAGGGGCCACGGAGCAGCCTCCCGGCTGTCCCCGATGGGCTTCGACGATATCCCAATGTGCCGCTGGCGGGTGAACCCCCAGTCGCGCCGAGGACGAGGTGGGCCCATTGGCTACAGCGGGCGCCAGTCGCCACCAGCGACGCCGCGAGAAGGCCGGCAGTGGCAGCAGGAGCCATCAGCGACAGCAGGCGGGCCGTGGCAGCAGGGTCTGCCCCCATGTGCGGGTGCAGCCTGGCATCATCAGCTAACACTGCTGGGATCAACACGTGGAGGCAGTGGCGGCCAGAGCAGTCGGTGCACAAGGGCGGCCTGCGACAGCGACCTGTCGGTGCCTACGAGCTGAGCAGAAGCCAGATCGAAATTGCAACAACTGCATTAGAGCTTGTTTTCTATTACCCATCGGTCGGAAGACGTAGGTCAAAAGATGAAGTATGGAGGCGATGAAAAAAGATTGAGTGTCCGCCCGCCCCCTAAAGGAGGACGGAAACGATGAAGCCACTCGATCATTGAAGCAGGAAGGCGCTTTACGTAGATTGGAATCTGGGAGTCCAACAAAAATGCCTACGTTCAACGACCCATGTGTATTCGCGATGACGGGCGCGATTCGGGGGCGCGCACACATGGATTAGCGATCCATGGACTTGGCGCGCGGTCGCCAAATGTTATGTTGCATCCTCGGGGGACCTTGCCTGTCCCGTCGCGACCCTATCCGCGTCGAATCTGTTTCGAATCCATGTCGGACTCGTCGGACCCCGAGTCGAATCCGTGTCAAATTCGCGTCGAATCCACGGCAAATTCGCGTCGAGTCCGCATCGAGCCCACGTCGGGCACAAGAAAAGACACAAATTTTGGGGACAGGCGAGGTCCCCCGAAGATGCAAGATAACAAATGCATGGATCGGGGGAGGTGCCCTCCCCCAAATGCGGCCGGTGCCGCCTCGCTCGGCGGCGGGAATCCGCGATCTCCTGTGGACACGGGGCCCGCCGCCGATCCCCACGCCCCCCCTTCATCCATGCTCGCGATCGCCCGAGCCACCCCTCCCGGGGAGCTCGCCCCTCCCCCCCCGTCGGAAGCCGGGCAAGGGCTGCCGAATCCGTGGCTGCCAAAATCGACCTCCGGGAAGTTGTCTGCGCCCTTCCGGGGAGAAGCCCGTTGGCTGTTTCGCGTGCCGCGCCTCCTTCCGGGAAGCTGCTTTTCCCTTCCGGGAGGGCCGCTTTGGCAGCCGCGGTTTCCGCAGCCCTCGCCCAGCTTTCGACCCCAGGTCACATCACGGCGGGGGTCGCCGCCCCTCCTCGAGACGGAGCCAGGACAGGGACAACACCGGATAGGGAGGCATCGGGGATCGGAGGAGGAGGACGAGGAGGACGAGGAGGAGGAGGAGGAGGAGGAGGAGGAGGAGGAGGAGGAGGAGGGGAAGGAGGGGAAGGAGAGAGACAAGGAGGAGGAGGAGGAGGAGGAGGCGGAGGAGCTGGAGGAGGAGGAGGAGGGCGAGGAGGAGGAGGAGGGCGAGGAGGAGGAGGAGGAGGAGGAGGAGAAGGAGGGGGAGGAGAAGGCCCCTGCATGAGGGCGCGCCGCCGAGGCCCGCGAGAGCGCCAAGGGCTGCGCGCCGGAGGGCGCTGCTAATTGGCACGCGGAGGCCACGGCGCGGCGCACGCGCGGGAGCAGCGCTCGAGCGCCCGCGGGGGGTCGGAACGGGGGCCGACGAGTCGACGGGAGGCCCCGCCGGCCTCCGGGGGGGGCCTCTCGGCACCTCCATGGAGGCCTCCCGGGGCCCTGCGGCCCCCCAAACGGCCGACGACACAGTGTGCAAGACTGTGCGCGCTCCTCCTCCTCCTCCTCCTCCTCCTCCCCTCCTCCTCCTCCTCCTCCTCTCCTCCTCCTCCCTCCTCCTCCGCCTCCTCCTCCTCCTCCTCCTCCTCCTCCTCCTCCTCCTCCTCCCCCTCCTCCTCCTCATCCTCCTCGATCTCTCTCCTCACGTCGCATCCTCGCTCCTGCCTCGTCTCCTTTTCTGTCTCCCCCCCGCTCCTCCCCCCAGGGATCGGGGGGGGCCCGGGGATTCCTTAAGAAATTCTCGAAGAATCCTTAGGACAACTTTGCAAATGTGGGCAAGCTAGCGTGACGTGATCTTGAGGGGAGGAGAGAGCTGGCCGATCACGGCCGTTATCTCCCAGACCTTACGAAAGCAGACTCTTATCGAGAGCATCTCAGGTGTGGAAGAAGCCAATGACACATTCTTTCACTGTGAGAAGGCGGGCAAAAAACAACACACTCTTCCTGTGCTCGAATAGCGAGAAAGATAACAATGAGCGAAAGAGCAGCTACAGCGCTGGGAGTATCTCACGCAAGAAGGCAAACACTGGGCGTCATATCAGCACAACCGCCGGGAACAGTACATCCGAGAAGGAGTTGTGGGCGGAGAGGCTCAAGCTCCAGGCAGGCAGCGTGCGACAGCTCAGCTGCAAAGCTGGGAGTACTTCATGCGAGAAGGGCGGCCGTGAGCGACGGATCAGCTACAACGCTGGAAGTAGTTCATGCGAGATGCCAGAAGGCAAGCAGTGTGCGACATGTCGGCTAACGCGTCGGAAATACTTAATGCGAGAAGGAGCTGTGCGAGAAGAAGCTCGAGCTCCAGGCAGACGGCGAGCGACAGCTCAGCTACAACGCTGGGAGCAATTCTTGCGAGAAGGGCGGCATTCAACAACATATAAGATACACCACCGGGAGAAGTTCACGCAAGAGGGGTGGCAATTGACGATATGTCAGCTACATCTGGAAGGCAGGAGACCGATTCCGATAATAACCACACCTGCACGAGAAGCCTGTCACTAAACGCACCCACAAAAGGAATCAAACAGGGCAGGCCTGTTTATGAAACGCCCAGGGCCATTTAGTAAACGCCAAGTGTCGGGTTCGGATGGCTCTGCCGCCCTTGAACATCGCTGGGAGCAGTTCGTGTGAGGAGGAGCTCACGGCAGGCAGTGAGAGGCAGATCGGCGACGCCGCCTGGAGCGGTTCGAACAAGATGGCAGGCAGCCCAGCGAAGCAGGCAGCGGCAGTCGCCGCGGGCAGTGCGAGAAAGGCAACTGCTGGTGCCAGTGCGAGAAAGCAGGCAGCTGTGGAATGGCAAAGCGCGAACCAATCATCAGCTGCAGCGCAGGGGTCAGCTCGTGCGTGCAGGGGCGGCGAAGGGCCAGTGCTCGGCCAGAACGCCGGGAAGAGCTTGAGCGAGAAGGCGCACATCGGCTACGGGGCGGGGAGCAGCGCGTGCGGGAAGGGGCGCGTGGTGGCGGCTCGTGCGCGACGTTGCCAGGGGTGCGAGTGTGCACGGCAAGTTCGCGAGGGAGCCGAAGCGGCACGGTCAGCTTAAGCTCGGCAATCGCATGTGGAGTGAGAGCATCGGGCGACAAACAGGTCCCTATAGAGGCCCAAGCGGCTCCCAAGGGTCCCCCAGAGGCCCCCGAGGGCTTTCCAAAGAGACCCCCAAAAGAATCCCTCTGGCCCACGTCAGCGTCGTCGACGTCGCCGCCGTTGTCATTGTCGTCCTCCTTCGGGGTCGGCGGCACCGGCCATAAGGCATTCGGAACAGGCCCGTGCAGCGGCACCGTCGTTCGGCTGTTGCTGGCCTGGCTCGGGAACGGCCCGTGCTGGCGAGATGCAGCTTCAAGGTCTTCGGGTCGCGCCCTCTGGTCACCTGCTTGTTTGCGCTACGGTCGGACCTAAGACAGAAGAACACCCTTCAAGCACACGAGACCCTCCGCCGACCAAACCGAGGAGCATTCGAGGGTAACCTCCGCCAGGATGCACAAGATCATCCAACAAACAAGCAGCACATTAGGGAACCCTCAACCCGAACCAGCCTCGATCTGGTAACCACGGTCCGACCGTACCTGATTTCTCCCGAATCTCCCCGCCACTCCGCATCCTCATCCTCCATCTGCTCGGCCCTCCACCGATCGCCGCAGCGAAAGCCTGGACCGCGGGCGTGGGCGAAGGAGGCGCAGGGGAGCGACGAGAAGAGGAGGGAGGAGGGATACAGTCGGGGCCTTGACCTAAGGAACCCAGAATAAGGAACGAGGCCCCTTTTTTCCATAAGTTAAACTTTGATTTCCGATCAAAAAAGCAAGGAAAACCTGAGGCGAGCTGTGAAACACTTAAGGGAACACGGAGCCCCTCCCCAACGAAAAGGGTTCCTTCTTCAGGGCCCCGACTGTAGAGGGCGAAGCAACCATCCCGTCCCAACGCGCTCCTGGTCCTCCACCCGCCAGCGGGAGGAGAAAGTCAAGGAGCGACAACGACGAGGAGCCGCTCGGATCCGGCAGTGTGGCCCGCGCGGAGGCGAGGGAGCGTCGTCCTAAACGACGGGGGCAGAACGCCGATTCTCAACAGGCAACCGGCGCTGCAACGCAGGCGCCATACACCGTCGGATTGGACGCGCACAGACAAAGAAACCATGCAGTGGAGGCCAGTCCACAAGAAGCAGTCCAGAAGAGAGCCAATCCCCTGAGACCCCAGGACGCCCATGGCTTTCTGGCGGGGAACGTCGCGCCCTCCACGGCAAATCCATCGAAACCCAAGACACCCAGGGCTCCCTGGAGGCAAGCAGGATGCTTCTCGGCATGGGCATGGGCCCCCACCGCACTCCAGCACCTTCCCCAGGCACCATTTGAAACTGCATCAAGAGGAGGAGCAGAGGAGGAGGAGGAGGAGGAGCGGAGGAGGAGGAGGAGGAGGAGGAACGAGAAAGGAGGAAGGAGGCTCCTTGGCCTGGGCCTCCACTGTGAACAGCAGGAGAAGGAGAGGAGGAGGAGAAGAGGATGAGGATGAGGAGAGGAGGAGGAGAGGAGGAGGGAAGGAGGAGGAGGAGGAGGAGGAGGAGGAAGGAGGAAGGAGGAAGGAAGGAGGCTCCTTGGCCTGGGCCTCCACTGTGAACAGCAGCTCGGCGCCACCCTCCGAGTGGCAGCGCGCAGACAGAGCACGTGCGGGGAGGGGGGCGCACCGCTCTCGGGCTAGACTCCTCCGGGGGGGGGGAGAGAGAGGGGGGTCTCGCCATCGCTCGGACGTCCATTTCCCGTGCATTTTTCGGTTTCGTGCGTGTTTATTTTTTTGCTCGATGGTCCAGGATCGTCCTCAATGGTTCTCGCCGAGAAAAAATGCACACGTCCGAGCGATGCCAGGACTTGGTTGGACAGGACACGCGAGAGGACACAAGACCCTTCCGAGGGCCACACCGCCGCAGGAACGTAGGAGGCATGGGTCGCGAGACACAGGACATAAGAATGTCCTTGATTTGGCAGGGTCGACCTACTAATCCGGGCCGACTGTAGCCATAGGTCGGTATCACTGCACCGACCTTGCAGACGTGCTGCAGCGGATTTTCGCGTGGATTTCCATCAAAATGCAAGACCCCGAAACAGCGAGCGAAACACGACGTGAATTTCGAGTGGATGTATGTTTAGTCTTCATGCCTGGCCAAAACATCCGCACGAACATCACCTCTAAATCCGGAACGCAATTCTCCAGGAAACTCCGGGCTCATCCTATCGTTTTCCAAACGAAATCCGCTCTGCGATGTCGGCGCCATGAAAAGTAACCGCATGCCGATGATAATAAAGGGACCCCCCCCCTTCAGTGTTTAGAGTTGATGATCGTCGCCCTATACAAAATTCAAATTGGGCGGCGAGCGCTGAGGCCGAACTTCATTATCACCTCGAAACGCTATGTTGAGATAGCAACATCAAGCGATGTTTCCCTTGAACTTTTTTATCCCTGGGGTTGATTATCCATGGAAAATGAAGCACATGAGCTACCCTACACGAGCACTTTAAAACATCAATTGTCATAAAGCGTTTGTACATTAAAATTGATAGATTTGGAACTTTGGATTTTTCCTTTCTTCGTCCTCTTCTTATTATCCTCTTCTTCTTCTTTCTTATTATTCTTCTACTGTATTATTCTTCTTTTATAGTTCTCTCTGTCCCCACGCTCGCCTGAACTTTTTTATCTCTGGGGTTGATTATCCATGGGAATTGAGGCACATGAGCTACCCTACACGAGCACTTACAAAAAAACAATTTTCATAAAGCGTTTGTAAATAAAATATAATAGATTTGAAACGCGAAAGAAGGGATTTGTCGAGGATGTCTCCAGCGAGATAAGCCATTGTTGAGGATATTTCTATGAAAACGAAACGCCAAGGATGTCTCAAAACGTGCTCGGCTTGGTCTCCTCTTGATCATCCCTTACTTCGAGATTATGTTGAGGTCTGCTGGGCTACTTTTATTATCTCTCCCTGAACCCCGAACTTTATTATCCCCTAGTGTTTATTCTCACGGGCATGAGGTTATGTAGAAACGCGCAGTAGGGAGGCGTTCAGAGTGGATTGGGTTCCGTCCGCCCCCGAAGGAGGACAGACAAAGTGAAGCCACTCGATCACTGAAATAGGACGGCGCTTTTAAATTATGTAGGTTAAAATATGGGAATCCACAAATATCTACTTTCAACGACCGATGGGTACTCATGTCGAATAAAGTAGGAGCCCGTCCAGAAAAAAACAACCTTCTGCAAGAAACCCAGCCCTGAGACCCCAGGACGTCCATCGATTTGTGGCGTGGGAAAGCCACGCTCTCCATAGCAGAACCATCGACACGCAAGAACACCAGGGCAGACCGGAGGCACGCAGGGTGTTGCTTGGCATGGGCCTGCCCTGCACCTAAGGGGCATGACAGATGGGGCGGGCAGCGGGGAGGAAGAGGGAGCGGAGATAGAGGCCTCCTGGATGGGGTCCGAGCAGATGGGGTCAGCGGAACGGGCCGCGTCGCCAATGCGTCGGCGATGCATCGCCGGCGTCGGCGACGCCTCGGCGACGTCGACGTGAAGCAAATCGGGCTCCACATCGAGCCGCATCGGCGATGCAGCGGCGATGCGGCGCGACCCTCCGACCCCATCTACTCGAAACCCATCTAGGAGGCCCAGAATGAAGGATGGGGGCGGAAGAAATGCGGAAGAAGGAGCGGATAGAGGGGGAACAGACGACCGATGGCGCCCGCAGAAAAAGAGAAGGAAACGGCATAAACATAAATTGTTGGAGGTCCGAGCGGATTTCTTGGATCTGCGCTGGACCGCCTTCCCTGGCCCGCGGAGCGCCCCAGGGGCGGCGCTGGAGGCGCCGCTGGGGGGGGGGGGCAGCGCGGAGCCAAGAAATCCGCGCGCAGCGCTCACAATTTATGTTTGTGGCGTTTTTCCTCCTTCGAGGGCGAGCAAAAGGTGCCGATACCGCTACTCCCCAGACCTCTCCTAGGGCGAACTCTCACCAGAACTTCGGAGCTGATCCGGCGATGGCGACGAGAGGGCCTCCCGGGAGGCCCAACAAAAAGAAGGAGAACGGGCGAAAGACAGAGGAAATGGGTACACTTTTTTCTCCTCCGAGGCATACGAGGAAGATGGAGCGGAGAGAAGGGGGGACCTAGAGGCCATAGATGGGGTCGGAGTAGATGGGGTCGGAGGATCGCGCCGCATCGCCGATGCATCGGCGACTTGGACGTGAAGCAAGTCGGGCTCCACATCGAGCCGCATCGGCGATGCGGCGCGATCCTCCGACCCCATCTTTGGAAATTTGGAGATGGGCACCAATACCAACACCAGGGATTACCCTCCGCGGGAGAAAGATCATTCTAGACTTTGGTGGTGGTGGCAATCTTTCGGGCACCCAGGAAGCCCGAACATTACCACCATCACCGAGGTCAGGATCATCTTCCCTCGGTGGAGGCACACCGCCGATCTCGGTGTTGGTGTCAACCTCTAGGCCTTCTACTCGGACCCCATCTGTTGAGCGGGGGCCAACAGTCCCGGTATTCCTATAGTCCTACCACGAAATGTTCTTGGAACCCAAAAATGTTCTGACAACAAAAGCAATGCTCTTATCTTAGAACATCAACCCGATGTGTCAAACCCAGGCGGTCTCCGCCGGAAATGCTCTAAGAACACTTCGTGGGAACCACAAAAGGTTCTTAGAACATTGTTTGGTAGGGCTATAGTGCGAGCAGCACTTCTGTCCATATCCACTGCAGTACGGAGTTTCGGGCTTCCTTCCCCAGAAGCACGAGGCGCACTGGATATGGATAGATTTGCCCCCTAGAGGCTCGATGTTTACCCATGTCCAGTGCACCTCGGCCTTGAGGCGCCCCTTCCCAAAAAAAACCGAAGGCGCACTGGATATGGATATAAATCTTGCCCGCATATAGGCGAGCCAGGACGCTCCGCCACTGCTTGAACCGGGGGAAAGCAACCCTACCTCGCTTTTGACCACCCTCGCTTCCAAGAGATGCCAGACGATGCAAAAATTGCAGCCTGACCTGGCCAAGCCGCTTGACGAGGAGGCGCGTGATGTGGCTTGGCTTTGCCTGGAAGCGAAAGCGGGGTAGGTAGTTCACGCTCTGATTGAATCTTGGGCGCCCGAATTATCCGGGGTAACTCGGGTCCGGGGTAAGTCGGGTTTGGATACCCGAAAAAGGAACCCGAGTTAGCCCTGACCCGAGTTACCCCTGATGATTCGGGGCTCTGGACGCCCGAGTTATCCGGGGCAACTCGGGTCCGGGGTAACTCGGGCTTGGATCCCCGAAAAACGAGCCCGAGTCATCCCTGACCCGAGTTACCCCTGATGATTCGGGGCTCTGATCTGGGAGGCCCGCAACACCGACGACCGCGGGCGCCCGGCCTGTGGGCGCCCTCGAGGCGCGGCGGCTGCCGGCCTCGGAGCCGGCGCCGAGGGGCCCTCGCGGGCGCGCGGCGCGGCGCGGCGCGGCGCGGCGCGGCGCGGGGGGCTCGGGGCGGGCAGCCCGCCGCCCGCGCAGGGAGGTCGCCGGGCAGCCTGCGCGAGCACGACGACGACGACGACGACGACGACGACGACGACGACGACGACGACGACGACGACGACGACGACGACGACGACGACGACGACGACGACGACGACGACGACGACGACGACGGGGGGGGAATGGCCACGACGACGACGACGATCATGGCGGCGAGCCTCAGCCCCCACTGCGCCTCGCGCCGCCGAGCCCCCCCGGCGACCCCAAAACCCGAGCTGGGCGCAGCTCCCCACACCTGCAGCACGCTGGAGGCCTAGCAAGTCCTCAAATGTTCTGCTCTTGGCGCCCGAAAGGGGTACGGAAAAAACTGCAAGTCCAAGAGGGAGTTCAATACTGGTGGTTGATCCCTGCGCTACGGGAAAATTTACTCTCAGGAAGCACCTGCTCGAGATTGCACGGTTGTGACTCTGAGGCGCCATGCGCTGCGGTCCAGATATGAACAGATTCGCTTCGATCCCTTCTCGCTTCATATTTGAGGGTTCTACCCTGGGTGCCCGAAAGGGGTACGGAAGAGATAGGTACGATGCCGAACAGCAAACGTGTTTCCCAAAACCGAAACCGCGGCCTCTGTTGGGGCAGGCGGCTTCTTGTCTTGAGAGGACAGCGTCCGCGGCGGCGCGGACGGCGAGCCCCGTGCAGAATGGGCAGGAACTGCTGTGGGCACCGTGCCTATTCTTTCCGTACCCGTTTCGATCGCTCCGAACGCCTGGGCAACGATCGGGGAGACGTAAGACCCGGGTACGGGGGACTCGGAAATCCCCGACGAGGTCGTCAAAAAAATGACGAGGCCGAGCCTGCATTTTGACGAGGCCTCCCGCTGCAGACATCCCACGAAACTCCTCCTCGTCAAAATCCGAGTCGCGGTCGTCAAAAAACGATGGCGAACCCGAGTCCTGGCAAACCCGGGTCTTACGCTTCCCCGAAACGAGTGGGCCTGGCCTTAGGTCGGGCATGTCCTCCTACAGGCGGATGGGAAAGAAATGAAAAATACGCCGAACATGCTGGACAGAAAAAGAGAAGAAAAAGACGTGACCCGACTACTGTTGCCTACTTTCGAATACTCCTCCCGTAGATGGACATGCCCGACGGTTTATTTCGGGGATCTTCTGACCCTGGTCTGGGTCAGTCAAGACTCGCAAAATCCTGCGAGACCCTGCAAGATCCTGCTCTCAAACCCGGGCCAACGCGAAGGATCCTGCAAGATCCTGCAGAGTCCTGCACCCAAGCCCAGGCCAGTGCGACCCTGGCGCTGCAGGATCCTGCAAGATCCGGCGCTCTGGCTGACCCCCGTTTGCATCGACCTCCGTCCTAAGAACTACACCGAACATGCAGGAACCAGAAAAACAGCAGAAAGATCGTGGCCCGACTATTTTTGCCTGCTGTGGAACAACTCCTCCTGCAGCGGGGCGTGCCCGACGGAAGCCTGGGCCGCGGGGGGGCGCCCGGCCTGGAGCCGCGCCAGGGCGGGGCCGCCCGCAGGAGTCTGGTCGACCCAGAAGGGGGTCCAGCTGAAAGGGGGTGGTGCAATAAATTTGGGGCAATTGTGTTGCAAATGTACTGCGCCGGAGAATTGTATTGCATTGTGTTGCGTCGAATGTACTGCATGCGAAAATCCAGCAACACATCTGCGGCCCAGAATGCATTGCATGCCCCCGATGTATTGCAACCCCACAGATATATTGCACCAAATCTATTGCATCACCCCCTTGGCGCTGAACCCCCTTTCGGGTCAACGTCGGCTGCACGTAAGAGTGACCCTGGGTAAGAGTGACCTCTGGTGCGCGGCTTTTTGCGGGGCGCGAGGAGGCCAAACACAAGCGCGCAAGACGCTGATGTCGCAGCGAGCGCGGCGGTCGGGGGACCCCCGCGAGCGCGCACCAGGGGTCACTCTGGCGAAGGGTCACTCCTACGTGTATAGTCGAAGGAAGGGGGGGGCCGCATCACACGCCACCGAGGGCGGCCCGCCGCGGCGAAGGGGCGCGCCGCGCGCCCCGCCGAGGAGAGGGGCGGGGCCCCACGCCGCCCCCGAGCGCGCGGGTTTTTTTGTGTGTCGCCCTCGAGGGCCTGGCGCTCAGTCGGGGATGTCCTCCTGCAGGGGGAGCTTGGGAGAACAACAAAACATATCCCAAAAAATACTCAAAGATGCCCAAAACAATACGCAAGAAATAGTCCCCGGACTATTTTTGACTATTTTTGCATATTCCCCCTGTAGAGGGACAGGCCCGACTTAAGCCTAGCGTTCGGTCGGGCATGTCTTCCTACAGGCGCAGTGTGGAAGAGAAACGGGGCAACAAAAATCAAGCCATACGACTCGAAGCTGGTCAGAACTGGTAGAAGGATAGTCCCGAAACTATGTTTGTACTATGTTAGGGCATGCCTCCTGTAATGGGGCATGCCCGGCTCAGGCCTATGGGAAGATCTGCAGGCGGTGGCCGATGCTCCCAGCCTGGACCCTGGCGCACGCGGCCGAGGGAGGTCGGACAGGGAGGGGAGAAGAACGACAGCGACGGCGACAGCGACGAGGAGGTGAAGGAGAGACGAGGAGGGCCGTCTCGGCTGAAACCAGGGGGGCTCCTCCTCCTCCTCCTCCTCCTCCAGGAGAGGAGAAAAATGACAACCACGGCGACAGCGACGAGGAGGTGAAGGAGAGATGAGGAGGGCCGTCTCGGCTGAAGCCAGGGGGCTGGATCTTAGTGGGCCCTGGAAACGACAAGGCCGTTGTTTTACCGGTTCCGTTTTGTTTTTTGTGCTGGTTCCGACGCCGTTTTTTTACCGGTCGCCTTTTTTTGCCGTTTTCATTTTCAAGGGGCACTTTTTCGGAAACGGTGAAAAAACGGCCCTGCCGTTTCCGAAACCCACTAATGGCTGGATCCTTTGCAGCGGCGATGGCGCGGGCAGGGCCGAACGGCCTGTAGCAAACCGGCATCGAAAAGCGTGGTGACTGTGCTACCTGCTGTTGAATACTGGCCTCTGGACCCAAGTTACCCAGCATCTCTAACAGCATCAGGCCCTCGAAGGGATGGGGACACATACGCTCGGAAATGTATGTGAATGTGCAAGAATCCATGTATACATTTACATACAGGGGAGATAGAGAGAGAGAGAGAGACAGACAGAAACAGAAACATAAACATAACATAACCAAACCCGAACTCGAATAGAGCATGCATTTGGAAGCAACACCTGTGCAAATATGAAGGGGAATCAGCATTGCAAGGACGGGATGCAACACAGCGGCAAAACGTGCGATGAGAGAACAGGGGGGGGAACACGAGATTGAGAAACGGAGTGAGAGGGACAGAAAAAGAGAGCTAGAGAGAGGGAAAGAGATAAAGGTAGATACAGAGAGAGAGAGAGGGAAGCAACAAAAATAGAACGAGAAAGAGAGAAAGATAATGAAAGCATAAGAAGAATCCAATCCTGGGGCAGACTCCGATCGCAACAATCCGCCAATCGGCGCCCGCTGCGAAGCCTACCCGCGGCACTCCGCGCACATTGCATGGCATTGTGCCCGCCGCTTTATGTTACGCCCGCTTCTTCTCTATCACCCGTCCTTTTCTGCTTCTCCCTCTCTCTCTCTATACATCTCGCTTCCTCCCCCTCTCTCTTTATCGCTCTGGTGTTTCTCCCCGGCACCGCCCCAGTCTCCCCGACCAATCCATCTCTATAATTTCCAATGGCCTGTGTCCACTGCGTGTGTTGACCATACGCCATCGTTACACATCCCGTTGTAAGTGTGAATGTCAGGGTGAGGGGGCCGAACGGTCATTCGCTGTCCCTGGGTGCGTGGCTGAAGTGGGGCTGCGCGGTGCGAATTGCTATTAAATGTTCTCATGTCTAAGGAATAGTAATCGTTGATCATCCCTTCGGTGACCACTGTAGTTGATCAAATCCTGGGGCGCGCATCCTGTTTTTTATAAGGGAAAAAATGGTGTCACCAAACTGTGTATGTGGCCCCCGGCTTGCAATAGCAACAGCAATAAGTTTAGGACAACTCGCTCTTACCTGCCCGCGTACAACCCAACACGTAAAACCCATACCCTCGATACCCGCCCTCTTCGTCTTCGATCGTGTCACCCTTGGAGGTCTACCTGTCGTACCTGCAACGTGCATTTCGTGCAGCCCCAGGGGCAGGCGAAGAGTGGACGGATAGAAAGAAGAGGCACGGGGGAGGGAAGAGGATGGAACACGAGAAGGAGTGGAATAACCAAACGGGCAGATCGGGTGGGTAGACCCTAACAGGCGGGTCGGAGAGGCGGGCCCAGGCGGCTAGGTCGAGCAGGGGGGTTGCTGAAACGGGCGTCCTTCATGAGTCGCGAAGAAGTCTCTAGCGACAGCGTAATTCCCAACAAAATCGATAGGACATCCACATCGCTAGCGTGTTCCTGTGTCGAGGGCGCGGCGTTTAATCAAATTGTACGGGAGCCCACGCAAGAGCACGATTCCTGAGTAGATCGCACGGGAAGTCTCAGGCGAAAACTCAATTTCTCCATAAATTGTGAGAATGTTTAAGCCGGAGCCGTTGTCATTGTAACTCGGGGGCCCGCCGCCAACTTCGAAGCTCAAGACTTCCCCTTATTAGGAACAGGCTCAATAGATAAATGCAGGTGTTACCGGAGGGGGGTCAACAATAACTATTCTTCATGAGTGGAAATTCAACAACAACAACAACAAGGCATAAACACACACTGGCGCACTGGGAGCCAGTGTGCCAGCTCCCGGTTTCGGCTCCGGTGGCGAAAACCCTCACTGGTGCACTGTTGCCGACCCCCCCCCCCAGCAACACGGCAACAGAGCAACACACCCCGACAAACAACAAAACAAAACAAAAAAGGTTCAACCCTTACGGTCGTCGCAGTGTTCCCAACAGGTACATCCAAAGACGTTCCGTGGAGCCGAGCTTCCGCAGCGATCTTCGCTTATCCCTGTTCGGAATACTGCGACAACCGTAAGGATGATATTCTCGAAGTAGGAGTCCCCGTAACAGTCCGCCTAGGAGTCCTCGTAGGAGTCCTACTAGTCCTACTAGGAACCCTCATAGGAATTAACCTCATGCCCGTGAGAATAAACACTAGGGGATAATAAAGTTCGGGGTTCAGGGAGAGATAATAAAAGTAGCCCAGCAGACCTCAGCATAATCTCGAAGTAAGAGATGATCAAGAGGAGACCAAGCCGAACACGTTTTGAGACATCCTTGGCGTTTAGTTTTCATAGAAATATCCTCAACAATGGCTTATCTCGCTGGAGACATCCTCGACAAATCCCTTGTTTCGCTTGAGACATCCGCAAACTATTGCTTATTTCGCTTGAGACATCCGCAAACTATTGCCTATTCCGCCTAATACAGTAGAAGAATAATAAGAAAGAAGAAGAGGATAATAAGAAGAGGGCGAAGAAAGGAAAAATCCAAAGTTCCAAATTTATCAATTTTGATTTACAAACGCTTTATGAACATTGATTGTTTTAAGTGCTCGTGTAGGGTAGCTCATGTGCTTCATTTTCCATGGATCATCAACCCCAGGGATAAAAAAAGTTCAGGCGAGCGTGAGGACAGATAGAAATATAAAATAAGAAGAGGAAAAAAGAAGAATAATAAGAAGAGAAGAAGAAGATAATAAGAAGAAGAAGAAGAAGAGAATAAGGACGGAAAAATGGAAAGTTCCAAATCTACCAATTTTAATTTACAAACGCTTTATGACAATTGATGTGTTCAAGTGCTCACGTAGGGTAGCTCATGTGCTCCCCTTTCCATGGATAGTCAACCCCAGAGATAAAAAAAAAGTTCAGGCGCGCGCGGGGATAGATACATATATAAAAAGGAAGATAATAAAACATATAAATAAAAAGAAAAAACTTGCTGGTTTAGCTTGAAACATCCTTGAGACATCCTTGGAACATTGCTCGTTTCGTTGACACATCCTGAAACGTGTGATCGCTTCGCTTGCTGTTGCTATATCAACATCGCTTGATGTTGCTATCTCAACATAGCGTTTCGAGGTGATAATGAAGTTCGGCCTCAGCGCTCGCCGCCCGATTTGAATTTTGCATAGGGCGACGATAATCAACCCTAAACACTGAAGGGGGGTCCCTTTATTATCATCGGCATGCGGTTGGTCCTACAAATAATCCTCGTAGGAGTCCTACTAGTCCTACTAGGAATCCTCGTAGGAGTTCTACTAGACCCACTAGGAATCCTCATAGGAATCCTAGTAGTCCTACTAATAATCCTCGTAGGATTCCTACTAGTCCTACTAAGAACCCTCGTAGGAGTCCTAGTAGTCCGACTGAGAATCCTCGTAGGAGTCGTCGGAGTCCTAGTAGTCCCACTAAGAATCCTCGTAGGAGTACTACTAGTCCTACTAAGAATCCTCATTGGGAGTCCGAGTAGTCCTACTAAGAATCCTAGTAGGAGTCCTAGTAGTCCTACTACTAATCCTCGTAGGAGTCCTACTCGTCCTACTAGGAATCCTCGTAGGAGTCCTACTAGTCCTACCAGGAATCCTCATAGGAGTCCTAGTATTCCTACTAAGAGTCCTCGTAGGAGTCCTACTAGTCCTACCAGGAATCCTCGTAGGAGTCCTAGTAGTCCTGGTAAAAATCCTCGTAGGATTCCTACTAGTCCTACTAAGAAGCCTCATAGGAGTCCTAGTAGTCCGACTAAGAATCCTCATAGGAGTCCTAGTCGTCCTACTAAGAATCCTCGTAGGAGTCCTAGTAGTCCTACGAGGAATCCTCGCAGGAGTCCTAGTAGTCATACTAGGAATCCTCGTAGGAGTCCTAGTAGTGCTACTAGGAATCCTCGTAGGAGTCCTAGTAGTCCTACTAGGAATCCTCGTAGGAGTCGTAGGAGTCCTAGTAGTCCTACTAAGAATCATCATAGGAGTCCTAGTAGTCCTACTAAGAATCCCCGTAGGAGTCCTAGAAGTCCTACTAAGAATCCTCGTAGGAGTCCTTGTAGTCCTACTAAGAATCGTCGTAGGACTCCCAATAGTCCAACTAGGAATCCTCGCAGGAACCCTTGTAGGAGCCCTCGTGGGAGTCCGACCAAGAGACCTCCGAACTGCCTCAAACACGCCGCCGACAGACATCCCACGATATCCCAACGGTCATCATCATCATCATCACCACCACCATCATCATCACCATCGTCGTCGTCGTCGTCATCATCATCACCATTCGCATCATCATCAGCATCTTCCTCATCATCATCATCGTCGTCATCATCATCGCCATCATCACCATCATCAGCATCTTCCTCATCATCGTCATCCTCGACATCATCATCAACGTCATCGTCATCGTCATCATCGTCCTCACCACCATCACCATCATCATCATCACCATCACCATCACCATCATCGTCATCATCATCACCATCCTCACCATCTTCCCCACCATCCTCATCATCATCGCCACCCTCATCATCCCCAGCGGGGCAGGCCGCAGGCAGCTGGATAAACCTCTACTCACCCTCCTCCTCCTCCTCCTCCTCCTCCTACTCTCGTCCCTCTTCCTCCTCCTCATCATCGTCTTCATCATCCGCAACTTAGTCCACATCATCATCATCATCGTCACCATCATCGTCACAATCATCGTCATCATCATCCACACCCACGTCATCCTCCTCATCATCATCCGTATCATGATCATCATCCTCATCTTCATCATCATCATCATCGTCATCGGCATTATCATCGCCATCCTCGCCCACCTCATCATCATCGCCATCATCATCACCAGCCACATCCACGTCGTCATCATCAGCATCATCGTCATCATCACCACCATCATCATCATCAGCGTCATCGTCGTCGTCATCGTCATCATCATCACCACTATCATCATTATAGGCATCGCCATCGTCATCGTCATCACCCTCATCATCATCACCATCGGCATCGTCATCGTCGTCATCATCAGCATCACCACCACCACCACCATCATCATCATCATCGTCATCGTCATCGCCATCGTCATCATCGTCGTCGTCATCATCATCATCATCCTGATCATCATCATCATCATCGTCATCGTCATCATCATTATCATGTTGCGCACCCTTCGCGAGTACGGCCTCCTTTGCCCCCTCGAACGAGCGGCGCCCAGCATCGCGGCCTGGCACGGCGGCGGGACTTGCCGCAGGCAGCTGGTATTAACAAGCGCCCCCTCCCACAAGTTCCTCATTAATATGCACCCCCATCCCAGGCGACCAGCGAAGAGGGGGGGCGCGAATCGACAATCCGAGCCTTCCGCCCGAAGAGGCCCCCAGGAGGCACCAAGAGGCCTGCAAGAAGCCCCAAGAGGCCCCCAGGAGACCCCTTAAAGAGGCCCCTAGACGGCTACCAAGAGACCTCCGGACTGCCTCAAACACGCCGCCGACAGACATCCCACGATATCCCAACGGTCATCATCATCATCACCACCATCATCATCATCGTCATCGTGATCACACTGGTAATACGGATGATACTACTGAAGGTAAATATGAAGATGACTCTGAAGATGAAGATGAAGATGAAGATGAAGATGATGATGATGATGCTGATGATGATGGTGGTGATCCTGATTATGATGATGGTGATGATGATGATGGTGGTGATGATGATGATGGTGATGATGGTGATGATGACGAGGAGGAGGAAGATTGATTCTTTCCTCCATGGCGCACATGCGGTGATGATGAAAATTGTTAGCTTCCCTCCACGAGGGACAGGGGGCTCCGCCGCGGGAAGCACCAGCCGTGGAGGAGAAGGAAGATGGACACCAGCCCTAAGAGACGAACAGGCGGCCAAGAGCACGAGGCAAGAGAAAATCCACACTCGTCACAGGGGAGCATTCCACATACATGGCAAGCAGCAGGAGAGATAAGCGGGGCGCGCCGGGGCAGCAGACCGCACTGTAAGTGGAGGAGAAAGAAAAGGGGAGGAGTGATGATGGAGAGAAGGAAAGACGCGTCGCGCGGGCATCCCCGATGGCTCTACCAGCCATTTTCTAAAAACACACAACGGACGCAACGGGGAAAGAGGAGGGCGGAGGCGAGGGGGATCAAACAATAAGGGAGGAGACAACGTATCCATTCATAGTCGAGCGACCGCCACGCTAAACCTCAGATCCCTCAAGTGAGACGGCGGGTTGAGGAAGAAAAGCACCGCAAGAGCCAGCGTGCACTTGCAGGGCGCAGCCTGTCAACGCTTGATTGTGCGAACAACCCTGGTCCACCAGGTGCGGGCAGGGGTTAGGCGTGGAACGGTCGAAGATACGCCCGCGCTACACCACTGCAGAACATTTTAGGAATGTGCAGCGTCAATTGCCCGTCGCCACTTTCGCCGCCATACCGAAGGGAACGAGCGAGGAGGAAGGGGGGGGATCAGGATGAGGCATGGCAAGGCAAGCGAAGCAACAGACGGCCGATGGTAGCAAAAACCAAAAGCCCCTGTCGTGCTGGTAGGCGGCTGTCGTGTTCCTCCTCCTCCTCCCCCTCCTCCTCCTCTTCCTCCCCCTCCCCCCCCCTCGTAACTTTTGCTGCTCATCGCATAATTATCCTCCTCCTCCCTTTCCTCCTCCTTCTCCCCCCCCCCACCCCCCCCTCTCCTCTCTCATTCCCCTCCTCCTCCTCCTCCTCCTCCCCCCTCTCCTCCTCCTACCAGCGTCGCACTTCCCCCCCCCTCCCCCCCCTCCTCGCCCTCCGCCTCTTCCCTTCCTCCTCCCCATCCTCCTCCTCCTCCTCCTCCCCTCCTGCCTGCTTCTCCTGCCGCTTCCCGCACCTGATCGCGTATCCCACTCCTCCTCCCCCCTCTTCCTCCCACTCGTCCTCCTCCTCCTCCTTCTCCTCCTGCTCCTCCTCCTCCTCCGCGCCCTGCTCCTCCACCTCCACCCCCTCCTCGCCCCCCCTGCTCAGCCCTCAACCTGGCGCACGAGCGCGGCTAGCGGGAGACCAGGCGCGCCGACCACCCGGCTGCGAGTTCTTCCCGCCGCCTCTGGGACATATTCATTTGTGTCAGCTGAAGGCGATGCAGGCCCATGGCCGCGAAGAAATCCACAGCGTCGGCCGCGCTCATGGCGAACGGCCGCGGGTGCAGGGAGTCGCGCAGCAGAGCAGCGATGCGCGGGGCGGGCCTGCCCTCGGGCGCCACCGCCGCCACCCAATGCCGCAGGCGCGGAAGGTGCGCAATGCACCCCAGGGAGTGCCTCCCGACAAACATCCCCAAGAGCCCATCTGGAGTCACCTGCCGCACTGCCTGCTCGTAGCCGCCGCCCTGGAGGTAATCCAGAAAACACCCCTGCGCCACGACGCCCCCGTGGAAACCGACATTGTCGAACTCCCCCTCCGGGCGCAGCCCGCCCCCAGCCGCGCGGCGGAAGTCGCCCAATGAAATGAGCGGCAAGCCGCCCCGCACGAGGCAATGGTTCACTGCGAACAGACCGCAGCTCAAGCCCACCTGGGTGCCGCGGCTGACAGCGCCGCAGGCAGGGTCATTGCACCGCGCGGGCACATCGCCCTCGAACCGCGCGCCGATGCGGCGGCCCAGCAGCTCGCACCACCAACCCTGAGGGGCTGGCGCGAGGATGGGCGCTCGCTCCGCGGCCCCCCGCGCGGGCTCCGAGGCGCTGCCGGCCGATTGGGTCTCCTGGGTGGCAGGCTGGATGGGGTCCTCTGCCAGCTCACCACCCAAGCTGGCCGTCGGGATCGCCCGCGCGATGAGGGGGGCACCGCCCGCCGGCGGGGTCGCCTGGACGGCTGGCGCGATCGGGTCCTCCGGGAGCTCCCATCGGGCGCCCGCGCCACTCCTCTGCGGGGGGCAGAGCGCCCGCGCCCGCCAGGGCCGCCGCCTTCCGCGGGCGGCTCGCGGACTCCACCGCTGGGGCGACTGGCAGCGGCAACGGCCCCTCCACCTACGTAGGAACGAAAAAAAGCAAAACCACCACCACCAGAGCGAGGAGGTGCGAGGAGCCAGGGGGGGTCTCCTTGGTGGTGTGGCCCCCCCTCCCGCTCGCGACATCCCGAACTCCCAGCTCGGGGGGGCATCGTCGACCTCGCTGGAGGTCGCTTCCCTGGCGGCGTTGGCGTCGCTTCTCCCCCCCCCGATCCACCGGGCCCTTCGAGCCGAGAGGGCGGCGCCGCGCCGTCACCTCCTCGGGGGCCTCGGCAACCGGCGCCGGCGCGGTGGCCTCTCGGCGGCCGTCGGCGCGAGCGTCGCCAGCGGCTGCCGCTGCGCCGTCGGCTGCGTCGCCCTGGGCGGCTGCCCGCCTCTTGGCCGCCATGGCCAAGCGATTCTCCGTCGAGAATGCCAGCTTGTGCATCCGGCCCCTTGTGGCCTCACGCGATCGCCGCAGGCCATCCTCGTAGTCGCTGGCGGCCAAGCAAAATGCAGGCCATCGGTCGTGCGTCGAGAGCATCAATTTCCACTGGGTTGCCCGGATGTACGATGCCAGCCTGTCGCGCCCATCCTCGGTTTTGGCTGTCAAACGTCACCGATTGGGCACGTCCTCCTTCAAGGTGCGCCACGTCGCGTCTATGAGGCACGTGGATGCAATCGCTGCCCCCCCCCCCTGCGTTTGCGCGTTCGCCGAGACGTCGACGCTCCGAGAGAATTCCGCGAGGGGCTTGCGGCCGTGGTTGACATGATGCGCATCGACGACGCCTTTCGGCCACGGCTTGCTCATGTAAGCCTGGGCCGAATCACTCATGAGCACGAGGTTGGCTCTGTCCGAAAAGATGCCCGCGCACGCTTCATGCCAGCACTCCAGCTTCAGGGGCGGCAGGCGGCCCTCGCCCACGGACGAGGTCACCCCCGCCTCTTTCAACCAAATCTTCTCGGGCGCGCCTCTTTGCACGACGCCCATCCACGCGTAATCCGCCACCATGCCCTCGGGCAAGATGTCTTGCATGGTAGGGCGTCGCGGGGTCCAATGCGGGAGAGGCCCGAGACCCCCCAAAGAGGACCCCTGGACGGCCCAAGAAGCCGCCTCATCATCATCATTACCATCACCATCGCCATCACCACCACAATCATCACCATCACAAGCACCCTCATAATCATCATCATCACCATCATCACAAACATCATCATCATCACCACCCTCATCATCATCACCGTCACCATCACCATCACCATCGTCATAATCATCATCATAGTCATCGTCATCGTTTCTACCAGCTGGCACTGGCACGGCAGCGGGACTTGCCGCAGGCAGCTGGATAATGATACGTGCGGGCGCCGGAACCGTCATCCTCGGGCCAGCTAAAGAATTGGGATTCGTCCGCTTCCACATCGCACGTTTGGCCATCAGGCAGTTGGCCGAAACATATGCACGATTGCCTCCTCACGGCGTCGGCGGCCATGATGCGACGGGCCTCGTCGTAGAAACGGGCGACCACTGTGTCGTGCAACGAAAGCTGCGACACAGTCACTGTCTGGCTCACGCCTGCCACCGCGTTCATGTAGCACAAGACGTCATCTGCGAGAGAGGTGATTCCGCAGCCGATGCGATCACCCAACAACATGCTGCCCGCGGCGGGGCCGAACCGGGAGCAACAGTTTTTGCACTGGTACCAGCGCGTGCTGACGGACGCGTCGCACGCACCGACGTCCTGCATCTGAAGTAGCGGCCCGAGCCTGCACTTGTCGATGTCGCCTGTTACGGAGGCCGCGCTCAAAAATCATACTCCTCTTCACCCTTTTCCTTCCCCTCCCTCTCGTCCTCCTTCTCCACCCCCTGAAGAGAGCTCCGGCGCCGTGCCCCCCACGTCACGGTGAGGGGTACTAGAAGCCAAATGCCGCCTGGCAGGGTTTCGAAAACTTCGACTGCCCCCAGGGGCGCCCAAAAAAACAGAAGGCGCCCAAGTCTGCCCCAGAGAGCCCCCAGAGGGGTCCAAGACGCCCCAACAAGCCCCAAGAAACCCCACCATCACCGTCATCATCATCACCATCATCATCATCGTCGTCGTCGTCATCATCATCATCATTTTCGTCGTCGGCGGCCTCGTCATCATCCTCATCATAATCACCCGCATCGTCGTTCACATCATCATCAGCATCAGCATCTTCGTCATCATCATACTCAGCATACTCATATCATCATCGTCATCATCATCCTCATCATCGTCAGCATCCTCATCATCGTCGTCATCATCCTCATCATCGCCATCATCCTCATCATCGTCATCATCGTCATCAGCAACATCGTCAACATAATCGTCACCATCATCCACATCATCGTCATCATCAGCAGCACCGTCCACATCATCATCATCATCGTCACCATCATCGTCATCAACATCGTCATCATCATCCACATCATCGTCATCATCATCATCAGCAGCAACGTCCACATCATGTCACCCATGTCACGTAGAGGGGCCGAGCCCCCCATGTCACGTTGAGGGGTACTAAAATCCAAACCAGGGTTTCGTAATCTTCGACTCCCCAAAGTTTTTTTTGTTTTAATATATATATATATATATATATATATAAACAAAAAAACAGAAGGTGCCCAAGACTGCCCCAGAGAGCACCCAGAGGGGTCCAAGCAGCCCCAAGAAACCCCAAGGAACCCCACCATCACCATCATCACCATCGCCGCCGTCATCATCATCAGCATCATTCTCGTCGTCGGCAGCCTCGTCATCATCCTCATCATCACCATCATCAGCATCCTCGTCCACATCATCATCAGCATCAACATCATCGTCAGCACCATCAGCACCATCAGCATCATCAGCATCATCATCATCATAATCATCCTCATCATCGTCATCGTCATCATCGTCAGCATCTTCATCATCGTCGTCATCATCCTCATCATCGTCATCGTCATCATCCTGATCATCGTCATCATCGCCATCAGCATCGTCATCAGCATCATCGTCATCGTCATCACCGTCAGCATCCTCATCATCGTCGTCATATTCCTCATCATCGTCATCGTCATCATCGTCAGCGTCCTCATCATCGCCATCATGATCCTCATCATATTGATCGTCATCATCGTCATCATCCTCATCATCGTCCGTCATTGTCCTCATCATCCTCATCAGCATCATCGTCATCATCATCCTCATCACCGTCATCAACATCCGCATATTTGTCCACTCATAATCATGATCATCATCGTAACCATCACCGTCATCATCATCCACACCCACGTCATCCTCATCATCATCATCATTATCATGATCATCATCCTCATCTTCATCATCTTCATCATCGTCATCGGCATCATCATCACAATCCTCGTCCACCTCATCATCATCGTCATCCTCATCACCAGCCACATCCACGTCGTCATCATCCTCACCATCGTCATCATCACCACGATCATCAGCATCTTCCCCACCATCTTCCTCACCATCCGCATCGTCATCACCATCCTCATCATCATCAGCGGGGCTGGCCGCAGGCAGCTGGATAAACCGCTACTCACCCTCCTCCTCCTCCTCCTCCTCCTCCCCCCCCTCGTCACGTTCCTCCTCCTCCTCCTCCTCCTCTCCTCCTCCTGACTACTACTACTACTACTACTACTAATACTAGTACTAAGTACTACTACTACTACTACTTCTTCTTCTCTACTACCTACGACTACGACTACTCACTACTACTACTACTACTACTACTCTAGCTACTATTACTACTACTAGCTACTACTACTACATCAACTACTACTACTACTACTACTACTAACTACTACTACCTCTAACTACTACTCCCTCCTCCTCCTCCTCCGCCCGCCTCCCCTCCTCCGCCTCCCCTCCCCCTCCACCTCCTCCTCCTCGCCACCTTCCCTCTCCTCCTGTTTTCCTGTCGCCGCGTCGCCGCCACCGAGGCACGACGGCATCGGGCACGCCGCCCCAGCGAGGTCTTGAAGAAGGCCGTCCTCGATGCAGGCCAGGACGAAGCTCCTGGGCTCCATCCTCGACGTGATTTTGAAGGTTCTACACGGGGCCATTCTCGTTCTCTGAGTGGCCTCTCTTCTTAATGCGCGCTGCGCTGCGGGATCTGCACGTATTTGAGGTGCGTGACCACGCTGGCTTTGACCTTATTGGCTGCGCGCGCCGCCTTCGACAAGGCTGCCTCGCGCTCCCGCTCCGCCAAGGCTTCCGGCCTGATGGGGCAAGAGTTGGCTTCATGTTCAATGCTCCCGCATTTCCAACAATGTTGCAACGTGGTCGCCCCCCTGGGAGCCACGGCACCTCCTGGGGGCCTGCGCCTTCCTCCGCTTCCTTGGCTCTGCTGCGACGGGCGCATCCCCCCGACATTAGTCAGCCGCCTCAGAGACGACGGCGTTCGCCTCGGCCACCTGGAAGGCGCGGAGCATTGCGACCTCTGGATGCAACTGCTCAGGATCCTCTGCAGAGGCCCGCTCTAACACGCGCTTGGCGGCAGGGAGGCGCAGTTCCTGCGCCCTGAGCCGCGCTGCCCCCAGGACCCCTGCCTCCGCCATCGCCTTCTGCAAGACGGGCTTGGAAGCCGAGAGCCCCTGGTTCATCAAGCGCGGCAAGTAATCTGGATCTGACTCCCGCACGCGACTCAGGCTTCTGCGGCCGTGCTTTCCAAAGTCGAACTTCCGCCACCGTGCCCGAGGCACAAAAGTGAGCGCGCTGAGGCCCCTGGGAATTGTGGAGTAGACGGTCAGGAAAAAATCCGAGACGGGACAATCCAACGACAGAGCGCGGTGCCAAGACGGACCCTGGACGGTTCCAAGATGGCAACGTAAGCGTTGCATAACAAGAAAATGGGCGATGGCGGTTCGCCGCAGGCGACTGCGATGTACCCCGCACCGTTGTCGTCGCCACCCTGCGCTGCATCTGGGTCTGCGCTCTCTTGTTGACGCGCTTCTGCTCGGTGCTTCCTGGATTCGGCACGCCTCTGGTTCGACTTGGCCAAACGGGCGGGTTCGCCATCTGCCTCAATGGCTCTATGCCACTCAATCTCTCGGGCTCGTTCCTCGTCATTCATCGGCCGCATGTCGTGTCTAGTCTTCGATTTGCGGCACCGGCCTGAAGTGAACCGGTCGAACGGGCCGCAGGTGAGGCAAACCAACATGCCCTTCAGCATGAGCTTGAACTCATTGGACAAGTCAGCCTCTGGATCTGGCGCTGCTGCTGCATCTGCTGCTGCAGCTGGCGCTCCTGCTGAAGCTGGCCGTTTCTTGGGGGGCATGGGGCGGGCGGTCAGTTCCGCCGAGCGGCGGTGCCAGTCCCCACAGCAGCCAAAATGGCTGCGTGGATAAGGGAGGGAGGGGGGTTTGTTGTTAGGGGCGGGGCTTCGCGCGCGCGCACTCCTTGACTCCTTGCCCGGCAGCAGCATGGGCGGGCCGTTCGACGGCGGCGGCGACGCCGGCGGCAACGGCGGCAGCGGCGACGGCGACGATGACGACGGAGGGGGAGAGGGAGGCAGTGCGACGCAAGGTTATCTTCGCGCCCCCGCGAGGCCACCTTGGAGGAGAGTAGCTCTCTGGCCCAGGACGCGACGCACGAAGCGCGATTATCTTCGCGCACCTGGCGGGGGCCACATCCCCGAAAGCCGCTGAGGGCCCCGCCCTCCCTCTCCTCCTGCCCCTCCTCGTCATCATCCCCCCACTCCTCCCTCCATCCTCCTACTCGTCAACGTACCCATCCCCATCCAAGTCCAATCATCACCATCGCAATCGTTATCGTCATCATCATCACCATCATCATCATGCTTCTCATCCTCCTGCTCCTGCTCCTGCTCCTCCCCCTCCTCCTCCTCCGTCCCTCCGCATCCCCGCCCTCTTCCCTACTGACGGGCGCGCGCGCGCGGGCGCGCCGACGGTGGCGGCGACAGCGGCGGCAGACGCGACGGCGACGGCGACGACGGCGACGAGGTAGGGGGAGACGGAGGCAACGCAACTCTCGGCCTCTAGAGGCCTTTTCCGGGCTCCAGGACCGTCAAAAGCCAACTCAGGATGAAATGCCACGCCCTAGGAAGTTGTCGAAACCTCCAGGGACCCCGTATTGACAAAAATCACGACATCGAATGTCTGGGAGGGCGTCCTCCTCCTCCTCCTCCTCCTCCTCCTCCTCCTCCTCCTCCTCATCCTCAGCATCATACTCCTCCTCCTCCTCCTCCTCCTCCTCCGCTTCCTTTTATCGTATCGTCCTATCGTCGTCGTTGTTATCGGCGTCACCGTCGTCGTCATTCTCCTCCTCCTCCTCTTCCTCCTCCTCCTCCTCCCTCCCTCTCTCCATCCGTCCTCCTGTCCGCCCTCCTCGTTCTCGTCCTCCTCCTCCTTCTTCTCCTCTTCCTGCCCCCACTCGTCAACGTGCCAATCCCCATCGCTGCGGGATCTGCACGTATTTGAGGTGCGCGACCGCGCTGGCTTTGACCTTATTGGCTGCGTGCGCCGCCTTCGACGAGGCTGCCTCGCGCTCCCGCCCCGCCAAGGCTTCCGGCCTGATGGGGCAAGAGTTGGCTTCATGTTCAATGCTCCCGCATTTCCAACAATGTTGCAACGTGGTCGCCCCCTGGGAGCCACGGCACCTCCTGGGGGCCCGCGCCGTCTTCCGCTTCCTTGGCTCTGCTGCGACGGGCGCATCCCCCCGACATTAGTCAGCCGCCTCAGAGACGACGGCGTTCGCCTCGGCCACCTGGAAGGCGCGGAGCTTTGCGACGTCTGGACGCAACTGCTCAGGATCCTCTGCAGAGGCCCGCTCTAACACGCGCTTGGCGGCAGGGAGGCGCAGTTCCTGCGCCCTGCGCTGCGCGACCTCCAGGATCCCTGCCTCCGCCATCGCCTTCTGCAAGACGGGCTTGGAAGCCAAGAGCCCCTGGTTCATCAAGTACGGCAAGTAATCTGGATCTGACTCCCGCGCGCGACTCAGGCTTTTGCGGCCGTGCTTTCCAAAGTCGAACTTCCGCCACCGTGCCCGAGGCACAAAAGTGAGCGCGCTGAGGCCCCTGGGAATTGTGGAGTAGACGGTCCAAAAAAAAAACAACGGATCCGAGACGGGACAATCTACGACAGAGCGCGGTGTCAAGACGGACCCTGGACGGTTCCAAGATGGCAACGTAAGCGTTGCATAACGAGAAAATGGGCGATGGCGGTTCGCCGCGGGCGACTGCGATGTACTCCGCACCGTTGTCATCGCCACCCTGCGCTGCATCTGGGTCTGCGCTCTCTTGCTGACGCGCTTCTGCTCGGTGCTTCCTGGATTCGGCACGCCTTTGGTTCAACTTGGCCAAACGGGCGGGTTCGCCATCTGCCTCAATGGCTCTATACAACTCAATATCTTGGGCTCGTTCCTCGTCATTCATCGGCCGCATGTCGTGTCTAGTCTTCGATTTGTGGCACCGGCCTGAAGTGAACCGGTCGAACGGGCCACAGGTGAGGCAAACCAACATGCCCTTCAGCACGAGCTTGAACTCATTGGACAAGTCAGTCTCTGGATCTGGCGCTGCTGCTGCATCTGCTGATGCAGCTGGTGATCCTGCTGAAGCTGGCCGTTTCTTGGGAGGCATGGGGCGGGCGGTCAGTTCCGCCGAGCGGCGGCGCCAGTCCCCACAGCAGCCAAAATGGCTGCGTGGATAAGGGAGGGAGGGGGGGTTGTTGTTAGCCGCGGGGCTTCGCGCGTGCGCACTCCTTGACTCCTTGCCTGGCAGCAGCACGGGCGGGCCCTTCGACGGCGGCGGCGACAGCGGCGGCAACGGCGGCAGCGGCGACGGCGACGATGACGACGGAGGGGGAAAAGAGGTAGTGCGACGCAAAGTTATCTTCGCGCCCCCGCGAGGCCACCTTGGAGGAGAGTAGCTCTCTGGCCCAGGACGCGACGCACGAAACGCGATTGTCTTCGCGCACCCGGTGGGGACCACATCCCCGAAAGCCGCTGAGGGCCCCACCCTCCCTCTCCTCCTGCCCCTCCTCGTCATCATCCTCCCACTCCTCCCTCCATCCTCCCACTCGTCAACGTACCCATCCCCATCCAAGTCCAATCATCACCATCGCAATCGTTATCGTCATCAACATCATCACCATCATCATCATGCTTCTCATCTTCCTGCTCCTGCTCCTGCTCCTCCCCCTCCTCCTCCTCCTCCTCCTCCTCCGTCCCTCCGCATCCCCGTCCTCTTCCCTACTCGCGGGCGCGCGCGCGGGCGCGCCGACGGTGGCGGCGACAGCGGCGGCAGACGCGACGGCGACGGCGACGACGGCGACGAGGTAGGGGGAGACGGAGGCAACGCAACTCTCGGCCTCTAGAGGCCTTTTCCGGGCTCCAGAACCGTCAAAAGCCAACTCAGGATGAAATGCCACGCCCTAGGAAGTTGTCGAAACCTCCAGGGACCCCGTATTGACAAAAATCACGACATCGAATGTCTGGGAGGGCGTCCTCCTCCTCCTC
>CAUYUJ010014744.1:202500-278161 GCA_963575745.1 Prorocentrum cordatum | reverse complement strand
GACGCGTCGGCGGCCATGGTGGCGGCGACGGGCAGGCGGGCGCGACGGCTCGGGCGGCGCGGCGCGCGAACGCGACGGCGCCCGCGGCGACGGCTGCACAGCGGCGCGCGCGCGGCGCGCGCCCAGGATGACGCCCAAGCTAACGGATGAACTTGCGCGCGCGATGCCCGAGCCGACGGCGCGCGGCGCAACGCGACGCCCGCGCGCGCAGGCGGGTGACACAGCCGCGCCTTCAAGCCCACATCGCGCGACGCGCCCGTCCACCTCCCCGCGCCTTCCCCACCCCCCCTGTAAAGATTGCGCCGCGGGCGCATCCCCCTCCCCCCACCCCCGCCCGCCCCCCTATAGATTGCGCACAGAAAAGGCAGAGGCGCGGCGCGCCTCTATGTTTTGCCTATCTGCGGCCTATGTGTTGTCAATGGTTTGTCAATGTTTTGCACATGTTTTGTCAATGTTTTTTTATGATTTTTCTATGGTTGGTCTATGATTTGCCGATCGATAGGCAAAACATAGGCAAAACATATGCAAACCATAGGCAACACATAGGCAAAACATAGACAAAACATTGAACGCGAACTTGGTGCGCGACCGCTCGCCTCCAACTTTTTCAGCACCCAAACATTGATGGCTGCGCGCGCCTCCAATGATCACGCGCAGTGCCGATAGGCAGGCGAGCGCGCCCGCAATCGTGGTCGCCGCCGCCAGCGCGGCCCCAAGACGCGCGCCAACTCAACAAGGCGCGGTCGCATCGGCGACGACGCACATTCGCCCCCCCCCCGCCCCCTCCCCCCCCGCCCACCTTGGCAGCGCGCCCGCAGACCGCCAGGCGAACCCAAGCGATTCCCCGATGAACCCCGCCGCGGCAGACGAATCTTCGGGCCGAGCGAACGCAAGAGGCCGAACACCGCAGCGCAAAACGGCGCTGCTGCTCTTCGCGCGGACATCGGCTTCACGACAGCCCGACCGCCACCGACCGTTGTTTGCGCCCTTCTGCGCGCAATCGCGCGCGCCGCCCAGGGCCACCGCGCACGAAGGTCAGCCGCGGGTCGCCCCTTCGCCCTTCCTCTTGCGCATCTGCGTCGGCCGACCGCCAGCAATCACTTCGCAGCGCGGGCCGCCCATGCAACGCATGGCTGCAGCGCGCGCGAACGCAGCGCGCACTGCCGACCACATCGGGCGCGCGCCGCGAGCGGCGCCAACGCGCTGCGGCGCCGCCCCGAGAATCACCAATCACCCATGTCAGCTGAGCGGGACTATGACTGGGCAAGGAGAGGACGCAACTGATGTTAGGGGAAGTGGAGATAGAGCTTGCGCGGCCAGCCTTGGGTCTTAGAGCAGAAGGCTGTGAACGGGGCGTTCGCGGGCAACGCATGCACCTTTTTTTGTTTCGGCATACCCACTACGGGTTGACCGCGACAGCGGCAGCGCCGAAGGTGTCGCACGCGCGCGCGTCTTTCTCTTTCGGGGCATGGGGGAGGGCAGACGTAAAGCGAACCGACTCTGCTGGCCGCATGGGGCATATTATTCGCAGCCTTGGGCTCGACCCTGGGAACCGCATCTTGTGCTACGGGAAGCGGTGCTTCCCTGTCGCCCTTGTGCTTCACTACCTCTTTTGCGATAGCCGAAATCCATGGCGCCTTCTTCTGCGCGGCCACCAATGTGCTGCGCAAGCTCAATGCGACGCTCACCTTCTGGCTCCACGATTTCAATTCCGAAGCGCACATGCGATTGCAATGCTTTCTCGCAACCATCGCGGGCTCAGCTACCTCATTGTTTTGTGACGGAGTCCTGCTCATCGCGGGCAAGCAGACATTCCAGGACTTCAATGTATCCTGGATGGCGCAGCTCGGCTGATTCATTCCTACGCGTCGCGCGCAAGGCTGGACGACTTCTTCGAACTCCGAGGGAGAAGAAGCCGTGCATACCGTCCTGGGAGGGCCGCGGTGGTCGACCGTCGCCATGGCGCGTGGGCCGCGCGGGCGAAACCACCGTCGCGGCGGGGCACGCGCGACCCTTTGACATTAACGCACCACGCGGGAACGCGAGCTGCCACCGCGACGTTGACCCAAACTGGCGCAGCGCAATCCTACATGGCGCGGAGGGCGTTCGCTGGGTTGGAACGGCGTCGCGCGGCAAGGGGCGGGCACGTGGGCGGGCGAGGTTGGGTGGGCGCCGCGCACTGGGCGGGCGGGCCTATTGCGCGGGCCGTTGCTAAGCCTTGCAATGCGGGCGAAGCGGCGTGCAATCCAATGGTGCGTTGTTGCGCGCGGCGGCCCCTGCGCGAAAGTGGGCGCGCGGCCTGGGCTAACCGACTGCGCGTGGTTGTCGGCCTGCGGCATTCATGCGGGCGCGCTTGAAACCAAGCTACGGAGGCACGCGCCCCGCGGCAATGGAACGCGCCCCCGCGGGGCACCGATGCAATCGCAATCTGGCGATGGCTTCCCTTGGCGCGGGTCGCCTGCGACGCCGTGAACGGTTGCGAAAAGTATCGGCGCTTACGGTTCGCTGTGCCAACAATGCAACGCATGTGTCGCGCCGACGTTCGCAGCGCAACAATCGTTGGCCAAACGGTTTGCCGAATGCCTTTTCGCACGCGGTTGCGCTTGTCGCCGCGCAGGCACACTTTAGCGCGGGGCGAATCATAGCATCAACGCGTACCATGTCTGATAACTTTAACGCGTTACATTACCATTACATCCAAACTTGAAAACAGAGCCCGACGCCCCCACTCCCCCCCCCCATCCACCACCACCACCCCCCCCCCCCCCCCCCCCCCCCCCCCCCCAGCCCCGCGCCAACGCTGGCCACCCCGCGGAACTGATTAACTGCCCAAGACGGCGCCACGACTAGCTATCCGAACTCTTCCCACGCGCACCCAATGGACACCCAAGAGTCTTCGATAAACGCTACTCTCTGGCCCGCAACCCAAGCACGGTGGCGGGATTGCCGTCAAGCGCTGGATTTAAACGTTGTGGCAGTGAATGGCGTGCGCGCTGCGCGCTGTGAGCCGCCGTGCAATCATATTTCGGCGCGCCCTGACGCGGATCGCGTTCCGCATGTAGCTCCACCTATGCGTGCCAGCCGCGGGGCACTGCCGCATAACACATCGGAAAGCTAATGATATACTTCACGCGGATCTTGCCCCTTCTGTGAGCTCCACCGACTGCCTCAGTGGCTGCGGGCGCGACCGCGCAAGGTGGAGGGAGGAGGAGGGGGGGGGAATGCGAGGGCGTCGCGCTGTGGAGGAGGGGATGGGGGAGGAAGGTGATTTGACGGAGGAGGAAGACGAAACGGGAGGGTGGATGACGAGGAGGGGGAGGATTAGGAAGAGGGGGGAGGGTGAATGGGGCTGGGCAGAGGGAAGCAATGATGAGGAGCGTTGGAAGCCTCTGGGATGCCCTCGAAAGCCCCGCATGGGCCTCTCAACACCCCCCCGTGGCATATCGGGTGCCTCTGAGAAACCAGCGGCGGATGCCAAAGGCATAAAACATAAGGCGCATCGATGTGACCCGACGGTTTGCTTTCAAAGCTACGCAATGATATGCTGCACCATCCTCCTCCCTCCTCCCTCCTCCCTCCTCCTCCTCCCGCACCATCTCCCTCCTCCCTCCTCCCTCCTCCCTCCCCCCTCCTCCCCCCCCTCCTCCCTCACCCCTTCCCGCGGCGTCCTCGCCCGCGGCCCCCGGCGCAGCCGCCGCCGCCCCCTCCGCATTCATGTCGTAGCAATCCTCGCAGTAGTAGTAGTAGTAGTCGTACTAGTAGTAGTAGTAGTAGTAGTAGTAGTAGTAGTAGTAGTAGTAGTAGTAGTAGTAGCAATACACATAGTCGTATGGTACCTATAGCAGTAGCAATACCCATAGTCGTAGTAGTAGTAGTAGCAATACTCATAGTAGTAGTAGTGGTAGTAGTAGTAGTAGTAGTCGTAATAGTAGTAGTAGTAGTAGTACTAGGACCTAGTCCCAGGGTCCACCATAAGTTTGCTGCGCGTGCACCTTCTGCCCTCCCCCGCCTCAGCCCTCCTGCTCGTGGACCCCTGGGCCCCAGGCGCGGAGGTGGAGCTCCCTGCGGGGCCGCGAAGCGTGAGAAAGCAGGCGGGGGCCGAGGAGCGACGGGCGGGCCGCCGGCAGGCCGCCCGCCCCTTTCAGGCCGGATGGCGGGGGAGGGGGGGGGGGGGCAGGAGGGGAAGGGCGAGGGGGGGGCAAAGTGGACATGTTTACCTGGGCGCATCGCACTCGCTATCCTCGCCGTCAACCTTGTCTCTCTCTCTTTCTCTCTCTCTCTCTCTCTCTCTCTCTCTCTCTCTCTCTCTCTCTCTCTCTCTCTCTCTCTCTCTCTCTCTCTCTCTCTCTCTCTCTCTCTCTTTGACAGAAGAAGGCGGCCATCAGTCGTGGCCTTCAACGCATCACGGGCCGCCCTCCTCCGTAGATACGAGGGGCGGCAATGAAAAATGTGCCCCCTGGCCCCGACATAGTCGTCGTGTGACAGGAGCCACGCCGCCAAGAAACCAGCAGGCCTGCCGACCCAGCGCCTGGCTCCCGCGAAGCACTGCCGATTGACTTTTCACACGGCCCTGCCGCCGTGGCCCACGCAGTCGCACAGCGCGAACATGCGGCGGCTGGCCGCATACCAGACCAAGGTCCCGCCACCGAACCGCATGCTGATCGAGTCGCCGTACTCGCCAGGCGCGGCATGGCCAGCGCGAGCGGCAGGGGGGGCATCGTCCTCGCTCTCGCCCTCGCCCCCGCCACTCGCCTCAGCATCGCTACTTGATGACGAGGGCGAGGGCGAACTGGGCGACGAAGACGCTGAGCTCGACGAGGAGGCGGGCTCCTCCCCGCCCGCGCTGCCCTCGTCTTCGCCCGCGTCGCCGCCGCCCTCTGCGCCAGAGTCGCTGCCGTCGTCGTCGACGGCGGCCAAGGCGCCCCAGCTGCCGCGCGGCTCTCTCGCAGCAGGCGGCTCCCAGATAAGCCGCAGCAAGCCGTCGCCCAAAAGCGATGCATTCAGGCGCCGTGGGCGCACGGCATCGAGGGCGCCGTCCTTGTCCTTCGCAATCCAGAAACAAGCGTGCCATGTCAATTGTAAACCCAAGTCCCCCAGAGCCCGCACGTCAATACTCTCGGAGTACGCATAATCAAGCATGACGTCATTCTCGAAAGCAGCCCGCCCCTCGCGAACATCCAGTGAAAAGCCATCCCCTGCCACCAGTATGCTGAAATCAAGGCGCCACGGCCGCTGGTGAACGCCACCGATCAAGAGCCACTTGAACTGGTGCGAGCCTGCATCGCAACGTTCATGGTCTTCCAGTGCCAGCGGGGGATCGCGCCCTATCAGGAGGACAACAACCCGAGCAGCCAAAAAACTAGATCGCTCAGTCGAGCCAGCAGGGCACGCTGCCTTGGTCGCAGAGACAAGGTTGCCGATGCACCTGGCAATCTTGCGGCCCTGCCCACTGCAAATGCACATCCCAGCATCATGGCACTTGCGGTGTGTCAGTGGCGGCTCTTTGCTCCATGCAACGGTGCGGACGGGCAAGTTGGCTGAGCGCCAGGCTCCGGAAGCTGCCTTGAATAACGTCTTCACTGGGCGCGCTGCTGGGTCCAAGGCCGCAAGGCGGTGAGCCACGTTCGCCAAGTCAGGCGGTGACCACATAACCCTATGGTACGAAGGTTCAGGTTGTGGGTCCGACCAACTTCGCTGCAGCATGTCAGTATCCATCACGGGCGCGCATCTCTCTAAATACTCCTGCAAACCGCCTGTGCTGAGCTGGTACGCCTCTAACCTTCTGCGCTCCTTATCAGATATCCGCCTCGATAACATGGATGCGGTTCGCCACGCCTTCTTGCAATGGCGCAAGCCATCGATTGGAACGCACTCTGCGGTGTTGCCCAAGTCGCCGCTGAATGCAACTTCACTGGACACTCTGCGGGCGGCCAACTGGAAAGGGTTGCCCACCGTGTCTCCCAAGCGCTGCGCCTCGGACTCAATGCGGTCGGCAAGCTGGGCCAACGTGATGTCCCGAGCAGCGTGGCTGGCGACAGGCGCACCGCCGTCGTCCCCGATTGCAGTTTCCAGGGCATTCATGTCATCAGCACGTTGCTTCAAGGCGCGCTTGTCAGGGCCTGACAGCGCTTGGTAAGCCTCCGAGCACTCAGAGAAGGACGTGCACGCACGGGCCCGCAGCTGGTCACTACAGTAAACGGACCACGCGCTGTGGAGACGTCTCCTGCGCCTCCCATCTGGCCTCTCAGGGCGCGCAAGGGTCGCGCCGCCACCGTCGACCTCAACTCGCTGCCCTGGCAACTTCCGCATCTCAGAATGCAACTTGTCAGCGTTCAACCGCTCGACGCTCACCCGCTTGGACTGCGCGCTCAAGCCGATGAGCCGACGCCGCGACGTAGCGTGCTTAGCTTCAATCTGCACTGTCTCCTCCCTCGCATACGTGGCCGTGGCTCGCAAGTGGGCAAGCAAGTCGGCTGACAGCGGGTCCCCGCCGTACGCCTCGAGAATGGCGTCCGACCACTGGTCTCGCACACACGGTCTGTCATCGAGTATTTCGGCTGCCACTCTCTCGCGCTCGTCGCCGAGCAGACCGAACAACTTGAAGGGGTAAAACCTATGAATACCGAACCCCACCCCCCTTACCCTGGGCGCGGCGGGCGTCGGCGACAAAGGCTTCTGGGGGGGGGGCGATTCCGCCAGCCCCCATGGGCCATGGACCCCGGGCGGATCAACGCGACACCTGCGCCTCAGATTCTCTGTTCGATTGAGTGCCCGCCGTCCTACCAAACCCGCGCCGCGGACCGCGACGGCCCCAACACGAACCCAATATAGCAACACGTTGCCCGAGATGGCATCCAACATTGCTCCATGACACCTTCAAATGGCGGCGCAACCCTTTCCATAGCGCGCCAGTGCGTGCCACGCCTTCCGCGGCCGCATCAGCTGCCGCAGGCGTAGTCGATGGGCTGGGGCTGGCGGGGGCGCGAAGCGTCAAGAATTTAGTTCATTGGTTTGCAAACGATACGGTGGACACGTGGAGCGGCTGGCGGGGAGGGAAGACGGGCAAAAGGATGATACGGGCGATATGTGGACGGAAAGGTGGAGTGAATGGCGGTGGGTCGCGGCTATCCGCGCATGCCGCCGCGCCTCCCCCTTCTGTTGTTCGGCCTTCCAGCCGACGCCCGCCGCCCCTAGTCCACATCCCCACCCCCGTGGCTGTGTGGCGAACTCCGAGAAGGGGTTCGGTTCGGTAGATTGCTTGAACCTGTGTCTCTCCATCAACGCGTTGACCCTGCAGCAAGACTTCGCAGCAATCCTACCAGCCCTCTGGGCGTGAGTGGTCTAGGTCGCCCGCCCTGTTCAACCCCTACTACTCTCCTTTCGGGGCGGGGTGCGATCCCCCCATCTACCCCTTCTCCCTGGGCCTGGATGGCGCTCCCTCGCGATGGATTGGGGCGATCTCTGGATCCAAGGATGGGTGCGTAAGAGTGCTCAACATGCCGCAACGACCGCCCAAGATAGCCATCCATGGCCCAATATCGCCCACGACATGTCTACAAGTGGCCCCCACATCGCCTCAATGCGGCCCCAGGGCGCAACGCGGCAACGATGTCTCCCAAAGACGCCCCCGAGAAGCCAACCTCGCACCACAACCTTAGGGACAACCATGTGCGCGTGTGCTTCCTTTCTTGTCTGTTTGTCTCTTCTGACGCCTCCAGCTAGTGCTAAGATGGCACCGGCGAGGCAACGCGCGGGCCCGAAGAGAGGTCCGAGGCGGGCCCGAGTGCGCTCAAGGGCGCACCAAGAGCGGCCCATAGGGCCATAGGGCACCACGCGGCGACGGTTCGGGCCTGCGGGGGGCGGGGAGGGACGAAACCAGATAAATGTTCGCATTTTTTTTATCGAGGGTACCCCTCACACATGCGTCCCATACCCTCCCAAGGCGCCCCAATATGGCCGTGCGGCGCACAGCGCCCCAGTACGCCCCTAAGAGAGCCGTGGGGGGGGGGGGGGGCCAAGAGCGCACCGAGAAACCTGTGCCCTGCAAACGCCCTAAGGGGAAACCACCAGAAAACATAGGAGGTGGAGGGAGGAGGCGGAGATGTGCGAGAGCAGGAGGCCGCGTGGGCCCGAGCACCACGACCGTCGGCTTTCGTCGCAATGGTGGCTGGTTTGGGATGTGCTGGTGGTGACACGCGAAGCGTACAGACTTGAAAACACCCACGCCTCCCTCTCGCCAGTGCGACCAATGGGCGGCATGTGCGACCACAGCGAATCACCCATCATTACCACGTGCATGTCGCGAATGAACTCAGCATCGCGCCTCGCTCCGAAGACCTCAAGCATCATATATGTGGGACGTGGGCCACCGCCATCACCCGCATCCAGTGCACGGACGGCCTGTGTGCGGCCCCACTCTTCCGATGCCAATCTGAGCAATCCTAACATCGCCGCGCAGGGCGAGCATGGCTTACGACAGCTTCTTCCCCTGATGAGATATGTAGAGATTTACCTATGCCAAACCTTGGCGCGCCTGGGCGCGGCGGGCGGAGGGCGGCAGGAGCGTCCAAGATACCCCCCATATAGCTCCAAGACTTGCGTGGGAATGCACGCGACATCACCGTGCCACTTCAATCACGCCCAACGTGGCTCAAGATAGCCCCAAGCCCCAACGGCACGGGCACAGACGATGCCGCGGCACGCAAACGCACGCATAAGGTAACCAACGGTCGCACTGGCACGCGCAACTACACCCATCAACACTCACTACGCACGATGTGCTATTATTGTTGCCTTCCCTTCCCCCCCCCCCCCGACCGCCCCCAAATTATCAAACTGCTGGCCGAGGCGATAACTCTAATTACACAGTGGGCCCCATACCCTCGCGACCCTGGGCCCGACCAGGGGGACTCGTGACCAGGGCAACTCGAATGGGCCGCGCATGGGCAATCTCATTAGCGAGCCTGGGCGTGTCGCGAAGCGTCACTGCTTTGAACATGTACGCGCGATGAGGCTCCATGAGTGGTCTAATTGCAAAGACGTCTGCGAATGGACAGTCGTACCCCCTCGCGGCCCAAAGGAGCGCTTCTCGCCGATGCCCGTCGGCGGCCGCGCGAGCGGCAGCCACTGGATCAGCAACGCTGCCAGAGCCAATCCCCAATTGCAACTCGCCTGAAAAATAAAGAAGAGAAGGGGGGACGGAGATGAGGGAGGTGAAGAGGATGGCGGGTTTAGGGAGGCAGCCTGGTGCAGCATAATCACCAGTAGTACCAGCTCGCCTGCAGAACGTCACGAAGGTTTCAGCGAAAATATTGTGAACCGCCAACAAAACACCGATCCAGGACGGCGTGGCCTCATACCCAACCCAATTCCGACTAGGGGAAGATTTAGGACCATCCCCAACAAACGCCTTCACGAACGCTGTCCGAAACAAGCGCTTGATGTACGCATCTGGCCTGTCAGATCTCGTGAACAAGTGAATCCTTTCCGCATCGCCCCAGGAAACATTGGCCAACGACAATATGACAGTCCTGCGCTTGACCGCGCTGGTATCGTGGAGGCCTGGCAACAAACGATGCAACACATCTGCGTTCTTGGCAACGACTCTGGGGTGCGGCAGCGTGTCCCTGACAATGTTGAGCCGCCCCATGACGATGTCTCCAACGATCTTGCGGAATTTCAGCATACAACTGGGGCCCTTGAGTGCCAGCGCTGTGTGCGAGAGGGAGCTGATGAGGCCTGAGCGAAGGGAGCGCGCATCATGTTTCGCAGCCGCTGCCCTGTGGACGTGGCACCTGTTGTGTAAAGCCAACTGCCCAGCACCCAGAACGCTGAAAAAAACCTCCCAGCCCTGGCGATCGCACCGTCGCCATCCGCGCACACAACCCTCTGCCCGTGCTTGAACAACCTCGACACTCCAGACGTATCCAAGCCACTCGCATCCACCGCGGCTGCGTAGTTCTCGCTTTTGCCAGCCGTCACAACCTGGATCGGCACGAGCACGTTGAAAGAAACCTCAGTGTATGATCCAGCGATCTTGAACCACGTAGTGCACAACCATTCTGTGTTCAACAATGGCAATTTTGACACATGAGTTGGTTCTCTGCCGCCGTCCATGTCGATCTGAGCTCTGGAAAGGTCGCGTCGCTCCAACGCGTTTCCAACTACTAGTTCCAAGGATGCGTCGTCGTTGTCAAAACATGCGGCTGTCAGCTTCGTCTCATCAAACCTGCGCTGCTGAGAAAACAACATGCACTCGCCACCTGCACTTGTAACCCTCCCAACGCAAGCAATCATCATGCTGATGGCCATTGCCCGTTCTGTCAACATTGCCAGCGCCACAAACCGTGACTTACATCTTGCGAACGCCGACCTGCTATCTCCAACAGCTTGGGCACTGACACTTTCACTCATCATATGTTTCGCCAGTTTGCCACGGATCACATTGATCGTATATGTTGCCACCTGGTTGAGCATACCTGGTCTGTCAGGGTCCTCTCTTATGACGCCAAGCACAACCATCAATGGGTTATACAAGAGGCTACCGCGACGCTGCCGTTGAACATGAGGGAGGCCCCGTAAACGTTCGCAGTCCTGATCTAAGGCACCCGCTGGTGGCCCGACTGGATCAGCAACAACAATCTGCATCTCATCGGGCACGACGTCGCCAACGGCACCCTCGATGTCGGCTGGCTCGCCGTCGCCTTCAGAGGCGCCCTCGACGTCGGCTGGCTCGACGTCGCCGCGCGGAGCTGCCAGCGGCGTGGCGACGTCCCTGGCCGCCAGAGCAGCACCAACGGGCCGCCACAGCTCCTGGGCGGTGGCGCGCCGCCGACGCCGCTTAGCCCGTCCCGCGCGGGCTCCTCGGCGCCGTCCTCAGCAGGGCTCAACAAGCCTGCTCCCGCGAGAGCCTCCCAGCCGCCCGCGTCGCCATCCGCGAACGCAGCCCAGCCGCCGCTGGGCGGCGCATCGGCCTCGCTCGGCGATGGGCTGGACGGCCCGACGAAATGCGCCCACCCCTCCAATGGCATGGAGGGGCTGACGCCTGAGCCAAAATGGCTACGGATGTGCCAAAGCAACAGAACCCCGTGGAGAATGTGCAAGGCTTCTAATACCCCCGTTCAATGCAATCAGTCTTCGGGGGCTTCTATTCAATCGATACACGGGCGACTCTATCGTTATCCCACCAGCCCTTTGGCGACAGGTGGCCTAGATTCCTCTTCCCTCTTCCAACAACCCCTCTTCCCATTCAGGGAAGGGTTTATCACTGCCCCCTACCCCGCCCCACCTGGGCGGGCGAGGGGGTCGCGTGTAGTTAGTTAGAGCGCACCTTTCCGGGCCATGGGAATACTATGTTTGACACCCTCACACGGGTCGTGGCCTCCGAGGGGAGGGGCATCGATCGGGGCGCCTCCTCTGTTCACCGACCGCTTCCAAGATGGCCCAGAAAAAATGCCTTCCACGGCTCGCAAGGGGCCCCCAAGAGAGATTAAGGACCGCTCCAAGAAGCCCCAACATGGCCCCATGACTGCCCCTGAGGCCCCCAAGACTGCCTTAAGAGGGCCCAAAGACAGTGCAAATTGCCTCCAATATGCCCAAGGTGGCCTCCAATACGGCCAAGATGGCCCCAAGAGAGCCCAAGATGGCCCAATGTCTCCAAGACGGCCCAATATGCACCCAAGACGGCCCAATATAGCCCAAGGATGGCCCAACACGGCCAGAGACGACCCCGACAGGCCTCCAAAACGGATGTGGTTCACTTTTGGATTGCTGCTCGCTGCTGCACCCCCCTCATCAAAGCAGCTCGCCTGGCGGCTGTTTTGGGTGGGTTGGTGGGGATACGCGACGCGTGAAGAATTGTTTAGCCTCTGTTCAATCTACGCGCGGCTTCCACTCGATTCACCGTGCTGCGAAGCAACAAAGAACGCACAGCATGAGAGAGCTCTGGCCAAAAGACGCGTGGATTCACCTGCCTCCAAGACTGCCCATCTACAGCATGAGCTCGGCCACAAGACGACTATGCCCCCCCCCTCCCCCCGTCCCCAGTCCAACCCCCTCTTCTATCCCCTGGACTGGCCCACTAAGGGCCCGTGACCCCGATAAATTGGCAGGTGGCGTCTAGATGTCCGTCGCACCCCTCCCTCTGTCAAAGCTAACTGGTCGCGGAGAAGGGCGAGGGCCCTCTTCTTATGTACCAGGCCCTCCGTCGGAAGGGGGGTATAGCAGTTAGGCAGAGGGCAGGCGATTGCGGGGAAGACGATGAGAAGGGGAGGAGGGGGAGGCGAAGAGCAACATGATGACGTAGAGGAGAGTGAAGAGCGATTTGAAGGAGAAGGTTTGGGTGCCCATTCACAATCGCGCATATAATCGCATCCTGATTAAAAAAATCAGGCGCCCTCACACCGAACATGGTTCATTTTTTTCGATCGGCGGTCCTATATTTTTCTATGTTTTGCCTATCGCGCTGTTTTCCTGGATTCTATCAACAAAGGGCGCGTGGGCATCACAAGTCTAGAGCTCCGACCATTTTATTCCGCGCCCCCCCCCCCCCCGCGCCCTCAGCGCCAGAGTGGGACCCCCGCGCCGCGGCTCTCTGCCCCAAGCCCCCCCGCGTCCCCAGCGCCCCAGCGGGGGCCCCGCCCACTGCCCCCTCCGCCACGAACGCTTTATCCCGCGTCGCGCGCCCCCCCCCCCGTCCCCAGCGCCAGTGTGGGGCACCCGCGCCGTGGCTCTCTGCCCCAAGCCCACCGCGTCCCCAGCGCCCCAGCGGGGGCCCCGCCCACTGCACCCTCCGCCACGAACGCTTTATCCCGCGTCGCACCTCCCCCCCCCGCGTCCCCAGCGCCAGCGCGGGACCCCCTGCGCCGTGGTTCTCTGCCCCAAGCACCCCCGCGCCCCCAGCGCCCCAGCGGGGCCCCCGCCCACTGCCCCCTCCGACTCTAACGCTGTATTACGCGTCGCACCCCCTCACCCCTCCCTCCGCGTCCCCAGCGCCAGAGTGGGACCCCCGCGCCGTGGCTCTCTGCCCCGAGCCCCCCCGCGTCCCCAGCGCCCCAGCGGGGGCCCCGCCCACTGCCCTTTCCGCCACTAGCGCTTCATCCCGCGTCGCGCCGCACACCACCTCCCCCACCTCCCTCCCCGCGTCCCCAGCGCCCCAGTGGGGACTCCGCCCCGTGCCCCCTCCGCCCCGACAATTTTATTCCGCGTCGCGACGCACGCCACCTCCCCCCCCTTTCCCCCCCTTTTCCCAGCGCCCCAGTTGGACCCCCGCCCCGTGGCCCTCTGCCCCAAGCCCCGCCCAGTGCCCCCTCCGCCCCGACAGTTTATCCGCGTCGCGGCACACACCACCCCCCCTCCTCTCCGCGCCCCCAGCGCCCCAGTGGGACCTCCGCCCCGTGCTCCCTCCGCTCCGAGCACTTTATTCCGCGTCGCGACGCACGCCGCCTCCCCCACCCTCCCCACCTGGGACTTGGGCCCGTTGCTGGGCCCAGAGGGCGATGCCTTGCCCCCTCTTCCCGCCTCCTCCTCCCCCTCCTCCTCCTCCTCCTCCTCCTCCTCCTCCTCCTCCTCCCCCTTCCTTTTTGTGCAAGAGCCATGGCACACGTGCCACTTGTTACTGGTGTCTTGGATGTCCGCGGCCAGGCTTCGTCTGATGCCCGCCCGTGGCTGAGCATCGTTTAACCGATCCCCATCCCCAGCGGCGCGGCCTGGGCCCCACTGGCCGATCTACCCACCCAGATGGGAACATGGGCCATTCCCTTCGGGCTTCGAAAGGGCGCATCCCCAACTGGGGGGCGATTTGGTGGGGGGGTCTCAGAAGGGATGGGGATGGGGAGGCAAGGGCTCCCAACTTCGCGCTTCGCGCTGCGCGAAGCGCGAAGTGCGAACAACCTCGCGCTCTCGCGCCGCCTCCCGGGGGAGAAGAGGAGGAAGAGGAGGAATCGGGGCCGAACCGCGAAGCGCGAATAGCTTCGCGCCCTCGAGGGCGCCCTTGTGAAACGATGCTGGGCGAGTCCGAGGCCAAGCTTCGTCTGAGAGGCCCTCCCGTGGCCGCTCCGTGCCTCTGGCAGGGCCCGGCGGCGTCTGCCCCGGTGCGCGGCCGGGGCCACCCGTGGCCCCCCCTGCGGTCGCCCGTGGCCATTCCGTGTGCGCGTGCGCGCTCGCCGCGCAGCGGGCACCACACCTTGGGGGCCCTCGGGATGAGCACCAGCACCCACACAGGGGGGTTGCCTCCACAGGGGGAAGACGATCCTGGACTTCGGTGGTGGTGGAGCTAGTTCGGCCACCCTGGGAGCCAGAATATGAACACCATCGCCGAGGTCGGGATCGTCTTCCCTCTGGGGAGGCACACCGCCGATCTTGGTGTTGGCGTCAACCTCTAGGCCTGCGAACAGCTTGCTCGTTTCAGCTAGCACGACGCACTGCGCCCCACATACTCTGCACCTCGCAGAAGGCTCCCTTCAAAGCTGGGGCAGTCGCTCCCGCCTGGGATGATATAGCAACTGTCTACGCCTCGTCGCTTATGTTCCTAATGTGTGAAACATACCATCCCAACCCATCGGCATCGATAGCCCAACACCCCTGTCAAATCATACCGTGCGCGCATCCTCGTGGATATCAAACGAACATGTGCAACGCAAAATGCAGCACGGTCCACACGCGCGCGAGCATGTCAAATCGCACCGAACAAATGTTATCTCTAGGGATTGTAACATAGCAAAAAACAAGAAACACATTGGACCGAGGGCATCTGTCAGATGTTCTGCCCGCGCGAACTCGCCCGAACCCTGAGACAGCCATGCGAATTTAGCAATCTCATCTAGACACCGCGAAGTGTAGCTTTGGTATAGCATGCGATCAGCGCGCAAATCAACTTTCACGAACAACACGCGGATCACATGCGCGCGCCTCCACACGCGAGAACACCCGTCCAACACCGCTGTGTATTTCCTGACAATTCAGCACGGCTTCAACCGATCTTTCATTGAAACCGCAATATTGTGTCAAAGACGGACCCGTCATGTGTCTTGCGTTTTGCGCGCGCAATCCCTCCCCACCCGCATCAGCGGCATCGCCTCACCTCCGTTCTCGTCATCGCCAATCGCCGCCATTTCCACCACCATCATCACAATCAGCCTCATCACCGACACATGAACATCACCAGCACCATCATCACAAACAGCATCATCAGCATCAGCAGCATCATCATCAGCATCATCATCATCATCATCATCATCATCAACATCATCACAATCATCGTCGTTACCTTCGCCACCGTGTGACATCGCGGCCGTTGAGACGCGCTTGGAGCTCCAATCAGCAAGCGTCGTCGCGGCCGATTCACCTGTGTCAAACCAGCTGGTCACCTTCCGCGCAAACACGCGCACCAACGCGACCGTAGAATCGAACGAACAATGTCCAACCGGGAATCACAACCGTGCTTGAATGGTCTGTATTAAACAAACTGCGGCAGGGCGGGTGTGATGTTTACACGAACAATGGGATCGACCACTTCAAGACGGTCGGACCGAATTACATCGCGTCGATTGACCACAACAGTTGCACCACGTAGCTTGCACCCCGTAACGCGCAGTACAGATGCTCTCTCCTCAAGCAGATTGCCAGAGACGTACTTCACCCCTTCTCCACGCGAGGCGAATCTTTGCACGAAAGTTGCATGCAAAAGAACACATCGCCAAATATGCACGGTCTCCGCTGCCATTCATTCCGCCGAGCCGCCCAAGAGCCCACGGAAATGGCGACCGTTGCGCCATTCGCAGCACCAGAGGGAGCAGCATCTGCGCTGCCCCCACCTCCGCCGTGCCTTTCAGGAGCCAACGACAAAGGGGACAGTAGCAGAATTCGGGCCCGCCGAAGAGCCGCGATGTCCCAAATGGGTTTGCGCGGCCCTGGGGCTCCGCGGGACCTCCCGGGAGCCCACGAAAGTGATGGCCGCTGCGCAGGTCGCAGCCGCCCTGGGAGCACGTCCCCAATGGGTCCGCGAGGCCCCCGGCCCCGCTGGACCTCCCAGGAGCCCATGCTGCGCCATTCGCAGCCACGCAGGGAGCAACGAGGTCCCGTCTGGACGCGCGTGGCCCCCGCCTCCGCTGGACCTCCCAGGAGCCCGCGAGTGGCGGCAGTTGCACAATTCGCAAGCTCCCAGGGAGCAGCGAAGTCTCACATGGATCCGCGCGGCCCCCGATTTCGCTGGAGCTCCCAGGAGCCCACGAAGGTGGTGACAGTTGCTCAGGTCGCAGCCACCCTGGGAGCAGCGAGGTCTTGTCTGGGTGCTCGTGGCCCCCATATCGGCTGGGCCTCCCAGGAGCCTACGAACAGGTTGACAATTGCCCAGTTCGCAGCCACCCAAGGAGCAGCGAGGTCCCGTCTGGATGCGCGTGATGTGGTCCCTGACCCCGCGGGACCTCCCAGGAGTCCGCGACAAGGTTGACCATTGCCCCTGGCCTACAACTGCCGGCGAAATATGCCCACACCCCTCGCATTAAACTGCCAGCGACGCATCTTCACACCGCTGAAACTGCCAGCTGCTCTTGAAACTGCCACCGAAATATCATCCAACCCCTGATCCTCGCACCCTTTGCTTACACCTTGCCAGCGAACTATCCCCACCCCCTGGCCTAAAACTGCCAGTGAAATATCCTCAGCCTCTGAGCTGCCAGCGCAAATTCCTCGCACCACTCGAATAAAACTCCCAGCGACATATCCACAAACCTCGGCCTTACAACTGCCAGCGAAATATCCTCACCCCCTGGCTGAAACACTGCAACCGAAACTGCCAGCGAAATATCCTCGCACCCCTCGCTTCAAACTGCCTGCGAAGTATGCTCACACCCCACTCATAAAACTGCCAGCAGAATATCCTCACCGCCCCTGGCCTGAAACTGCCAGCAAAATGTCCCTACCCCCGAGCTTAAACTGCCATTGAAATATCCCCCCCGGTCAAACTGTCAGCGAATTGCCCCCACCGCATTTGGCCGAACAAGGCTAGCCTAATATATCCACCCCTGGAGTTACAACTGCCAGCGACATATGGTTAGCCCCATTGTTGAACACTGCCACCGCGACATCCGCACCCCAAGAAGTACAATTGCCATCAGAAGGCTTTCGTGATTTGTTTTTGTTTTTTTGATGAAGCGCAAGAAACCACAGTTCCCGCTTTTCGCACCGCCCCCAAAAAGAGCAGCTTCGCTACCCCAGAAGATGTCGCGTCCAAGGCCATCGCATCTGCCCCGAAAGCCGCGCAAAATAACTCCGAGAAAATACCATGTATGACGCGCGGTTCCAACCCGTCCTCTCCGTCCGCGCTGCCCCGCAAACCGATGTTCCACGCGGCAGCGGCGCGGTCATTTTCGCGCGGCCAGTCTGCACCACGATGATGTACTTCATCATGTCGAGTGTGGCGCCGAAGATCTTGCGCCATTTACTCCGCCGATCCATGGTTCAATCGGTCAACCCGTCCGCGACCTTGTTGCGGCAGCGCCTCCACCTCTGCGCTGGGTCTTCGTGAAATCGCGGCGGGCGCGGCGTCGCGCTGCCCCGACACCGACACGGCGAAGGGTCTTCCCAAGCCGCCCTTTGACCACCCTCTCTCTGAAGCAATCCCTCGACGCGTCGACGCTGGGCAGGGCCCGATTCGATAGTCTCCCAGATAACTTGGGCATCAGATTCGCAAGCCTGGCTGAGGAGAGGCGCGCCTGCCGATGTAAACGAGTTCTTCTCGCCATGCGCTTCCAAAAAGAATGGGTGGGGCCCTGAGACACACAAGTAAATACACACAAATATAATGATTTCCAATATTTCCCTATATTTTTTTAATTTTTTGTCTTCCCCACCACTTCGCATATTTTTCCATATTTCCCTGGGATTGGGCGATGAATTGCGTCTGTGTGTTTTTTCCCCTCCTGAAGGAATAAGGCCGCCAGCGTCGCGGCGCGGGTCGGCCCGCGGCCCGCGCGCGCCACCCATAAGCGTCGATTCTGGACGCCGCGCGCTGCGCGTCGTCGTGATAACCCTGACCTTCCAGGAGGGTTACAAAATAGCACGCGACCTAAACAACTTCTCCCAGAGATATCCTACGTCTTGGTTTTAGGCTGTTTCGTTTAGTTTTTCGTTATGTGCGTTAGGCCTCCCGTGCTAAAAAATAGCTCTCTGGAAGGTCAGGGAAGCCACGTCCGGGCGGCGACGTTTTACGAAGGACTTTGCGTGGCCATTCGAGCTCCCAGGACCACAGCATGCGCCATAACTCCCCGGCGAGGCGCCGCGCGCCCAGCGCCGTGCAACGCTGGAACATGCGGCCCCTGACGCCGCGCGTCGAGTGTCTTCGCCACCGAAGCCGGGGCGCGCAAGATCTTTGAATCTGCCCGAAGATAGCCCTCTGCCCTCGATAACCTGCACCGCGCGCCCGTCGCCGCGCCGCCGCGGTCGTCAATCATCTCCCCGAGCGCCAACGCGCAGTCGACGGCCGCAAACTTGCACCCCCGACCTGGTCGTGGACATCGGAGGTTTGCAATGTCGGCATGGTTCGCACCCCCGCCGACCATCGCCTGTAGCGACGATTCCACTGTGAACCTCCAAGACGAATTGCATCTGGCAGTTCCGCGATCATGTTGTTGAGATCGTGCACAGTTGAAGCCACCCGCCGTATATTGTCGCACCATATCAAATTATCGATGCGCGCCCCATGGGTTAGATTCGTTCCCAAACCGCGGCGATCCCAAGAGGTCACGACGTCGCGCAACGGGCACTCAACCATCACGCTGAGCAGATTCGGCGCCTCGGCGCCTCCCTGCCGCACCCCCATGAGACTGGAAACTGATCGGTGGCCTCAAAGGAAGAGGGGGAGGAGGAGGAGAATTCAAACCGCACGCCAACCATGATGATGTTCAGCTCTCGGAAAAAGAGCGCGCACGGGCATCGGCCGCGCGCCCCTCCGCATCACAGCTCGCTCCACGGCCTCGGGCCGAGATCATCAGATGCGAGCCGGATGTCCGAAGATGCAACGCGCGCGCGTCCACCTTGGAACCCGCGTGCACTGCGCGCAGTCGGGCGCTTGACCTAAGGAACCCAAAATAAGGAGCGAGGCCCCTTTTTTTCCATGATGTAAACTTCGATTTCCGATTGGAAACATAAGGAAAACCTGAGGCGAGCTGCGGAACACGCAAGGAACGCGGAGCCCCTCCCCAACGAAAAGGGTTCCTTCTTCAGGGCCCCGGCTGTAAGATTTCACGCGCGACCAAGGTGACGTCAGTAGTCCTGCGGCCGGGCTCGAAGCCGAAGGTGGCAACGCCGGCAGGGCGAAGTCGCGCTCGAAGTCGTGCGCGCGCCGCGTGTTGATGCCACTTCTGACTCGAAACCAATGTCCTCATCCATCTGGAGCTTCTCTCAAACTCGAATGTCCCGCGCGTCCGCCTGGGCAAAGCCCGCGCGCTCCATTGCCCCTATGCCAGGTGGCGTCGTTCTTGGGAAGGACCAGCATGCCCCATCTGGAAAAGAGACCACTAGAACACGCAAGAAACTACGAAACAAAACACTTGTGGCAAGCCGTCCACTCCTGACGATTTTGGTCGTCTCAGGTCCGCCCGGGATTGCAAGATGCGAAATGACGTCAATGGCGGGCAAAGTCGACCGTCAGAAATCTCGTTCTCCCCAGCCGAAGACAGTCGCTGCAAGTGAGGTGCTCGCGCCACCGGTCCGTTGGAACGGCCATGAAAGCGCTCCCTCCTGAAAGCTGCGGCTGCTTCGCGGATCTGCTCCCTGTCGGGCGTCTCCTGATGAAGCGCGCACCGAGAGCGGCGTCGCTCTGGCCCGTGAACGCGGCAGCCTGTGCATCCCCAGCAACCTCCGAGACGCTGATCCTCCCAAGCTGCCTCATGCGCCGCGCATGTTCTCCTCTATCGTCCCCGGCGTGGGAGGCGACATCACGACGTGCATCCCTCACAGCTGTGCTATCAGTCGAAGCCCTCTGTCTCTGACGGCTGGTCGTTGTGGAATCTGATGAGGAATGGGACAAATGATTCAGATGCTCTTCGAACTCTGGGAGGCCAGGACATGGAAGACTACGTGCGTGGACCTGCCGCTGAAATTCAACCGACGCCGCCTCGCCCTCAAGAGCCCATCCTGTCATCGACTGCACGCGACTGTGGCCCCCGCGCACGCTGATTGTTCTGGGGGCACCAAGGACGCGTAGAAGAATACGGTCTGACTTGCCTGACGCAGTGCCGGGTCGCGGATCTGGCGCCGCATGGCCCTCCACCCCAGGCCTGCAGAAAATGTAATATCGCTCTCGGAATTTCGCCTTCGTCGTCGTCGGCCCCACGCCCAGTGAGGGAAAACCGCACTGCGCGCTTCACGTCTGTATCCTGTGGCACTGCACGAGCGCAGGAATATCGGGGAGACGTGAGACTCGGGTACGGGGACTCGGGTAGGCCTGACGGGAGCCATCACAAAAATGACGAAACCCAATCTGACATCTGACGCGGGCTCCCGCTGCAGACATCCCACGAAAACGGGACCGTCAAAATCCAAGACGCGCTCGTCAAAAAAATCGTCAAACCCGAGCTCCGGCCTTCTCGAGTCTTACGTTTCCCCGAGAATAAGCGCATACCGTCGCACGTCGCTCAGGCGCCGAGGACGAAGCACGGCGTCGCAAGCCGGATCTCCGATATAGCATGGAAGTTGCACATCGGTGTATTCGCCAGTGACAGCGTGAAACATAAGATCGGGATCTCGTGAGAGCGTACCGTGAAGATGTGGGCATGCCTTCGAAGGCCTTCTGGGCAAGCTACCAAAATGCTGCAATCACGTCCCACGCTCCCGTATACCACATGCCCCGAATACCCCTTCCCACAAAACGCATCATAACGTGGAACCTCTTGAAGAACAGCGACATCTACACCGAGACGTAGCGGTGCCTTCCCCAATCTGCCCGCTGCGGCTTTCCCCCGGCGGCGGACGTTCCAAAACAAAACTGTGAGCCTGTTAGTGCGCGTGGGCTGCGATCATCCGCGCCGTCTCGAGCGGAAGGCCCGTTGACGAGTCTTAAACTCCTCAGCCGTGGTCGCGAAAGTCGTTCGCACCCAATTATCGCTGAAGTGGGCCTCGGCGTCGTCGTCGATATAGCCTGCTTCCTCTCCGTTGTCCTCGTCGCCATCCCTGATCGCTATGATGACGAAATTGGGCATCCAAATGCACTGGGAGGAAGTATCCCGCTCACCAGAGATTTCCTGCTTGATTGCGTGCTGGAGAAAACCTCGGACACGGCCAAATACAGAATGGCGCTTATGGATCCACGGCTCGCGCTCCACAGGTACCCATATGGAGCGCCCGTTGTAGGCATGGGCCAGGCTATCCATGCAGCCGAAATGTCGCCTCGCACTTCGTCCGCGTAGCCAGGGCTCACTGGAAGATGGATGGTGTCCGACTGGCCACCGCAACTCCATCTGGTCCTTGAATCCTTGAACATGTTCTCCGTCGTAGTGGCCGGCACGTTGGCGACTATCACGGTGAAAAATTGCTCTGCCCCAGTGCGACCAATGCTGGCCGGTTTACGTGACTCCCAGTCGGCAAAGTTCCATAATAAGATGAAGCTCGGAATGAACTTGTCTGATGGATCCCTGATGGTGAACAAGTCGCCTTGGCCTTAGCTTTTGCGTTCAACTTGTGGTCAGTGCCGGTCGCGATGCGCATGGTTTTGCGCACTGGGCCTCCAACGCGACGATCTTCTCCGAATGCTCCTGCACCGTGGTCTTGACCTTCGCAGTGTCGTGCTGGAGTGGTGCCAATTTCGTCTCCATGTCAGCGTTAAGCTTGACAAAGAAGGCCTCCTGAGACATATGTTCGATGGATGCCATGGCTGAGCGACAAGAATAATATGATAAAGAAGAAATAGCATATGGGATAGTACAGTGAAGGGATTGGTTTCGGAAATCGCTCTTGATCACTCCTTGGCACATGTTTCAGCTGTTATTTCAGTCTGTCAGCCAGTCAATCAATCTACTCCCCGAACATCAAATTAGGGCTGCACCCGTAAAAGAGCAAACAGCAAAAAAAACTAACACGACACACAGTACACACCAAACTGCACACATCAAAAAAGCAAACAACGAACAACAATCACCAAATGGCAAACGACAGGCGACAACCAACAACCAACAACCAACAACAAACCACTACCAACAACAACAACAACAGCACCAACAGTCACACCAACAACAACATCAACAACCACATCAACAACATCAACAACACCAGCACAACCGCATCAACTTCAACAACAATACCAACGCCACCACCACCAACAACAACACCAGCAACAACAGCAGCAACAACACCAGCAACAGCAACAGCAACAGCAAACCCAACAACACCACCAACAACAACAGCAACAATCCGCACCCCGGAGCCCCACTTCAGACTCGCACGCAGGGACAATGAATGACAGCTCGGCCCCCTCACTCCGACCTGATGTCCCGCAGGTATCTCAACGCGTTCCGAAGTCCTCTTTCTTCGGGCGGCCGACAACCGAACACGGCCCAGCACGCCTCCACGACAGCTCCCAGACGGCCGAAGACATCTCAGAGAGAGCCCAGACACGGGCCAATAACGGCCCAAGAGGCCCCCGGGAAGGCCCAAAGACGGCCCAAAAGCGCCATACGATGGCCCGAAGAGCCCTGGGACTGGCCAGGAGGCCCCCAACAGGCATCCAGAGGCCGCCAAGAGGTCCTTGGGCCCCCCGAGATTCCCCGAAGAGATCCTCAAGAGGCCCCCAGAAGCCTCCGCCCCAGGCGGCCCCCTGCTCGTCCTCAGCATCCTCCCTCGACTCCCCCCCGCCCCTCTCCCCCCGCCTCCCCCCGAGTGTTCCCCATCGGGTTTCCACAGCGGCTGCGGGTAACTCAGATCCCCAGGTGTTGGCCAAACGCTGGCCCAATGTTTGGCCGCGCAGGCAGCTCCCAAAAGCAGGGGGCGGCGGAACTCCACGGGGAACAGGGCGCCGCCTGACCTCGTCGAGCTTGACCCGTCGCAGCGACGACGACGCGCGCGGACCGCCGCGGGGTCTGCCCCTCCCCCGCCTCGCGCGGCAGGAACGCCAGGGGGCTGTTGTGGATGTCGTGCAGGGGCGGGATACTGTCGTCCTCCAAGGGCAGGACCGGAGGAAGGACGAGGTTTCGATCTCAGGGGACGAGGTCTCGAGTTTCGCAGTTTCCAGACGCTCTGCGAGGTGTCCCGGAGCCCGCTGCTGCGCGCGAGCGCCCCGTGCGAGCACCCCGCGTGAGGCGCCAGGCTCTCGGAGCTGGCCATCGGAGGCCTGCATGGGGCCACTAACCATCGCTCGGACGTCCATTCCCTGTGCTTTTTTTAGGTTTCCTGCGTGGTTTTTTCGCCAGATGATCAAGGATGCTCCTCGATGGTCCTCGCCGAAAGAAAAGTGCACACGTCCGAGCGATGCCAAGGACCGGAGGAACGGAACGGAACCTGCATCGGGCCATGGGCCGAGCAGGAGTACGTAACACCTCAGCTCACCTGCAGCAAGGCATGCAGGGCCTGCGGCGCGTGCGCACGAACACACGGATGCTGTGGAATACACCCCTCTCCCCAAACATGACGAACCAGGGTCGGCTTCGCTCGACCTTTGGCGGCGAGCTTCCAGACACTTCAGTTGTGATCTGATGAGCTTAATGAGATCGGTCTGCAACAGTGTGTGACATTCCGCCAGCCTTCTGGGCGGAGCTGGTTCAGAGGGTGTCCCATGCCGTGGTCCCTCGTCCTCTTCGGCGTGGGGTTCACCAGCTTGCCCCTTCCCTGCTCCCTCCACTGGCTCTGGATGGGAGATGCCGCGAGGTGTCAGAAGGCCTTTGCTGGCCCAAGAAGGCTCCGAGAGTACCTCAGAGGGCCGAGAATGACCTCCAAGATGATTCAAAATAGCTCCCACCATTCTCCAAGAGGACCTAAGACCACACCAAGGCGGCTCCCGAGAAAACCTACGAGACCCCACCGAGGCCCCCGACACGCTCCAAGAGGCCCCCAAGAAAGAGATGCCCCAAAGACGCCACAAGAGGACTCCAAGAAGCTCCCATGAGGCATCCAGAGATACTCCGAGAGGCATACAAAGGAGGCCTGTGGCCGTTCTGCTCGCCCTCCTGCTGGTCCTCCTCCTCCTCCTCCTCCTCCTCCTCCTCATTAGCCTATTTCCGCTCTTCCCTCCTCCCTCATCCCTGCTCCCCGTCCCCCTCCCCATCCTCCTCCTCCTCCGAGTCCTCCTCCATCCTCCCTCTTGGGGGTATCACGGCTTCCCCAACCATTTATTCCACTGCAGGCTCCTCCACAACCCTGGTCAGGGTATCTCGCCTGGGCATCGTTCCTGGATGGGCTGGTGGGGTTGCACGAAGCGTCTAGAACCTGCTGGATGATGTTTGCTACTAGCACGTGGAAGTAAACTGCCAGAGACCACAATTCGCCGGCCCAACGGGCCAGAGGCGTGCTAAGATCTCCGGTAACTGGTTAACAATTCTCTAGTTCGCGCGCGCGGGGCGGCCCCTGGGGGTCCCCGGACGAAAAGTACCCCGACCGACCCCCGGGCGATCCCCGGGAGACTCCCCCAGAGCGCTCCAGGAGCGTTCCATGAGCGCACCAACAGGGCTCCGAGACGTCCCCGAGAGCCCCAAGAAAGGCCAAGAGGCCCCCAAGAGGCCCCCAAGATGGTACACGAGGGGTCCGACATGCCACAAGATCGCTCCAAGACGCCCAAGATAGCCCCCAGACGCCCCAAGAGGCCTCCAAGAGCACTCCCAAGAGGGCCCCCGGAGGCAAAATTCATTGTTTTTCCTTAGGTTTTTCAAAGATTTTGGAGCTTCCACCTTTTCGGCTTCCCGACGCCCCAAGACGGCCCAAGAGGCCCCCAAGCTCGCCCCAAGAGGGCCCAAGAGGCCCCCAAGAGGGCCCCAAGATGGCCCAAGAGGGCTCGAAGACGGCCCAAGAAGCCTCCAAGACGGTCCAAGAGGGCCCCAAGAACGCCCCCAAAGGGGCCCCAGAGAGGGAACACGAAACAACATTTCGAGCCCTCGGCCCTAAGAAGCCCCTACGAGGCCCCAAGAGGCCCCTAAGAGGCCCCAAGAGGCCCCCACGAGGCCCTCAGGAGGCCCCCAAGAGTCCCCCAAGCGGCCCCAGGAGGCCCCCCAAATGCCCCCCCGAGCGCCCCAGGAGTCCCCCAAGCGGCCCCAGGAACCCCCAAAGCGCCGCATTGACACCAGGCCCTCGGGCAAACGGCAGACATGAGACTGTATGGGCCGGCGGAATGAGCGAAGCGATTAATAATCGGACCAATGAGTTCTCGATGTCAAGGTAGACGAAACAGGCGCACAGGACGACGACGGCGGGAGCCAGAGAGAAGACGAGCGGAGCCAGAGGGAAGGGAGAGAAGACGGGGCCAGAAGAAACTCAAAATGTATCAACAATGCTGCAATAAACACTCCCGCCCCAAGTTCTCTCCTCATGAATACCTATACTTACACTCCTGCCCTGCCACTAGCATCAGGTCGGGCATGTCCCCCTACAGGGCGATCTTCGACGAAAGATGAAGCATAACCATAACATACTCCAGAAATGCCCCAAAATATTGAACGAACAAATCGTTCCCAAACTGTCGGGAGCAGCCAAGAGGGGGGTGTCCAAGAGGGGGGGGTTCAAATCATGACCGGCGGCATGTGCGCGGCCCAGCGGGGGGGCCTGGGACCTAATGAAATAAGAGGAGGCGTCATGAAACCTGAGGAAAAATCATGGTCCGCGCCATGAAATCCATCCCCCCCTAGTCATCACCCACCTCTTTTCCGCTCCCGAAACTATTTTGGACCAGTTTTGCACATTCCTCCTGTAGAGGGACGGGCCCGACGTGACGCTGCAGAAAAGAGCCCCCCCCGAAGGAAAAATGACAGCCCCGTGGGGGCCTGCCGCTCCAGCGGCACCCCCCCCGTCGCAGCCCGGGGGAGAGGTCCGCGCACGACCGGGCAGAGCACGGGGCAGCTAACCAGCTCCCCCTCCTCCCCCTCCGCCTCCTCCCCCTCCTCCACCTTCCCTCTCCTACTCCTCCTCCTCCTCCTCCCCCTCCCATCCTCCTCCCCTCCTCCTCCTCCTTCTCCGCCTCCTCCCCCTCCTCCTCCTCCTCCTCCTCTCCTCCTTCCTTCCTCCTCCTCCTCCTTCTCCTCCTCCTCCTCCTCCTCCTCCTCCTCCTCCTCCTCCTCCTCCTCCTCCTCCTCCTCCTCCTCTCCTCCCGGCGCTGACGGGAGCACGAACGCATCCCTATCCCTAAGATTCGCAGGCCAAAAGTCGACGAGCATCTTGGGGATGCGCCCTCAGAAACGGAGGGAGTCCACAAGATCGGCACCGCGACGAGGCGGTGCCAATCATAGGGATAGGAATATGTTCCAGGCTGGTGAGCAACACAGCCACGGCGCGGCAGGACCGCTTTTGGGGCTCGGGAGGAGCTCTGCCTCTCGCGCCGCTCCTCGGGCGCATGCCGTGGAACCTGTGTGCGTGTGTGGCCTGGGCCCGCCGTGTCCAGAAAAAGACGTCTCGCTCACCACGGTGCGCTCCTTCGGAGGGCGTTTCTGGTCATCCGTCGTGCGAAGCGCAGCTGGGATCCATGCGGACAACAGGCGCACGGACGCACCGTCGCAGTGCTGTCAGTTGTGAAGTCCCAGGACCCAACCTCCAAATGTGCACATGCCACAGGACTTGTCAGCAAAGCCTTGCGCGGCGCTTCCTGGTACAACGAAAGCTGGGTGGCTTCGCGTGGAGCGACATGCGCGGCACTTCTCTCGCACTCCTGGCGCCCGCACGATTGCAAGGGACGGGGCGGCAGCTCCAACTGGCCCGCCTGTCTCGGAGATGCCTTCCACTCGGCGCAGCCTCTCTTCCAGACCACAGCTGCCTGTGCCAGCTACTGTTGGACGTTGGAGCAGAGCATCTATCCCCACTGGTCGCCACGACTCAGGAGCTCCAAACGACACAACGGAGCCACGTCTTCCAAGCTGTTAGGCTGGCAAAGTGCTCGCGGGGTCCTTCGCGAAAGGCCAGTCGCCCTCCTGCGGGGACGCGAGCGGGATGTATCCAGCAAGGGAGTGAGGGAGAGTTCCAGACAGCGGAGAGCATTGGGGGACCGCAGCGCAGACTTGCGCGGGTGGAACAACCAAAAATATCCATGAAAGACAATTCCGCACTACTGAATATCAACGCACGCATCCATTCACCAGACCCGTGTATGTTGAACATGTAAATGGTCAGAACAAATAAGCCAACAAGCTGGTGCATATTGAAAGATGAACGGCTGGGTTTGCAACTGCTCCTTCCCAATCATGCTGGCGGACATCATCTGCCGGTCGGGGGCACTGCAATTGCCGCTTCTCCTCCACCTCCTACCCATCGTGTTCCTCCTACTCCTCTCCTCATGCTTTGCCGCGCCCCAACACCTGTTCGACTTTCCAGTCCGTCATTCCCCCTCCTCTCGCCCCTGCTCGTCGTCTTCTCCGCCGCATGGAAGGAGCAAGCGGATGCGCAGAACGAGTAGGAGTACAGGGAGACGGGAAGGGCGGCCGAGAGATCTTGTGCAAGGCTGGGGCCGACGCTCAGTCTGGGTGGATGCGCCGCTGGGCGAACTCGACGCGAGGCTGGCGCAACCTCCTCCTTTTCCTCATTCCTCCTGGTCCTCCTGATCCTCGTTCCTCCATCTGCTCCTCCTCGTCCGCCTTTCCCTCCTCCTCCTCCTCCTCCTCCTCCTCCTCCTCCTCATCTGTCCGTCTACGTGTCGGGTTGCTCCCAACTTGTCCGCTTTGAGGTGGATGAGGGTTGCGCCACCGATACACCTGCCACTTGCGCTAGCGCGTGCTCATACTCGGCACACTGCAGAGCACTGGCGAGGAAGAGGAACAGAAGGCATGAACCGCTGGGGCCCCCAGTGGGCTGCTCAAGCTGGGCTCGGAGACCACTGCGGTGCAGCCACCCGTCACCAGGCAGGCACCCTGCGGCCAAGCCTCCTCCTCCTCCTCCTCCCTATCCACAGGACACTCACGAAGGACGCAGGCGCCCAGCCATGTACCCGAATTCTGCCCGCGCAGTCCGCGAGACCAGCCTCGCGATCAGAACGCCTGCGCAGTGCGGACTTACGAAAACAGCGTGGACTCATGTACGTGTACGTTCAAGTCGGGCGTGTCCCCCTACAGGGGGATTTTCGACGAAAAATAGAAGATATCCCAAGAATAGTCAAAAAATTCGCCGGCCCAACGGGCCAAAGGCGTGCTAAGATCTCCGGTAACTACTTAACAATATTTCTAATTCCCGCGCGCGGGGCGGCCCCTGGGGGGCCCCGGACGAAACGTACCCCGGCCGATCTCCGGCTGACCCCCGGGCGATCCCCAGGGGGGAGGCTATTTTTCGCCACCCCTCACGAGGATCGTGGCCTCCGAAGGGGGGGGGGGGCTGCCAACGACTACCCCCCCTCCCGCCCCAAGGCGCCCCCAAGAGCCCCCCAAGAGGCCCCAGGGGAGCCCAATACGCCGCCAAGGAGCCCCAAGACGCTCCCAAGAAGCCCCCAAGAAGCCCCCAAGACGGCCCCAAGAGGCCCCAAATAGCGCTCCAGGGCCGGCGGAATGAGCGAAGCGATTAAATAATCCAAAAATAGTCCGGGGACTACTTTTGGAGTTTTTTTTGTTTTCTTACCTTTTGGGGTATTTGTGAGGTATTGTTTATTTTCGTCGAAAATCCCTCTGTAGGGGGACAGGCCCGACCGAAGTGTACGTCCTTCTTCCCTCCTGCAGAGGGTCCTCCTGGTGGTCTGGCACCCCCCCCTCCCTCGAGGCACACACACACACGCACACACACACACATGCAGGGCTCGGGGACCCCCTCGCTGGAGGTGCCTCCCCCCGTGATGGTGGCGGGCGATTAGGGGCGCGCCAGGAGCAGCGCAGAGAATTGCTGGTGGGGGGCGCTCCGGGAACGACGACAAACGAAGGAGAAAGGACAAGGGGGAGGGGAGGGGGAAGTCTTCTTAGAAGGAGGCTGTTGCTTAGACAGCGCTGGCCTTACATCTTCAGAGAAGGTCCGCGCCTTCTGAGAAGCAGGGGTGCTCCTAAGATTATGCTGCTCCCATCGCACTTAAGGGCCACATCCCAGAAACCAGTTCGAGCATCCCGAACTGTATCGAAACCGTGTCGAACGAGTATCGCCTCCCAGGGCCCGACACGTGAAAACCCACCAGTTTTGATACCTTCTGGGGGCTCGGAATTCCTTCTGGTGATCAAGGCTAAAGCAGGTTGGAACATCATAATCCTACGACGCCTTCCCCCCCCATCATCCCTCTCTGCGCGTGGCCGACACACGAGTGGGGAGGGGACGGGACCAGGACAGCATCGGAACACCACCCTCCGGGGGTCACTGGAAGACGCCTCGGGCGCCGCGGCCACTCCAAAACGATACGCAGAACGCCCGGGAAAAACCTAACCCCTCCTCCTCCTCCTCCTCCTCCTCCTCCTCCTCCTCTTCTTCCGCCTCCACCTCCGCCTCCGCCTCCTCCGCCTCCACCTCCGCCTCCGCCTCCTCCGCCTCCGACTTCGCCTGCGCCCCCGCCTCCGCCCCTGCCTCCGTCTCCACCTCCGCCTGCGCCTGCGCCTGCGCCTGCGCCTCCGCCTCCGCCTCCGCCTCTGCCTCCGCCTCCGCCTCCACCTCCTCCTCCTCCTCCTCCTCCTCCTCCTCCTCCTCCTCCTCCTCCTCCTTCTCGTCGTCATCATCAGCACCATCACCATCACCATCACCATCACCACACCCACCACCACCACCACCACCACCACCATCATCATCATCATCTCATCATCATCATCATCATCATCATCCATCATCATCATCATCATCATCATCATCATCATCATCATCATCATCATCATCATCATCATCATCATCACCACCACCACCACCAGCAGCAGCAGCAGCATTATCATCATCATCATCGTCATCATCATCGTCATCATCATCAGCAGCATCATCATCATCATCAGCATACTCATCATCATAACCATCAACATCATCATACCCACCATCATCATCAGCAGCACCATCATCATGTCAGCATCATTACATAATAATTCATCATCATCGTCATCAGCGTCAGCATTGTCATCGTCATAACCATAATCATAAGCATAATCAGCATCATCATCATCTTCATCATCAGTATCATCATCATCTTCATCGTCATCATCATCATCATCACAATCGTCATCGTCATCGTCATCGTCATCGTCATCGTCATCGTCATCATCATCATCATCATCATCATCATCATCGGCACGCGGCTGATCCTCCTCCTCCTCCTGCCTTACCCCGTTCCAACCCAGCCCGAACAGGCGAAGCGGATCGGGGGATGGGGGACCGCCGCGATGCCGCCTGGGCAAGAGGGGCCCTCTCGGGTGGCGTGGCCCGCCCGGAGCCCCGCAATGAGATCCACCCTCAGAACAAGCATCCCGACAAGCGACGCCATTTGGAACATGCACCCCCAAGAAAGGAGTCCAACAGGGCAGGGCTGCTTGGCAACCGACCAGGGCCGTCGAGCAAACGCCGATTCTCGGAGTCGGGGTGGTCTTTCCTCCCTTGAACCTCGCCCCAAAGACGAAGGACCTTCAGAGAAGATCGATGGGGGGCTGCCAGCAGGCGCAGGCGGCTACTCTCACGACGTCGGCCACGGCCGCCTCCTCCCCGAACCCTGTCCTTCGCCGCATCGTCCTGCTCCTTCTCCTCGGCCTGCACGTTCTCTCCCGCGCAATTCCTCAAACCTCAGATGTGTCTCCCTTCCCCTATGTGTTTTATGTTCCCTCCTCACTTCCCAGAATCATCATCATCATCATCATCATCAGCATCAGCATCCTCATCATCAACAGCATCATCAACATCAACATCATCATCCCCATCATCAACATCACCATCATCATCAACATCATCATCAACATCAACAACAACATCAGCATGGTCAACATCATCAACATCATCATCAACATCACCATCATCATAATCCGGCATCCTTCATCCTCCTGCGCCCGCCATCTCCCTCCCTCAGTTTCGGTTGCATCCGACGCACGCGATTCAGCAACGAATGCAGGCGTGGCGCGTGATCCGCAAGCGGCAGTGCTGCTGCGTCCCCTCGCTTCCCTCCTTCATCATGAGTCTTCCCCCCCCTCGACTCCCCCTTCGAAAGGAGCGCTGTCAGCTGCATCGACCGATGGAGACACAAAACAACCAACGGCGATGGTATGCAAGCCCAGACTGGCAGCACACACAACGAATACGACGGCCTGGTATGCTAGCGAACTCAACATGTGAGTACAAAGCCCGCAGAATACAACTCAACAAAAGCAACGACTCAACCAAACCTCGCAAATAGGCGTGAAGTCGCACCACCCCGTCCGAGCAGAGATGAACCATGCCATTGTCAACGCTGGCCTTCATGACAAGTAACTCAGAGCAGCTCGCAAAATCAACAGTATGGCAGTAGCTGCCACTCTATGCCCAAAACCACCAAGGGCACGGCAACGCCTGGTGGATGCGCTCCTCGCGCAGCAGACGCTCCTGAGCGTTCTCGGCCCAATCCCCAACATATGCTGCACCATGTTATGACTGATGTTTGCCTTCCCTTCGATATCATACAATACATGATGTTGGCTTGACAGAGTCAAGCGAATCCTTGTCAACCCATCCCTGAACCAACAAGTATCGTGCCCTCTCCGATCTATGACAACCGAAATCGTGCGTGCGTACAGGCGAACAGGCGGAGTAGGTCACCTAAGAATGTGGCATCGCCCCCTGGTATCACACTTACGCTTCAAGTTCTATCAGCTTAGACCATACACGAATGATGACTACCACCTCATACATGCGTAGTGCGCGTACTACTGAATGGTGGATATGATGTGCCTGGCTCTCCCCGTCTTTTCTGATGGTGTTGCCGGATCCATTACACCGCTGCGGAACAATACGTAGATCACGCATTCAGCCCAAACGAAGAGTCCGAAACTCAAATAAAAAATTGCGTCCCAAAGCGCTGTTGTGATTTGATGGTGCCCCCACCACCCCCCCGCCCCCCCAGAAACAAAAAACAAAAAAAAAAAACTGGTGGGGATTCAAGTTCCTTGCGTTCGCGATGTTTGAACTGATTCCTGATGCATGTGTCAAATATAGAATACCTGTTGCGGCTTTGCAATCGGATTACCCCCCCTTCTAGGCGATGCACGCAGTGATGTTCATTGTGTGACCTAGTAATAGGATCATCTTGTCTGGGTCTACAATCGGGTTGGTTGTGCAAGACATTTGCACACAACTCTCTAATCTAAAACCGGATGTGTATCTATCACACTATTGTAGGGCATCCGTGACAGCGAGAACACAGAACAACCCGCACCGCAAGACACAATGAGACAACGCAGAACAAAAAAACACGCGGGAACGTTGGGAAGCACAGTCGCCTCGAGGGTGGGTGCAAAGATGGAATGCGCTCCTGCCCTGTCGCGTATACCCCCCGTATTGTCGGGGATGGACAGACCTCCCTTTAGTAAAACGTGGTTTAGTGAAAACGACCTCGGGCCAAAACCTGGCGGGCGCAAGCCTGGAAAATGACGGCCGCGGCGCCCTCTCGAGAACCGAAAACGGACAATTCACTAATCGACGTGTCAGGGTAGGAGGTCTGTCCACCCCCGATATTGGGTGTTGCGACAAGTGCCCCAGGCCAAACGTGCCCTCAGCTGCTCGCGCTACGCTGAGAGCCCCTTGGCCTCGTGAGGGGGGGCTGTGGAGGCCATATGGGCCTCCCTAGAAAAAAGCTGGGGGCACACTGGGCCAGGCACGACTCCGGCAGCACCCGGTCCCACGCGCCAGTACACCGAAAGAGAGGCCGGGGGCTCCTTCCAGCCAGCGTGGTCCACATTGAGCGGCATGGCCGCTGCGACCCCCCTGCCCTATCCCTCCCCCTCGTGTAGGTGGAACTGGCCCATGGCCCTTGTGCCAGGGATGGAGAGGACCGAGGGGCTCCGGCGGAGGAGAGAGAGGAGGGGGAGGAAGAGGGCACGGAGACGGAGAAGATGACGACGAGAAGCAGCAGCAGCGCCCACGGTCCTTTCCAAGGAGAAGGAGGAGGAGGAGGAGGAGGAGGAGAAGGAGGAGGAGGAGGGAGAGAAGGAGGAGAGGAGGGAGCAGAAGAACTGGGGTGTGCTGCACGGGCCCGCGGGCGCCCGGACTGGTCGGACCTCTTCCGTCGCACGCCCGGCTTGGGAGCTGCCCGCGGTGCTCTTCCGAGGCGATGGTGGCAGGCAGTGCGCTTGGGCCTCCCAGGGCGGGGTCGGCCACGTGGGGCGTCGCACGGGAGGAGAAGGAGGAGGAGGAGGAAGAGGAGGAGGAGGAGGAGGAGGAGCAGGAGGAGCAGGAGGAGGGGAAAGGGGAGGGGGATAGTGGGAGGAGGGGAGGAGGAGGAGGAGGAGGAGGAGGAGGAGGAGGAGGATGAGGCTCTCGCGCCCAGGTGGGTGGTGCCTCTCAGATATCACGCCGGTTTTCCTGGAGCCACGTGCCTCTTTCCGAGGCCTCGTGACCATCGCGACGGGCCCCTCCAGAGGGGGTGGGGGCTCGGCCTGGGGTGTTACATGGGCCCGCTCGCGCCAAGATGGGTCGGGATTCTCCGGTCGATTCCATGTTCTCGGGAAGACAGGTCATCCCCAACCATCCTGTGGTGTCCAGTCCACGTTATGAATCTGCGTCCATCCTCCTTTTTTCTTCCTCCAATCCTCCTCCCATCCTCGACTACGACCTCCGAATGTACTGATCCTCCTCATCATCCTCATCGTCATCGTCATCGTCGTCATCATCACGATCATCCTCATCCTCATCCTCATCATCAGCATCAGCATCAGCATCAGCATCATCATCAGCATCAGCATTACCATCATCATCACCATCATCATCATCATCATCATTATCATCATCATCATGATCCTGATCATCATCAGCATCCATATCCTCATCCTCCTCCCCCTCCTACTCATCCCATACTTGGGCCCTCAGCACCTGCAGTGGCTGGGCTGCATATGTGATCAATCCAAAAGTTGTGTGTTCGCTGTCGTCAGGCAGCGCTTGATCAGAACTGGCCCTGAGGCATATGCGGTTTTGTCATGTGGGATGAGCTCGCCACCTGGTCCTGACCATCCATCATCATAGTCGGAGCCGAGCCAACGGGAATCTGAAACATTACTTGGTCTGACCATTTTGCAAGTTTGTGAATCGTCTGCATCCTACGTTTCATCGCTGCGTGTCCCTAACGATGTGGCGGGCAGTGGATGACTATGAACGTGATACCAAGCCGCGCGAGTACAATCATTGCTGCTCCACTTCCCCTTGGGCATGACACTGGAGAACCCCCTAACAAGTCTGACGTTGGTCGGTTCCACGAAAAAATGTTTGAACATGTGTGTTATCCCCGCGGAACTGTTGGACCCAATGCCAATGTCCCCAATGAATGGCCCAATGATGTCTGCATTGTGTACTGCGCTGTGTCTGATTGTCAAAATGCACGCGCACGTGCAGCATCTCTTTGCCCACGTGCTCCCCACGTCCCGAGCGGACCAAGAACATGAGAGTGCATGTCGCCCCTTGTAAACGCCTCTTGCAGAAACTACAGAAAGGGGCCCATCTCTTGAAACGAACACCTGCCGTCATCTGGCGGACACACAAGCATGTAGGGTGAGAGCTGGCTGGTGTAAGGGATCCCTTGGGCATTCGGGGGTTTCGTCACCATGGTTATGGATATCATCGCCATCATCATCATCCACATCATAATTGCCATCGTCATCATCAGCATCGTCATCGTCACCATTATCATAGTCATAATGAACATCACCACCACCAACAACACCATCATCAACATCAAATCATCGTCATCATCGCCATCATTACCATCAGACAGATCGCATTCTGGGGGGAGGGGTCGAACTGGGAGGGCCCCCCCCGCCCCCCGACATGCAAGGGGGGGGATGGGGGGGCCCGAGCCGGAGGTGGGGGCCTCAAACCGGCGGGGGGGGGGGGCATCGAACCGCCCCCCCCCCCCATCCCCTCCTGAGTTGCACGGAGGGGGGGTTCGACCCCCCCACCCCCCTTGAGCAGAGGGAAGGGCCATGCCCCGCGTAGTACTCACGCTCTGCTCGCCCGCCTCCGTCGCATCGTCTCCCCTGCGGCACTTGTAATGAACCGAACTTTCTACACCGATGCTTGTTTTCCTGGTTCCGCATTGAGATTCACACAGAAAGTCTGATACTGGTGCGTAGTGTGTATATTTTCTGTTGCTTCCCTGGGAAAGCGGGAAAAAATATACACCACGCCACCCCGACGTCGTCCCCGACCCTCGAAAAAGTCTTGGGTTGAAAAGCCGCCCGCCACTGGCAATGAATATGTTCCAGTTCCCGAACTTGCGCCAACATCGCCAGGCTGTTCGTTCAGAGCCCCAGGTTCGTCGCGATATAGATGGCGAGGCACGTGGCCCCCCCCAAGGCGGGGGGCAACCCGGGTGGCGCACCGTGTCCGCGGGCGCCCCCGATCGTCGGGGCACCATGGGCAGGACACGACTGTTGACACCTCGGACGGAGGAGGAGGCAAAGAGCAGGAGAAGGAGGAGGAAGAGGAGGAGGAGGAGGAGGGGAAGGAGGAGGGGGAGGAGGACGGGAAAAAGGAGGAGGAAGAGGAGGAGGAGGAGGAGGAGGAGGAGGGGGAGAAGGGGGAGGAGGAAACAGACTTGGCGGATCCCAGGTGCAAGCCCGGCCGCGCTCAGCACTCATCCTTCATGTGGGGAAGCCACAAACATGTGGAGGCCGAAGGCGAGGATGACAATGACGAAGTGCACCCGCGCGAATGCCCCCCGCCGTGCGTAATAAAGCGTGCCACTCCAGCGACGCTCCCATGGTATGTGGCGAGCTCACGCTTCTTGCAACCACAGCAAGAGAAGAAATTGGTACTGCACACAACGTGAAACACCCAACTGAAATGCTGTACCAAAGCCGCGGGCCTCGACCCTCCCGCTCTATCGCCGCGTAGTCATAACGCGAACGTGCATAATAAAAAACACTGCCAGCGCCAGCACGACAACGAAAAAGAGCCAGATGCGACTGACACGCAGAACGCCTAATTAGGCCGTAGGCCATCTACACCGCGACAAACACACTGGACTCCACCAGCCGCCGATAAGGCACAAGGGCACGCCAGGCCCTGGGCGAGGGGAATGCTAGCAGCCACGGCCCATCCCTCGAGCCTTGCATAAAAATTGCACTGAGCCAATCCCACCAGAAAACCGACTGAACAAAGACAACCCAGTATAGACATGGCCCAGCCCCGCAAAGTAACAAAAACGCATCGAAAACGGTACCATCATCAGGATCACACCATGCACTGGCGCACCCAGCAGCCTGCCAACCAAGAAGTACAGCTCCACGAACACGAGGACAACGACCTGGAAAACGAAAACCTGCAGCATGCACGCGAAGTGGGAGGCGTACGAATTCAACCCGGCGTTGCCGGGAGCACCTGGACCTCGGCAGGAAGCGGCACACCACACCACATAAAGCCCCGGGACGACGGCCAAGCGGCGCTGCGGGGGCCTGCTCGAACCGACGTGGCTTGAGGGGTAGAAGGAAAAGGAGGAGGAGGATGGGTGGGCGCAGCTTCAAAGGAAGCCCTGGCCGCCGTCAACGGAAGCGAAGACGACGGCCAGGGCCGCCAGAAGTTCCTCGCTCGGTGAGTCCCTCGCCGCCGCGAGCGCGGCGCAGCCGGACGTGGAGCCCCCAGACAGAAGCCCAGACAGGCTTCCGCACCGACCGCAGCCCTCCGACGGAGGACCAAGGCCAGGCGGAGTCCACCCCCGCGGGGACAAAAACGGGCAACCCCCAGCAGCGGCGGCCGCCCCCACCCCACGGGGACGCAGGTTCGCACACCAAGTGCGAGCCCGTTCCCAAGCGGCCAGCCCCCAAACCGACGCCGGGGGCCGCCGCGCCAAGATTTTAGAGGCGAAACCAGCGGGCCCGAGCCGTCCTCAGCGCTTGCGCGGGCGGCGCGCGCGGCGCTGCTCAGGGCGGGCGGCTTGGAGCGCCCGGAGTTCAGCCTCCATCTTGACCACCTTTGTCGGTGACGGCGGTCTGGACGAACTGCCGCTGGAGGATCACCAGCCGTCGCCGTCCACCAGCGTGGCCACGCTCGTCGAAGACGTCCTGGTCCTCGCCACCGCCGCTAGGGTTGGACCTCGCAACCACCGCCTTCAGCCAGTCGGTGGCCATGGAGCTTGGGCCGCACTGGATGTCAGGTTCCATCCGCACCCCAAGCTGCTCCGCCACTGGCTTCGGCGAGAAGTGACCGTTCGGCGCGCGCCCTTGTCCTACAGCCATCTGTGACCGCGAGGCAGCCAGGCATGGCTCCGAGCTTCCCCACGAGGGAGATCTGCTTGGGGAATTGCCGGGGCCCGTCCGCACCCCGATTGCCGGGACCTCTCGAGTCGATCGCGTAATCCTTCGGAGACGCGCGTCTCTGATCACAGCCGTGTGATCATCGTGCCGTGTGAGGCATGGCAGCTGGGTCGCCCAGGAGGGGCCCCCCAAAGGGAGCAGACCACAATGATATCACTGGCCCGCTCGCGCCAAATTTCTGGCCTTCCCAACTAGAATTGCCACCGGTGGTAAACACACACACGCACACACATACACACATATATATATATATATATATATATATATATATATATATATATGTATTTTCATGGTCCGGTACCGATCGCGATGTAGCCAGCGATGTAGCCAATATGGCACTTGGGCCTCCCCCCTGCCAAACGGGATCCGATAAATGAGTTGCCACAGGCCCTTCCGAAACCAACGTGGGGACTTCTAAAATGTATGGCCCCCCCCCTCACACCTCGAACCCTCCTCCTCCTCCTCTTCTCCTCCTCCTCCTCCTCCTCCTCCTCCTCCTCCCTCCTCCCTTCTCCTCCTCCTCCTCCTCCTCCTCGCCCTCCTCTTCGGACTCACTCACCTACTCGCACCAGGACTCACTCGTAGTCACGCTGACTCATACGCAATTTCACTCACACTCACTCACACTCAACCTCACTCAGACTTACTCGCACCCAGACTCACACCCACTGGCGAGCAGCGTGCGAATATGTCTCGGGCAAGGCGCTGGTTCCAGCGCTCCCAGGGTGGAGCCGCAGGGAGGTAGGACACTCGCCCGTTCGTCCCAAGACTGTGGGGATGTCTCGGGCGGTTCGCCAGCTTGGGTGCCCACAGCATCGCCTCCTCCTCCTCCTCCTCGTCCTCCTCCTCGTCTTCTGCTTCTTCTTCTTCTTCTTCTGTTTCTTCCTCCTCCTCCTCCTCCTCGTCCTCCTCCTCCTCCGCCTCCGCCTCCTCCCCCTCCCCCCCCTCCCCCTCTCTCCTCCTCCTCCTCCTCCTCCTCCTCCTCCTCCTCCTCCTCCTCCACCTCCTCCTCCTCCTCCTCCGCCTCCTCCCCCTCCCCCTCCCCCCCCCCTCCTCCTCCTCCTCCTCCCCTCCTCCTCCTCCTCCTTCTCCTCCTCCTCCTCCTCCGCCTCCGCCTCCGCCTCCGCCTCCTCCTCCCCCCCCCTCCCCTTTCCCATCCTCCTCCTCCTCCTCCTCCTCCTCCTCCTCCTCCTCCTCCCCTCCTCCTCCCCTCCCCCTCCCCCTCCCCCTCCCCCTCCCCCTCCCCCTCCCCCTCCCCCTCCTTCTCCTCCTCCTCCTCCTCCTCCTTTTCTTTGTCTGATTCGTGTTACCATGAATATTATGGTTCTGCTTCTTCACATTCGTATCACCATTCGTTTTATTACTCGTTTTTTTTTTTTTGTTTCTGAATGTTCATATTATTCTTCCGCGTATTAGTATTAGTATTCCTCCTCCTCTCCCTCCTCCTCCTCCTCCTCCTCCTCCTCCTCCTCCTCCTCCTCCGCCTCCGCCTCCGCCTCCGCCTCCGCCTCCTCCTCCCCCCCCTCCCCTTCCCCATCCTCCTCCTCTTCTTTTTCCTGCTCGCAGAGCAGACTGCGAGGATGACTCAGGTGATGCACTTGTCCCAACACCCGAGGGCGGGGGGCCGCCCGCTCGCCCTCGCTCGGACGTCCTTCAACCCTGCATGTTTCTGGGCTCGTGCGTGTTTTTTATTTGCCGGGCGGTCCAAAATGCTCGCCGATGGTCTTCGCCAACAAATACGCGCACACGTCCGAGCGATGCCAAACCAAGGGCTTCGCCAAGAAATACGCGCACACGGCCGAGCGATGCCAAGCAAGGGGCTTCGCCAAGAAACAATGCACACGTCCGAGCGATGCCAAGCCAGGGGGTATGTCACTCCCCCATTCGCGATCGGATTGTGGGTGTGCCTCGGGCGGGGGTGTCTATGCGTGGCCCAGCCCTCTCTCTGTTGAAAGCCTCGGCCACCGCAATGTGGCAACCGTGTCATGTGTCACGTGGAAACACCAAGGAGGAACCGCCTGACAGGGGGACACTTGCCAGGGAGGAGAAGGGAGGAGAAGGGAGGAGGAGGAGGTGGAGGAAAAGGAGGAGGAGGAGGAGGAGAGAGGACAATGGAGGTGGAAGGATGGCCGCCAGGGAGGATGAGAATGAGGAAGGACGGTTTAGGATGGAGAAGGACGCAGAAGGGGAAAGAGCGAGCTGTCCCTTTGCCGCCGTCTCTCCTCTGTCCTACCGCCAGCTCCCTCCCAGGTCGCTCATACTAAGACTCACTCGCGCTCACAGTCGCACCCAGACTCCCTCATACTGAAGCCCAGTCCGACCCAGACAATTCGCACTCGGATGCACGTGCCCGAAACTTCGCCATACAGACAGATACATGACAACGAACCCACACTAAGGCGCACTCACCTTCGGACTCGCTCGCACGCACACTCACCCGTATTCAACCTACTCATACCCAGAATCCCTCGTACTCAGATTCTCTCGTACCCACACGCTCGCGGCGGAAAGTGCAAAGGCACGAGGTGCACAAATGGAGATCTCCGCGTCGAGTGATTTAGTTGGGGGGGCAACTGTGTCTCCCATCAGGTGCCCCGAGCAGCGCGATGGAATCGGCACGACGCTTGGTCCTTGTAGAGACGCTCACATCCGCCAACTTTCACGGAGACCTAGTATCACCGAGACGTACTCATGACACATTTTACCAGCCTGGAACATATCCCTATCGCTATGCTGGGCACCTCCTCATCACGATGCCAATCTTCGGGATTTCCTTATTGTTTGAGGGCGAATCCCTGAGATTGTCATCGCCTTTTGGCGTGTCAATCTTAGGGATAAGGATACGTTCGAGGCTGGTGAACACTCATGCTCAGCCACTCCTCGTCTTCACCAAACTTGTCCACACGCAAGCTGCGCCACGGCGCCCCGCGGCACGAAGTGGACCGTCATCAGAGGGGAGGGTGAAAAAGCGGTTGGCAGGCTGGGCCGTGGCCCGTGGCCCTGCCTCTGCCGGCGTGCCAGTAGCACGCAGCCCGCAGCTTCATCGATGCGAAGACCAGCGGCGGCTGCTTCCGGCGAAACGCCAGGCCCGGGCGTCGGGTCGGCCGTGGTGGCGGGGGGGAGACTGTCCCCAGCTCCTTTCGAGGCCTGCGAACCGAATGCTGGCATGCTGTATTCTATGAGGGGGTGGAGGAGGAGAAGGAGGAGGAGGAGGAGGAGGAGGAGGAGGGAGGGGAGAGGAGGGAGGAGGAGGAGGAGGAGGAGGAGGGAGGAGGAGGAGGAGGAGGAGGAGGAGGAGGAGGAGGAGGAGGGCATGCAGCCCCGGATTCTGGGAACTCTCGGGCGCTCCTGGGGGTCGCCGGGCATGCTCGCGGAAATTGTCAGCAGGCCGGGAGGCTCCGACACGGGCCAGCTGGGCACCAAGAGGCACACAGCAGTCCAAGAGGGCCTCGCGTCGCGCAGAGGTCGCTCCAAGATGCCGTCGGAGACGGCCCAGAGGAGGATAGGCTACACCCTGCCAAATGCTTAAGAAATCATGGTTTAAGAAATCAGGAACGACTACGGTAAGTCAAATAGCATCCCATCCCATGGGGAGCGGATGTCAAATAGCGTCCAATGCCATGCTGTGTTGGTTCAGTATGGGGAATGGACGGATAAGATAGGATAAGATCGATGCAAAGATATTTCCAGCACGTAGCGAACGCTCGCAGTGTCCGGGCAAATAGGGCGCGCGTGCCTTGAACCAGAGGCAACGGCGCGCGGGCTATACTCCCGATCCTCTATAACATCTCCCAAAGAGCTACCCTTAAAGTCGGGAGGGGAGGAGACGGAGAGTATAGCCGCGCAGCCGCTAGGCTCTAGAAAGGCCGCGCGCACAACTGTTCGCAAGAAGAACAGCGCGTACAGTCTGGCCTAAAACCAGACTGTAGGGCGAGTTTCCTCGCAAAACATTCTCACGCATACGCAAAATAGCCCCTTGGACATCAAAGCGCTATCGGCCCGGCTCGAGGTAAGCCAAACAGGCTATACCTCTCCAGGCAAATAGGTATTAAAGCAAAGAGCCTGAATCAATCTGAACAGGCTCGTTGCCAAGCGTGAAAAGTAAGGCTCGTTTCCGAGCAACTAGGAGAGCGCCTCTGTATTAGGCGCCCGTGCTGGCAAACTGGACCGTGGGGGCAACAAGGACAGACTAAAACTGATTTGACTTAGGCTTACTTCTGTCCTCAGGACCCCGAAAGGGAACAAAATGCTTCACGTCATACTTAAATGACTGATTGCCTGACATCACTTCCAAAAGCAGCTCCCGATCGATACTCCCCTTTGTATGCCCATCTGCGGTCATGTCTCTAGTATCACACCACTGTGCGTTTATGCACTATACCTATATCCATGAGCTCACGTATCCAGCTGATATGTCCCAGCAAAGTCCGTTCCGACGGCATTTAAAAATCTTTGCTGGATAGCGATTTGTATACAGACTCAGCGTCTATAGTAAGAGATATGTTGATGGCAAGGCCTCCAACTTCACGCATATCTCGTAGTTGTCGTGGAGTAAGTGCCCCTGCCTTGAGCTCGTGGAGAGTGATGAGCGTGGGATAGCATTCATCAAGATTGCGTGCAGCTGCAAGTGCCTCAGCGGCATAGCTGGACCTCACCTGCAGTCGGTGTGATTTACATAGTCCGTCGCAAAAGTGACTGACCGATTTGCCTTGAAGCGAGTTTCCTCGCCGTAATACGTTAGCCCCACGAATGCCGTAGCCCTTGGTTTTATCGCACTCCTCCCCGGTGAGCTTCCGATGCCCCGAATCACTGTGTATGTCTACTTCATTTGTCGGTTTCATCCGAGGGAAGGCGATGCGTTTCGGGCTGCTGATCAGCTTTCGCGTCACAGCATTCAGTCGTCTGACTTGTAAGGTGGCGGGCTCTTGGGTACTCTGGAGAGAGACCACATACACCATGAGCCAGACGTGAGTAAGAAGGGCGTAGGCGAGAGCTCCTCGCAGGCTAACGAACACGTCGGTATTGAGTTTGGTAGCTTTGGCGTCTGCCGCCGCCCCTGTAAGTTCAGGGTGTGTGATAGGACGTAGTTGTTTAATGTACTCGTCCTGGTCCATGATCACATCCCCTTGTTCATTCTTAGTGTAGCGAACGGCGCAGTTCGTATGATAATATTTGTTGAGCTTGCATTTGCCATGCACCTTTTCGACACGTTGTACATAGTCATCTGTGTTTTTCTCTAGGCCTGTCGTCGACATATTTTGCTGTCAACAGATCCTGCCTAAATTCAAACTCAAGATCGTAACTTGTCGGTGCGAGGCCTAGGGCTCGTGTAGTCGCACGAAGCTTGAGGGGGAACGCTCTTGGAGAGTCCTTTGCACCCGTTCCTGGCTTGAGGCGCCTGAGACAGTGTCGGCTTGCATCGTAGGAAGAGAAGCCTGGTAATGTACGAAGCACCTGGGCACTTCCTGGTGAGCGAAGCAAACCATGCGAGTTTCCTCGCCGGTGCCATGAGCAAGTTCCTCATAGGTCAGACCTTTGAGGAACGCTTTGTCGATATCCATATATGCTAAGATCCATTCTGGATGGCGCGCCGCCTCACTTGCCAGGGGCCTCTGTGACTGTCTTCGAGCAGTTCCTGAGAAGGTTTCTACATCGAACGCCTCCGTGTCCATGAATCCGCGAAGGACAAGTCTGAGACGGATGGTTTTAACGTTCTCGGTGCCTACCTTCACAAACTTCCACATGTATACACATCTGGATGCCATGATGTTGGAAGCTTCAGATAGGTCATACATCTCAAAGCACCGGTTGTCAAGCCAGATCTTGAGTTCGGTGTGCAAAACTTCACTAACCTCTTTAGGATGTGCTGCTATATCGGCTTTGGTGAGTAGGTCGTCTTCCTTGACTACCACAGCACGTTTAGCAGCCGATAATACATATACTCTCATCGTTGCGACCATGTCAGTTTCAAGCTGTGCAAGTTGGGTCTGGTCCAACACTACTTTTGACATTTCTGGTGTGAAACATAACTCGACATAAGGACCATTTTCATCACTGTCAAGAAAATAGCCCTCGTCGGGTGTAGTTGAGCATAGAGAGATAAGACAGGGCTCTTGTAGTTCAGGCTCGTCTCCGAGCATCTCCGACACTGCGGTGCCTTCCTCGTCCACGGATGCTGAGACCAAGACACATTGGTCAGGTGGCATAGTTGTTGGGACGCAGTAGAGATGGTCGTCGACAACCGTGGTGGGATGAAGGTCCATACGTAACTCATCGTACCACTCCTCCATCATCATAGCCTCGATTTCATGTTCATCGCTTTCTTCGTATATTGTAGACAGGCGATCCTTCACTCGGCGATGAGGCACCTGGGGTGTCTGGAGGAGGCCTGTCTCCAGGCTGGTCGTGTTCTCCAGACGTTGTGCCCAAGTGCTGATACTTGGCAGGGTCGTCATGAAATCCTAGGGAAGGATCTTGTGACGTCAGGCACTGGATGAGTCTGGAGTGAGTGCTAGCAGTGGTTTGAGAAATGTTCAGGCCGAAGCCCACGCACTCATAATAGTGGAAGGCTGGGTTAACATCGCTGTCGTAGTGGATGAGTGTAGACCCGGTGGCGTACTTTACTGCAGGTAGATTGTACGCGCTCTTGGCCAATCTCACGGCTACTACACGTTCTACTCGGAAGTAATTCCGCACGAGATACTGCAGTGCAAGGTGCACGCGCGGGTGGAACTTGCTGTCGTCCGAAAGATTGAGGTTTCCCTTGTAGTCTGGAATATAGCCAAAGACCTTGGCAGGTTTCCCTGCACCAACGTGTGCCACATATGTAAGGACGGTCTGCATGGCCATGTTGTCCATGCCAAGTTCCATGGTAAGGAGGCATTCAATGTATAGCGTGTGGCGAGCATCAGGGTACATTACAATTACCTCACGTGATCCTGCCTTGACGACGACGTGTCCTCGTTCAGGCACGTTGCGGATCACAGGAAACGGGCCATTCCAGCCTCCATGGTCGTCCTTAGTGGCTGTAGGTCCGTGGTAGTCGACCAAGTCCCCTGCTGAGTAAAGGCGAGCACCAGCTGGGGCCGTCTTAGCCCTGAGAGCACGATTTGTCTTAGCTACCGCCGTGGCTTGAGTTATTGCTTCCAGGCTAACTTCCCTCACACGGCGTTCTCGTTCGTGGCCTGACGTCTCGGGTCCCTTAGGGAAGTCGAGGGTGTCGAGGTCAGGAAGAAAGGAGGGCTGTCGCCAAGTGTGTGTGCTTGGTATGGCGATACTCCGTTGTAAAACGTGAAAGCGTTGGTGACGAAGATGCCTTCAGCCAATACTCTAGTAAATACAACAGAGATGTTGTGTCTGTTCAGTTCTTCCTCAATCGTATGGAGAGTACCCCTAAGAACGCCGTTGCGTGACTCGATCGAGGTCGCGCGATGGCCAGGCGCTCGGATACGAAGTGTCGCACCCTTGTTCGCCATCATGGCCTTGGCAGTGTCATTGTTGAGGGCGCCTTCTCCATCTGAATACAAGACTTTGAAGGGTCCATGATTGGCAATCCAGCAGTAGTGGTAAGCGTCGAGTATAGTGTCACGTTCTCTATCAGAAATCTCTTGGCCTGCTGCCAGGCGGATACATCGGTCCATAACATGAAATAGGGTTCGTTTCTTGTAAGACATGAGATCTACTTCGCCTTCGTCAAGCCAAATCCCAGGAAGGCTTACGGAAGGGAGCGTAGAATTACCTGGAGGTTCCCATGCTCTACATTCCCGGCATGTGTCACAGATTTCTTTGACCATATTTAATCGAACGTTGTCTAGTCCCACTTTGTCTAGGATCAGCCTCAGCTTGGGTTCCTTCGCATGATACCACCGAAAGTGCAATTTACGGAGTTCCTTTTCGACTACGTGAGGTTCGTGACTACGGAGGTTTTGCAGACTGTGTCGGATGTCAAATCTCGCCCAGTCGGGCAGTCGTGGAGCCCCCGGGCCGGTTGAGGCAAGAGGGTTCCTCGTGGCTCTCCGCAGTCGGTCTCCTTCGTCAACTGCATCTGGCGGTGGTGGTACGCCTTGTAGGCGACCACGGCGGGCCACTACTTGTGGCGGCTCGCCTGAAGACGCGGAGGGCGTGTTTCCACGCTCGGGCGCGTCTCGCAGTATGTCGTAACTGCTGGCGCCAGATGTAGGATCAGTGCTCCCAAAGGCTCGTGGTCGTGGTGGCCTGGCGCGAGCGCCCTGACGGCCGCCCGATGCCGAAGCTTGGCCCTCCCCAGGCTTGGGTGGGGGCTTCCACCAAGCTGGCACATTGCGGCCCTCGGGATCATGATCATCTGGGAGTTTGAACGGCCCGGCAAAACGGCATTTGCCGGGCTCAGTGTCGAGGTGGTTCTTAACACCCTTGCTTCTCGTAAGGTCCCTCTGGCATGCAGGACATGCCCAGTATACAGAGATAGAGTCATGATACTTACAATGTGTAGGATCTCTGTTGTGGCTGGGACTGTCCTTTCGGACATTGTCGATGCATGCTGGGCATGTAGCCACTTTCGGGATGATACGATCGCCGATGCGTCTCACACCTTCTCCTGGTTCAGCTTGAGCAGGAAGGTCGGCAGGGTAAGCATGCGCAGTGCGTGTAGGCGCGTCTCCGCGCGTGGTGTCGATGGTAGACGGCTTCCACAAAGGCAGACTGCAGTCGTCGAGTGTATGTTTGTGCAAGTGAAAGCTCCCTGTTGCACGGTTGTGCGTGCACATGCTGACCGTTGCATTTGAGTCGCTCAAAATGTTTAAGAATCGTCTCGTCGTTGCTGGTGAAATTCGTCGGCTTCTTGATGTAGTCACCAGCCGTGTCCTTAAGTCCCGTCGCACATTGGTCGATGTGTACGGTTGCGATATGTGGTCGGGGTGCAAATTCTTTCCATGGGGAAATATCATCCACCAATGTTCCTGCTGGTTGTTCGCGTATAAACCACCTCCGTGCATTATCTCGAGTAACAGCTATTTTTGCCACAATAAGTTATGTGTGGCAAATCTTCTTTACGATGCTGCTCCCAAGTTTTATGGTTGGCTTCGTAGTTGTAGTACGATGGTGGTCCTGTGGTGCGGCAACTGGGCTGTAGCATGGCTCCTCGTACGTGGCATACTGCGAAGTAGTGGTCTACAGCTCGCTGCACCGAGGGATCTCCCAGGTCGACACACGCGGTCTTGTCTAAGTTGCCTCCTGAGGAGAGACCCCTCGAGAAGGCAAGCTCTGAAATACCACCCTCGCCTCCGCAAAGCTCCAACATATCCACGCAATTATTGTGACCATAGCATAGAGTAGCTACTATGCTATATACGTCTGCGTGTGTGTCGGGCATAGATGTGGGGAGGGTAAGGAACAGGTCATCCTCCTCATCTGAGCTTATCAGCTCGACAGGGGCGTCAGTGCTCCAGGTCGCCATAAGATCCTGTCCGAGTCCTGACAAGTCGTCACCGCAATCATCGTTTCCATCTTCAACGTGCTTTTTGATGCGGCGAGGCTTGATGCCTGCCTCCTTTTCGGCTTTGAGCTTTTCATTCTGTTTGATACGCGACTCCGTAGGTAAGACTTGCTCGTCTTGTTCACCGGTCTGCGTGCCCATCGTCGTGGATGAGTGGGTACCTGCTTCAATCGCCAGAGTCGGGAGGCAAGAGGGACAGTCATCTATGATGACGCGTCTGGGTTTCTGTGGTGATTGAGTAGGCTCGCTTCCGAGCATGACCGGTTCCTCGGGCTGCCAGTACATCCGTGTACTGATGTTGGCAACCCCTGTAGGTAGTGGTGCATGCCAATCATATCCTGTTGGTTGATCGGCTACTGCGATATCCTGAATAATCGCGTTGGTATCCAGGTTGATCGTTACACGTCGGATGACAGACCATTTCGGTCCTCCTTTATTGGTCGTCACATAGTGATGTACATTGTGATCCGTGCGTTTAAAGGTGTTCGAGTATATCGGCACGTTTCCGTGCGTAGTGTTGCTTCCCAAGGTTTTGCCGTTGAGGCGACGGATCAGTGTGATGCGTGTCTGAGCTCGCCATTCAGCATGTCGCACCGTTTGGCCGTGCCGTTTGACCGTTGTGGTATCGCCAATTTGCACGTACATGCCCACAACTTAAAACTAATCGGTATTGATGTGGCTCCCTGCATATAGGTACCACTCGGTGTATTGTCTTGCATATTCAACCTAATATTGAAATGACATAATCGCATCCGTACCACCGTCAACTTAAGATCTTCCAGAGTATCACGTATTGGGGATAACTTCCAAACGTATCCTGGGGGGCCAAACGCTATAATTTTCATGCGGAGCTTATTGGCTTTTGTCAGAAGGTTTTGAATGCGAGACCAGTGTGGGGCTACTCTCTTTCCTGGGGTTCGTACGTACCAGTCACCCGGGGTACTAACCCATATTAGAGTAGAGTCCCCACTGATCACCGCACCCAGGTAATCTGCGCCCACAGTCGTCATGCGCTCATTGTGGGAAATGCGATCGCAGATATAACCTCGGGTGCGGAGGTCAGCGCAAGCCTCTCTCGTATCTTCGATGACGAAAGCTCTTTTACTATGGCAGGTTGCCCCGCTGTCCTTGTTACCCCCTGGCCTTTCGGCCATTCGGCAAGGCGACGAGGGGGCAGCGTCGCCCTGCCATCTTCAAGATAAAGAAGATGCGCCTGCAACGTCTGCCAGCGTCTGGGCTTCCCTCAGATGCTGGAGCTCAGCGCTGCAGCGCGCGGTAGCCTCAGAAGCGAATTGCTCCGCAAACGTGGCCAGCATAGATGGATTATCCACCAGCTGCTTCAATAGGCCTTTCGGCCTAGCGTCGTTGACCGTCTGCAGCTCATGGTTCGTGTATCCCATCACTATCTTCCGGCGGGACCGTACAGCATCCATGGGTACAAGTCCGCCATGCTGGGCCAGTGTCCTGGCTACGAAGCAATCGAACGTCTCCAGATCATCGACGCTGTCGCCTCTCATCGTCGCTTTGGCGAGTGTCGCGAGCAACCCCTGAGGCAGGTTCCCCTGCAATTGTTGGAGCTCTTGCGCAGGGGTCGGCTCGCCTGTCAGCACCGTCTGGAACGATGTTGTATTTGTGCTCGAGGCGGGTTGCCCCGCGGCTCCGTATCGATCACACCTGATTGACAGATGTCCTGATGGCAACTTCGTTGTCGGCATGATCTTGGAGCCCTCGGGGAGTTCCATCTTGACCTGTCCCTTTCCAGGGAATAGCAGCTTTTCCTGGCCTCGTTCGAGCACAATGATAGCGCGCTTGTCCTGCATACTGTCGAGGCCCAGGATAGCTGGCAGGTCCTTGCCACAGCCTGACACAATATTAATCTTGTACGAGTCGAGCTGGGTCGAACCCTGGTACTCGCAGGCAATGCTGAAGGTGCCCGCGGTATCAGCTGGGGCCGACCCCTCGCCTACCCCGTTGATGTTCAAACGAGAACGAGGCTCAAACGTACAAGGACGATTATGTGCCTCAGCAGCCTGGGCGAACTTGCGGCTCGTATTTTCTCCCATTCTGTTAATCTTCGAGCCCGCGTCAATGAGGATTGAATTTCCACCATCCTCAAAAAGGTCTTACTAGGCTGCTTGATGTGCACTGTCTCTGAAGTGCCGGCTGTGCTGTCTGGCGGGTTTCCCCGCGTCTCGGTCGTACTCCTTGGCGGGTTTCCCCGCGTCGTGCTGGCACCTGGCCTTCCTGCGGCCATACGTGCCAGGTCGATATACTGGAAGTGCGACACGTTCTGGGCTTGAGCGCCCTGTTCCTCCCGCCAGTTGGCATACTCATCACGTATGCTCGTGTACTGTTCGCGGGTAGTACGCCGCGTCAGCGTCAAGTACGAATGAAGGGTGATGTCATGTAACCCCTCATTCGTAAGGTGGTCCCTGTATTGCAACCACTCGTCGAACTCATTGTTCGTTGCTGAGAGCTCGACGGCCCTGACTGCTGTTGCCGCTGTCGCCACTGAAGAGTCTGAGAGATCAAACAACTCGCTCTCAGGATTATCGGCGTCCAGCATGAACGCGGTGTGCGCATTGTCCATCTGAGTCTGGAAGTTGCGAACACGCAGTTCTCGAAGCTGTTCAGGGTCTATTGGCAGCTCGGTCCCACCCCCACCTTGGGGTGACATTGGAGGAGCCACCTGCCCGACTCCAGGTGGGGCATCGACGCAGGAGGGGTATCAGGAAGAATCGACGCAGGTGGGAGGAATCGACGCAGGTGGGGTATTAGGCAGATTTCCCTGCTGCGGCGCCGTCATCGGGATAAGCTGGTCGAAGCATCCCGTCCCCATCGGCGTCCTCACCTCCTCTGGCGGGTTTCCCCGCTGTTGGGACTGTGCTGTCTGCCTGTCCAGCATGCTGGCTGCCATTTCCTCCACCATGCTCCTCAACTCCCGCAACTCCCTCGCTGCCTGTTCGGGAGCCTGAGTGAAGGAGCCGGTCCATGGAAACGATGACGCTATGATGCCTGGCGCTCGGCAGACAGCACATACTGGTTGCTGAGAACCTCCTTCTCGCTGATTCGCAACATGGCCCACCACATTCGAGTTCCAGCACTCCTCGTGGAGCAGGTGGTTGCACCTCAAGCGGTAGATGCTCTCCCTCGGCTGAAACCCCTCGAGGCATACCGCACAGGTGTCTTCCATCCCAGTATAGATTTCCACGTCTGCCGCCCTAGGGCACACACGCCGCTGCCGCTCCAGGACTGTTTCGGAGCCCAGGAAAGCAGCTGGAGGATCTCCTGCGGGAGCCAGTACCTCCGGCGCTACGGCAGCCACTGCTGGAGGGGCTGCCGTTGTGGAGGCTGCGGGCGACACGGCTGGCGAGCTTCCTCGCATAGGTGAGCCTCTGTTCCTCCCGACCTCAAGTGCAGCTGCACGTGCTTGGTCAAGTACGATCTGTACTGCCTGCCTGCGCCTGAAACACGCCTGTTGAGTGTGGTACGTCTGCCTGATGTAGTCTGGTACTCCCCTACTGCCTGATGATATCGAATGGGCAGTAGGCTGGACGGCCACGTCTGGCGTTGTCGGTGCAGGCATGAAAGCCATGTGCGGATACATGGACTGATCACTGCAGCGCACATTCGTGAGGCTATGAAACTGATCCGCCGTCTCGCGAACAAATCTGTTCGGGACCCTAGACCCATCTGGGTACAGTGGCGGATCCATTGGTGCTGGCGCTGGCCTCTGGCCCTGAGCCATGCTCGGATGAGCATTGAAGGCCGGGATAACGGCTCGTTGCCGAGCAGGGTCACGTGGATTCGGACCCTCTGGCTCCCAGGACCAGGCTGGCCCCCACCTCTGACCGCTCGGGCGGGGCAGGTTGTGACTCTGCGCCTGTTGTACCGCAGCTGCCACCCTTGCGCGGTAGTCGTCAGGCACTCCAGCAGCAGTAGTTTGGCCAGCAAAAGGTCGGTGGTGCACTGGAGTGCCGGGCAGGCTTCCCTGCAGACTCGTTGGCGCGCCAGGTGGCATCATTCTCAGAAGAGCTGTGCTATGCTCAGCTCTGGCCGCGGCGATCCGCTCCATGAAAATGCCATTCGTGGCAGACCGACTGGGGTCATGCCCCTCGGTGTGTGCATGCTATGCGAGGGGCTCCCTGGCATCTGCTCGAATCGAGCAGGCTCTCCGAAGACGCGGCCAAAGGTTTGCGGGTCTCCCTGCGATTCGGGCATGTCGTTTCTGAGTCCATTAACGGGCAGGTTTCCCTGCATGGCCTGGCGGTTACGCGTCACCATGGCGGACATAGCTCCCTGACCTGCGGCCCAGGGATCTTGCTGGCACAGTCTGTCCGCCAGCTGTTCCACCTGCTCAGGGTTCAGAGCAGCCGCGATCTGATCCAGATCTGAGGTGCTGAGGACCTGCCAAGATATGGCACTAGGCCCTTGGCTTGGAGCACGGCTTGGAGCCGCGTTTCCTGCCTCACTCTCGTTGATCATGAGGGCATGGTGGATCTCGGGCTGGTTTCCCAGCACTGTTGGGCTGTAATGGTCCCCTACCTCTGATTGACCATGAACCGTATGAGGCTCATTAGCCTCTCGGTCAAGAGGCCATCTGTGCTTGATACTAGCACTGCCCACAGTGTTCCACCTGCTCGGGGCCGTCATTATGGCAGTGGAGACGCGTGCAAGGCGATTGCCCAGATATTCTGGGTTCCGCCATTGCTTTCCCGTGGAAAGTTCTTCCACGTATGTAATACAATACGGCTCAATAATGCCGTCTTTTCCTTCTGATAGGAGAACCCCATTGTCGGACCAGCAAAATTCGATCCCGTCCTTCAGGGCTCGGTGCCAGTCCACAAAGATCACGATCTCGGAATCGGGGCCCCATCCGCTCTGCACGCCGCGACGACGAAGCGTCGGAACAAAGTGGATGTGTGATCGGCCAGTCTCTCTCTCTTCTTAGTGTTGTGTTCTTTACGACAAGAGAGGCCATGCCACATGATGCCCTCAAAGGCCATCCATCGCGCGCCGCGCATGGCAACCTCAGGGTATGGGGCCGGTCTCCCGGCAGGATTGTCGCGCAGCACAAGGTACTTGTACAACGACCAAGGGGCCTCGAGCGTCCACGAGTGCCCTTGCGAGGCGCGGATGAATATGTCGGATTTGCCAGAATCCCGCACCAAGACCTTGAACTGCAGACGCTGCTTCTCTTCACCGTCCGACTCGCGGGCGCGGACGATCGCCATCATGATGGCAGCCATCTGGTCAACCGTTCTATCGTAGAAAGTCTCGGCGATGATCTTGGCCTCATCCAGTCTCGGGCTGTACCCGTCCTGTCTCGTGCGTCCGTTGCGCCGCGGAAACTCGCGCACGAGCTCATCGAGATTGATCCATCCATCATGATCGTCGAACGTCTCAAGGCCCCACACTGCATTGTGTGGTCTGTCAGGCGCGTGTCTGCAGATCCTGTTGAGGCATTTACTAAGCTGCTTGAGTGTATGATTACTCCTCGGAACAATACCTTTCTGCCTGCAGCTCTCCATGAATGCCTCATCCGCCGAGCGCGTCGGTGGAAGATTCCGCAGGGCACGGCGATCATTCATTAACGCCTGACTCCCGCTAGTAAAGGAAGTATCCCCTGGGTGATGCAGCTCATCCTCTGGCGGGTTTCCCCGCAAAGGAGCCTCTGTCACCGAAGAGGCTGCGGCTCCTGAGGAGGGGGATGCTGCAGCTGCAGCGCCTGGCGGGTTTCCCCGCAGTGTTTCTCGACTGGCGCCGCACTTGATCTTAGGCATCCAGGTACCCCTAGATAGAGCACCTTCCTCAGACCTCTTGGAGCGTGTTGCCACAGGCGAGGCCGGCGTAGGGGCAAACCCTGCACGCTCGAAAGCCTTGGCCTTGCCGGCGATAGAGCCGCTACGGCTAGGCTGTCGTCTGCGGATCTCCACGGAGTCCTGAGGTTGTTGCCTAGGGTCGGGTCTCTGCGCAGGAGTTGCTCGAGTCGGTGACTTCGGCATTTCAGAGCGGGGCATCTCCATCTGCACATCTAACCCGAGTTCCTCTGAGCGGGCCGACGTTTTCTGTCTCTCCCCCGAAGGCGTCCTGGGTGCACGTGTTTCGCTCTTGGCCTTCGGTTGGAGCGGGGGCTTCCTTGCCCCCTTCATATAGATCTTTTGGGACCCCAGCAGCATTTGGCGAGTTGCCTCGCGGGTGCGTTCGCCTGCCACTCGCCTGCGCTCCGCATCTGCTGCGGATCGCTGAGCCTTCTGTTCATCGTCGTCCATCATCTCTGGCTGTTGGGCCTGACTGGAGACGCCAAACGGGTTTCCCCGCATTCCAGGAAGACGATTGAGCGCATCTTTCTCTTCCTGGGTCATAGGCGCAAGTCCCCTCGGAGGCTGGGCCTCCTCGGCCATCGGGCTCCTGTGAGCCGTGGTTCCGAGACGACGGTTGATCTCGTCGATCTCTGCTTGAGTCATAGGAACCAACGGTGGATGACCCTCCTTTGCAGGAGTGCGGCCTCTTTTCGGGCTCAGGCCCTCGTTGAGACCTACAGGACACCCAGGCCTGTGTTCCTGGAATGGCTCTGAGCACGGACCACAGACTGCGTTGGGCCTGTAGAGCTTGCGCGCCGCAATGATGGTCCGCAGCTGAGTCCGCACTGCCTCTATCTCAGGACGGCGAATGTTCGTCGCGAGCTGGTAGCCACCCCTTATGGACCTGCCTTGGGCATCCCTGTAGGCTGGGTTGCCTTTGCCAAAAGCAGAATGCTCACCCGTTTGACGCCCAGGGTCGTTGTAGGCGAGCAACTGACCCCCTCGCCGAGAGGCGTGCTCCGATGGGGCTGATTGCCTCTATTCGCGTGGGAGCCGTGCTTGAGGGTGAGGGTCGCCCCTAAGGCGCGGATGCGAGCGAGACCTCCTGGCGTGCTCATCAGATGATGCCGCCGACGCAGCCTGAGCAGGAGCCGGCGGGGGTTCCTGCGGGGCCGCAGGCGGCGCATCTTGGGCAGGCAGGTCTCCCTGCTGACTGGAGTCTGGCACAATTGGCTATTGTGCGGGTGGTGGTGTGTCAGGACTGTCTGGGCTGAAATCCACCTCCTCGTCTTCACCATTGACTTCCATCATGAGGATGGTGGTCTCGTCCTCGTACATCCCACATCCATCGCCCTCCTCATCTTCTGACATAGGATTGCCAATGACGATGGTCATTGGTTCAGCCGGGATGGGCAGGTTTCCCTGCTGTGCCAGCGTCTGAGCATCGCTTGGCTGTCCCGGCGTCGGCGGTACGGTAGTCGGCTCAGGCTCGTTACCGAGCATAGCGTGCACCTCGAGATGATCATAGTCATGCGTAGGCTGCCCGATAACATTCCGCATGGCCGTGTGGTTGGGCTGTAATCCCGCCGCCTGGAGACCCCGTCCCGGCGGAGGGAGAGCCTGATCGCGCATGGAGATGGCCCTTTCGAGGGCTTGGCGCCATCTCCCTCTGGAGTACCACGCATGTCGTTGCACGTCCCCAGGGTGCACGCTGTCAATGAGAGTAAGGGCCGCTAACACTAACTCCGAGTCGTCACAGGCATCGGTGTCTTGTAGCATCATGTGGCCACTCTCGACACTCTCTTGACTCTCGGGATATGCTACGACCAGTACAGCGTGCATCTGCAGGAGGGTCTGCAGTATCGTGCGCGGTCCGTACTCGCCTGGAGCGAGCGTGACAGGCGGCACGTATGGGTTCCATGGCACGCCCACGGTGAATGCTTGAGACTCTTCTAATTCCATCAGATCAGCATAATTTGGGGGATATACTGGAGTGGGCCTGTTTCCAGGCATAAGGTCGGGTTGATGTCGAAGGTTGTGGTCAACCTCCGAAGGCGAGGCCTCAAGAGTGATCTCCTCGTCACTGCCCTCGTAGGCCATGATGGTGCCTGGGTTGCCGAACATCCAGTCGAAGAAAAATAAGGGCTGGCTTCCCAGCGTTCCATTCTCCACAGGCGTAAGCTCGATATTTCCGAGAGCAAGCCTGCGGAGGTACTCGAGGTAGTACGCGTACAGTCCATGGCCGTACGCCTCGAGCTCATCCAAGTTGTCCATGCTGCTAGCCCAAGTGAAAAATATCGGTTCCACGGCCTCGAAATCTTGGAGGCTCAGATATTCAATAAATGGTTCACTTGAGCCGAAATGGACTTCGGTCGATCTGCCCTTTCCAGTTCCCTTCGCTGGATAGTCTTTTACAAGATGATCGGTGCTACCGCGCCCGTGGCATTTTAGGATCTGGCCGTCTCTACCTCGCGGGTTCCCCCGCCTACCTCTACCCTTGCCCAAGGTATCCCTACGGCCTTTTCCACGGCCTTTTCCCACGACAAATATCTCATCATACTGATCATATGAAAGCCTCTGGAGGAAAGCCGAGATGCCTCGTCCATTCAACCTGCGGCGACCCCGTTTGCGTTTACGTTTTCCTTTGAAGCTCCTCCGTATCCTCCTCCTAACACGACGTACCGGTTTCCGTGTGAACCTCCTCGTCCTCCGCTTTGCCTGTTGTAATAACCAGAACAGGTGTTCGGCGCGCTGAGTACCCCCTTCCAATTGCATAATATCTGACCAATCTACGGGTTCGATACCATCTGATGATATGGCATCGGTGTCGGTGCCGGAGTCGAAATCGCCATTACCTAGGTAGGTGGATATACCGTGGCTTAGGGGATTAGCTTCACCCCATAGGGAACGGTGCGGTTGAGGTTCTCTAGGAGGAGGGCTGGCTGCCCAGCTTGGTTGCGATCGATCCCCTGTTAGTAGGGCAATAGATTCTCCAGGATCGTCGGCCCATATGCTTGAGGGCCCGTTGCCAAGCTGAGCTTCAATGGTTAAGGTAGTATAGAAATTTCCACTGCCAGTTCCCCTTCCCCTTCCAAATACTGATCCTATGTTGCCAGTGGACCGTTCTGACAGATGGCCTATCGAACGCATCCTCTCACACAACTCATCGTGCTGTTGTTGTGTTCGGGGCATTTGGTGGTTGAGTGGCTGTAAGAGTTGCATGGCTCGCTGGTTGCCAACGCCTAGGGCGCGGAACAGGATAGTAGTGAGCAGTTGGAAGTTGGGAAGGTCGAACCCACCGACTGTGCCTCAAGACGGGCCATCTCGAACCGAGTGAGGGTTACATCGATTCGTTCTCCGTGAGGCACGTGAAAGTCGATGAGCTCTGTGCCTGAAGTGAGCTGGCGCTCATCTTCCAGGCGTTCGAACTTCATGCTGTGTGGACACCATCGATGTCCGCACCATAGTTTTTAATGTCAGATGGTACCCTCATGGTGAGTGTCCTCGCTGGGCCACCCAGGCCGCGTTGTATGGCGGCTGCTTGGGCCTGTGGCGCCATGCGTCCGCTTGTGACGTTAAGCCACGCGTTGACCGCATAAACGTACTCGCGGAAAGGCACGTTGCCTTGAGGGTTCCAGTATGGGCCATGTGTTTGCCCATCTGTGCTGTTGTCTCCTCGGCGCATGTGTCCGATTGCTGCCCCCAGCGCAAACCATATGATGGCGAAGATAACCAACCCAAGGCTGTGAATATATGGGTGGTTATCAGGCGCGTTGCCGCGCTGGGGTAGCGCCTTGTCAAGTCTTCGAGGCGCTTTATCTTGCGGGTCTCCCCGCCTCTGCTTCAAGTACTGCGTTTTTGGCTCGTTGCCGAGCGGTTGGCAGTAGCGTAGTGATGAAGCGTATATGGTACCCATGCTGTTGTCTAGACGTCGTACCTCTCATGTTGCTTCTTGCTCTTGAATTTATTCTCGTAAATGTAGTTGGAGTGGTGACGCAGGGTGGTAGTTGGTCACGAAGATCGTGCCGGATAGCGTGAGGATAAGAAGAGCAAGAGCTGACCACACGAGAGTGCGGCCAGCTCCGCTACCAGGTCTGAAATGATTATGGTAAGTCAAATAGCATCCGATCCCATGGGGAGCGGATGTCAAATAGCGTCCAATGCCATGCTGTGTTGGTTCAGTATGAAGATGGACGGATAAGATAGGATAAGATCGATGTAGTGATCTTTCCAGCACGTAGCGAACACTCGCAGTGTCCGGGCAGATAGGGCGCGCGTGCCTTGAGCCAAAGGCAGCGGCGCACGGGCTATACTCCCGATCCTCTATAACATCTCCCAAAGAGCTACCCTTAAAGTTAAGAAATTCATAGTCTCAGAACTTGAATAAAAAAACCAACATTTCCATTGAAATCTTAAGATGTACATTGAAACGTTAAGAAAAATCGAGACTCTGCCCGAAAACTTAGGTTTTCTTAAGCATCGCCTCGGGTGTACACCTGAGGCCACGGAGATGGCCCAACAGGCCCCCGCGGCGCACCCAGGAACCCCAAGAAGGCGCCGAGAGGCACCAATCGTTGATGTTGCCGCGGTGTTTGCAAACTGATCACGTTTAACCCGTTTCGATACTGCTACGCTCCAAGATGGCTCAAGAGGGCCTCAAGACGGCCGAAGAAGCCAAAATGACGGAACAAGAGGGCCCCAAGGCTCAAGGAGAACGTCAACTGACAGTTCGAGCCCTCCGCGACCCCCAAGAAGCACCAGGAGACCCAAAAGAGGCCCCAAGAGGACCTAAGGGGCCCCAAGACACTCCACCACCCCCTGCAAGAAACTTCTGAGGGGCCTGCGAGGAGATCCTCACAGGCATCCCAAAGGCTGCTGACCTACGACCTACAACCCAAGCGTGGTGGCGGGATGGGCCGAAGGCATCGACAAGGAACATCGATGGCCACACCTTACACACATGGTCCTTACGATCGGGAGGGAGGACTAGAGGGTTCCTTACAATCGGGAAGGAGGAAGGCAGGATGAGGAGACCGCGATTGCAGTTTCATGCTTTGGTCGTTCGTAGCCCGCCGCCAGACAGGCTAACACAAGCTGGGCACTGGCCGCTGCGGCGTGCACTTCGCAGAGCGTCTTGCACACTCCTCCACCTCCTGCTCCTCCTCCTCCTCGACAGGCCAGAGACCGCATGGGAAATTGACAAAACAAATTACATTGAAGCGCGATCGCGCCTGATGCACTGATGGCGGCATACCGCAGCGCAAAGTGACTTGATGCATTGGCGCCCGCTCTGGAGGGCGCCCTCCGTCCACTGAGGCCGGGGCCGGTCAGCCCCACCCGCGGTCCAACACGGGCACGTCCGCCAGGAGGGCGCCCACACCGACTCGCAGGGCCGAGAGCGGCGGGGCCCAGGGGCGGGGCCTGGCCCAGCGGGGCCGAGGGCGGAGCCGGTGCATCGTTGGCGCCCTCTGCTCCCCTGAGGCCTGGCCTCCCTCCCTCCCTCCCTCCCCGTGAACAGGGACCGACCGTCCCGGCAGTCTTGTAGACCTACCACGAGCTGTTCTCAGAACCTCAAGAAAGATTTGAGGACAAAAACAATACTCTTAGAACAGAAACTCGATGAGGTAATCCTATGCCCCTGATAATCACAAAATGGGATGACAAAATTCGGGGCTCGGCGAGGATAAACACTTTATCTCCCAGCAGCTCGTATAGACGATGGTATGCTAATATAGTATCGCAAAATCCTCCTCGCTCTGGCGGGGCCTCCTTGGAGGGGTCAGAGGACACTAAACCTGAGAAATCGCATTGCCTAGCCATGCCCTGCTCGCTCCGGCGGGGCCTCCTTTGAGGGGTCGGAGGATCACGAAACCTGAGAAAACCGAACTAGTGAGAGTACCATGGCCCTGCCACGCGTGCGTGACTTGAAAAAGCATGACACTGAGAGAATCAAATGGCCCTGCAATACGGTCGTGAGTCGGGAAAGCTGGAATAATGACAACACTACAGCTCTGCCGCACGTGCTGACTTGGGAACGAACGCTGAAATGGTTAGAATATCAAGGCCCTGCCACGCGTTCGTGATTTGGGAAAGCTGAAATGATCAGATTCCCGTGGCCCTGCCACACTTTCGCGAATTTGGAAAAAGTGAAACGGCGATCATCCCACAGCCATGCCACACGTTGGTGAAGTAGGAAAAGCTGAAATCGCGATAAGTCCATAGACCTGTCACACGTTCGTGATACTGCGACTGCTCAACATAGAAGAACAACATCTTCGATTCGTACTTTCCCCAGCGATAATGAAGTTCGGCCTCGCCGCCCTTTCTCCCCGATCAACTCTGTCTTGGACTGGGATAGTCAACTCTCAGGTGCTAAGAGGGGGTATGATTTGAACTCCGAGGTGCTCCGTGAAAAAAAAGGTTTCTGCCAGAAATGTTCCAAGAACATTTCGTGCACACCCCAACAAGCTCTTTTTGAACATTATGTAGTAGACCGATGGGTGAGCCAAGACGCTTCGCCACTGCTCCCTGCCCTCCCTTTCTCCTTCATTACCAGAAGAACGCTATAATCATGAACTTTTGGCGCGGAAGGCCAAGAGTTTCTGCTTATGCCGTTTTCTCGTCTTCGACCCCCTCCCTCTGGAGTGTGTTCTGACCAGGACTTCGAGGCGAAGCCGGCGGTGGCGACGAGCACCTCCCAGGAGGCCCCCCCCCCAAAATGAGAAATCGAGGGAAGAGGTAAGGGGTAGGGGTACCCTGACCGCCCTCCCTCCCGTCCCTTCCCTTCCCTCCCCTCCCTTCCCTTCCCTCCCCTCCCTCCCTTCCCTTCCCTTCCCTTCCCTTCCCTTCCCTTGCATGACTCGTTAGGGATGCACCCTTCCCTGCCCTCCCCTCCCCTCCCTGACCGCCCTCTGCTTCCGCTCCCCGGACCCCCGACGTCATGACTTTCTCACCCAAGGGGCCCAAGGACACACCGATAAATACACACAAACAAAGGGATTCCCCATATGTTTCAATATTTTCTGGGTTTTTGTCTTCCCGCCCAATTCCCATATTGTCCGATATTTTCTGGGGAATCGACGATTAATTGTGTCTGTGTGTGTTTTCCCCTCCTGATTCATAACGCCGACCCTCAAGGGTCTCGACCCACTCCCCTCGAACAATCTTTCCTCCTGAATCCCTTCTTGACAGTCCCGAGGACCCGTATACGGGCCCCCCGAGGCCGAAGATATGGAGAAACCTCCCGCCGTGATTTTTCCAGTGCCCCACTCCCCTGGACCAGTCTTTCCTCCTGAGCCATCTCTTGACAGCCACGAGGGCCCGCATACGGGCCCCCGAAGGCCGAAGATCTGGAAAAGCCTCCCGCCGAGTTTTTTTCCAGTGCCTGGACCGGAAAAGCCTCCCGCCGAGTTTTTGTTTCCAGTGCCTGGACCGGTCTTGCCTCCGGAGTCGCTTCCTGCTTGTCCCGAGGCCCAGCAAGGACCCCCAAAGGCCGAAGATAAGGAACAACCTCCCGCGGTGATTTTTTCTAATGCCCCACTCCCCTGGACCGGTCGTTCCTCCGCAGTCGTTTCCTGCTTGCCCCGCGGCCCGGCAAGGAACCCCCAGAGGCCGAAGATATGGAACAACCTCCCGCGGTGATTTTTTTTCCAGTGCCCCGCTCCCTTGGACCGGTCTTGCCTCCAGAATCGCTTCCTGTTTGCCCCGAAGCCCGGCAAGGACCCCCCAGAGGCCGAGGATATGGAACAACCTCCCGCCGTGATTGGGGGTCTCGCTCAGCCGCGCGCGCGCTTCGAAGGGCGCCAGGCCAGGGCGGCCGCGCGCGGCGCGGCGCGCCGCTTCCGCGCCACGTCCTCGTGCCCGGGGCCGCGGAGGAGGAGGAGGAGGAGGAGGAGGAGGAGGAGGAGGAGGAGCAGGAGCAGCAGGAAGGAGGAGGGGGAGCAGCAGCAGGAGGAGCAGGAGGAAGAGGAGGAGGAGGAGGAGGAGCAGCAGGAAAAGGAAGAGGAGGAGGAGGAGCGGGAGGGAGAGGAGGAGGAGGAGGGGGAGCCGTCCTTCCGCGCCCCCGCCTCGGCCGCGCGGGTGCGCCGGCCCATCCTGGCTGCCAAGGGCCGCCGGGAGGCGGCCGCGCCTCGCGCACCTGTCCGGAGGGGCCCAAGGGCTGGATGCTAGTGGGCCCTGGAAGCGACAAGGCTTAGGTCGGGCGTGTCCTTCCAGAGGCGGATTGTGGAGGACAAACAAATGGCCAAAACTGCCCCTACATATTTTTAGACGTGCTAGGAAAATCGTCCCCACACTGTTTTCATCAGAGTGAAGGGGGCCGACCGGTCAGTCATTGTCCCCGGGTGCGTTGCTGATTCGGGAATTCGTGGTGAGAGCTCTGCTTGTTGCGTTGTTGTTGCTGCTGCTGTTGAACTCTTATTTCGGACGAAGAATTATTGTTGATCCCCCCGTCCGGTGCACATTGTTTTTCGCTCGATTGAAGTGCCCTTCTGGGGGCTCGCACCCTGTTGTTTATCAGGGAAAACCTTGAAAGTCAAAATGTGTCGTTGGCCCCCGGGTTACAACAACAACGGCTCCCGCCTGAGATTTCCTCACAATTTAGCCAAGACCCCCGCTCCCGCCCGAGGATTCCTTGCATTTTATTCAGGAATCGCGCTCTCGCTTAGGACTTCCTTACAAAGTATTCTAGAATCGCTCTCCCGGCGCTCCAGAGTCGCGCTCTCGCTGGAGACTTGCTTGCAATTTACTGAAGAATAGCGTTCTTGCGGTGGAAACTCTTGCAATTTATTCAAGCGCCGCGCTCCCGACACCCAGGCACCCAGGAGTCGCGCTCACGTTTAGGACTCCCTCACAGATTACCTAAGAATCGGGATCTTGCTGCCCTTCGTGGTCCCGTTGCAGCCCTTCGTGGCCCCCTCGCTGCCCTTCGCGGCCCCGTTGCAGCCCCTCGTGGCCTCCTCGCTGCCCTTCGTGGCTCCGTCGCAGCCCTTCGTGGCCCCTTCGCTTTGGTTCGTGGCCCCGTTGTAGCCCGTCGTGGCCCCCTCGCTGCCCTTCGTGGCCCCGTCGCAGCCCTTCGTGGCCCCGTTACAGCCCTTCGCGGCCCCCTCGCTGCCTTTCGTGGCCCCCGATCGTTCGCGCCCGTGGTGGCTTCATATGCATGCCCTTCGTGGCCCCGCTGTCGCCCTTCGTGGCCCCGTCGCTGCCCTTCGTGGCCTCGTTGCTGCCCTCAGTAGCCCCGTCCTTGCCCTCCGCGGCCCAATATACGTCTGCCCTTCGTGGCCCCCGTTCGTTCGCGCCCGTTGTGGTCCCATGTGCATGCCCTCCGTGGCCCCGGTGTCGCCGTTTGTGGCCCCCTCACTGTCCTACGTGGCCCAGTTGCTACCTTCAGTGGCCCCGTCGTTGCCTTCTGTGGCCCCGCATGATCTGCCTTTCGTGGCACCCGATCGTTCGCGCCCGTCGTGGCCCCATGCGCATGCCCTTCGTGGCCCCCTTCCTGCCCTTCGTGGCCCCGCTGTCGCCCTTCGCGGCCCCCTCGCTGCCCTTCATGGCCCCGTTGCAGCCCTCAGACCCCGTCCTTGCCCTCTGCGGCCAAGTATACGTATGCCCTTCGTGGCTCCCGCTCGTTCGCGCTCTTCGTGGCCCCATACGCATTCCCTTCGTGTCCCCGCTGTCGCCCTTTGTAGCCTACTTCGTGTCCTTGTGGCCCTGCTGTCGTTCTCACTCGCTCTCGCTTTCGCTCGTCGTCGTCGTCGTCGTCGCCGTCGCCGTCGTCGCCGCCGTCGCCGTCGTCGTCGTCGTCGTCGCCGTCACCGTCGTCGTCGTCGTCGTCGTCGTCGTCGTCGTCGTCGTCGTCGTCGTCGTCGTCGTCGTCGTCGTCGTGGTCGGTCCCCTGTCCGTCCTTCTTGGGGTCGGGTCGACGGTCCGCGGCCGCCCCGCCGATCAGTTTTGCCGCTGGCCAGGCCGACAGTCCGCGGCCGCCCCGCCGCTTGCCGGGGCCTGGCCTGCAGGGAAGAAAGGTCTACCCCCCAAAAGGGGTTCGATCGAAGACGAAGAGGGCGGGTATCGAGGGTTTGGGAAATACGCGTTATTGGACACTCGAGCAGATAAGGGCGAACAATCTTAAAATGATTATTGTTGTTGTTGTTGTTGTTGATGTTGTTGTTGTTGTTGTTCGTTGTCGTCGTCCCACCCGCGACCCACCCGCGACCCGCGACCCACCACGCGACACATCCGCGACCCATCCACGACCCACCCGAAACCCACCCCGCGACCCGCCCGCGACCCACCACGCGACCCATCCTCAAGGGAGAAAAAACCACCCAGACCCAACAATTGACGTTTACTAAACGGCCCTAGGCGTTTACTAAGCAGCCCTGCCCTGTTCGATTCATTCCTTGTGTGCATTTACTGAACGGCTTCGTTTGTCGGGGTAATAATTCTGGGGTTAATTTTCTGCCCTCTACATCCGCGACCCACCCGCGATCCAAGAACGACCTACCCGCGACCCACCCGCGACCCATTTGCCACCCACTCTCGATCCATCCGCGACCTACCCACATTGGATCCACGAAAAAATCAGCGCCTGCGGCGGGCTCGTTGCATAATTTGTGAAACCTTGGCCCCACCGCTCCTCACTCTTATCCCCATCTGCGGCGTGCTACGTAAGACTTTTGAATATACCTCCTGTAGAGGGACACGCCGGACTTACGACAAGGCCGCTCCCAGACACCGGGCGAGTCGAAAAACTCGAGGCGGAGGTTTGTCGTCGCCTTTGGGGCCCTCGGGGCCCTCTCACCAGGCCTTGGGGCAGTCAACAAAAGACGGCCCAGCATGAAAAAAACCGGTCCCGGGGGAGTGGTCGGGAGGTCGGGGGCCCGTGCCTCGAGCAAAATCGAGACGTCGGATGTCTGGGCAGTGGGCCCTGGAAACGACAAAGCCGCGTCTCCACAGGTGCCGTTCTGCCTTTTTCCTTGCTGGTGCCGCTTCGTGTTGTTTACCCGCTCCGTCGCCGTGGTTTTCCCGGCTCCAGCTCCTGCTCCAATCCCCGGGCCGTCTTTTTCCTGTTTCCGGTCGCCGATCCTGTTGCCGTTTCCACTTTCGAAAGACACTTTTTCGGACACGGTGAAAAACGACCCTGCCGTTTCCAGGGCCCACTAGGCCCAGAGACACACACACACACACATAGATAGTAAACTATCCACTGGAGGCCTCCGAGAGCACTTCGAAGAGACCCCAAGAGGCATCCACGAGAACTCTGACCCACGTCAGCGTCGTCGTCGCCGCCGCCGCCATTTTCGTCGTTCACCTTCAGGGTCGGCGGCACCGGCCACAAGGCCATCGCACTAGATAGACAGAGGTCCCGGGATTCTCGCAGTTTCTCGATGCTCTGGATTGTAGTCTCCCCCCCCACTTCCAATATCGTCCAGTCTTCTCCGGCCCGGGGAATCGACGATTGATTCTTAGTGTTTTGTGTCGTCTTTCGGCGGCGAGCCCAGGGGGGGGGTGAGAAGGAGAAGGCCTTCTCGGAAGACTCGAAAATCTCTGGACTTCTGAACAATTTTCTGAGCCTTCCCTGAAGACACGGAACAAATTGTCAGACGGCGCGAGGGGCTTCTGAGAAGTCCCGCCGCCTTCTGTCGGGAGCGGCAAAGAGGGGGGGGTACAAATCATGACCGGCGGCGTGTGCGCGGCCCAGCGGGGGGGCCAGGGACGTGATGAAATGAGAAGAGGCGCCTTGAATTTGGGAAATGTCATGGCCCCCGCCATGATATCCCCCCCCCCCCTTAGTCATCACCCCCCTCTCTTCCGCCCCCGAGGTTGGAGGAGGCCTTCTCGCCTTCTAGTTTCCCCCCCCCCCCCTCCGCCCGCTCGCCGCCCGCTCCCCCCTCGCTCGCCCCCGCAGTTCTTCAATGCTCTGGATGTTCGTCTTCCCCCCCCAGCTTCCGATACCCCAGATTTCGTAATAAAAGGGAGGGGGTCACAACCCTCCCAGACGAGAAGTCTTAGACCCCCCCAGACCATCCATGAAAGGGCGGCCCTTTGCCCAGACCCCTTCGAGCCCTCCAAGACAGCTCAAATCAGACCCCCCCCAAAATGTGATCCCCCCCACTTTATTATGGAATCCGGAGTACCGTCCAATCTTTTCCGGGGAATCGACGACTCTTGGTTTCTTGTTTTCGTCCGCACCCGAACCTCGCGTGTCCTTCGCGCCCTGCGTGGCCTGGGCCTTCCGCGCCGTTCCTCCGCGCCCGACGCGGGCGCGCCCCCGCCGGCGCTTCGCCGCCTCCACCACGCCGTCGAGCTCGTCGCGCCTCTCGCACCACGCGGGGACGGTGAACCTGCGGGCCCCAAAATATACCCCACCACCGGCCCCTAAGAACCCCCCCGAGAGGCCCCCAAGAGACCCCCAAGAGGCGGCCGTAGGGCCTTCGCAATATATATATATATATATATATATATATATATACTCCACCATCTCCGTTCCCCTCCCTCCCTCCACCCTCCTCTTCCTGTCCTCTCTCTCCTGGGGGGGGGGGAGGGACGGGGGAGGTGGTGGTGGTGTATACCTCCGGGCCCCGCAGAGCCAGATCAGGCTCTGGTGCAGCACTAGCGTGGCGAGCTGCCACTTCGGGTAGATGGCCCAGCTCGTGCTCCAGCCGCCCATGAACAGGCACCCGTCGCGGCGCCGCACGTGGCCGAGCGGGCTCCAGCCGACGCTCGGGCCGTTCGACCAGCCTGGCATGGTGATCGGGCTGCCTGGCCTCCGCTCCGCACGCACGCAGCGGAGCTGCAGCCAATCGCACCACAAGGAGCTCACAGTGCGTCTCGTCAGGTACGCGTCGCCAGACAACGTCTGGCCTCCTTTCATGAGCATGTTGCAGAAGAGCGCCATGTCTTGCAGGCATGACAACAATCCGCCTCTGGGCAACGTTCCGATCATGCCGCCGCCTGCCAACCCGCCATCGCGCCCCCTGGCAAGCTGAGGCGTGGTACAACTGCCGAATGCTGTCTGGCAGGGTTTCTGAGGCCCTCCCCTCCCGACACTCGCGCCGATGCACTGCTCGCAGCTCTGGAGTCGCAGCAATCAAGGTCTGACGTTCGTCGGCCACTTCTGGACCCCAGAATAGACCAAGATGAACTCAGGCAGCTCAAGACAGCCCCAAGACACCCCCAAGATGGCTCCAGCAGGGGCCAAGACGACTCACGGCAACCCCACGACGGCTCAAGACGAGGCCCGTAGCCTCCATACTATTCGACGCCTACGTGGTCCAAGAGGGCCCGCAGAGAGCCCTCGAGGCTTCCAAGAGAGCCCAAGAAGGCCCAAAGAGAGCCCCAAGAGACTTCACGAGACCCCTAAGAGGAGCCAAAAGGCCTGAGACGGCACAAGAGTTATGAAAGAACTCCTCGGAAGTCCTCGCGAGAACGGATAATCAGGGCGGTCAGGCTGTCAGGCCAAATGAAATGGGGCATTCAACCATATCAAGCCACACTAAACGGGGGGATAACCATAATTGCGCGGGGTTGAGCGGGATGATGCCAGCTGCCGACCACGGATCTACCAACGCCGATGCTGAAATGACCCCCCTGGAGTAAACAAGAGGGCTCAAGATGGTCCAAGAGGGCCCCAGGAGGACCCTAAGATGGCACAAGAAACCTTCCACGAGAAACCCGACCCTGAGACCCCCGGACGTCCATAGATTAAGGAGCTGCAACAACTGCAAACCATGTTCGGAAAAAAAAAAAAAAAAAAAAAAAAAAAAACCAGAAAATAACAACGAAAACCAAACAACGACATAAAAAACACCTTCAGAGAAAAAAAAAAAAAAAAAAAAAAAAAAAAAAAAAAAAAAATACACGTTACAAAAACAAAGATGAATTCTACGCCTAGTCACCTATACTATTGCCACGTGACGAGTCAGACTGCAAATTTCCAGTCAAGAGGCATTGCGCTGCAGACTGGACAGCAATGTCAATCAGCCATTGCCCCCGCGAGGGCACGAAGGGACATATAGGACAGGAGAAAGATGGACAAGGAAGAAGGATGGATGGAATGAGGGAACGGAAGGAGGTGCACCGAAAGATGGGCAAGGTAAAGGCGGGCGGAAGGAGTGGCGGGCAGGAGGGGGGGCGGCTGGGAACCCATCAAAGAAGGCGGGAAGGATTTGCAGAGGCGGGCAGGGAGAAGAGGAGGTGGGCACGCCAGATCGCGACAGCAACGGCTACGATAACAACGGCGGCGCGATGACGATGACAGAGCAAGGAGGGATTGTCGCGCCTGGCAGCGTCGGGCGGAGGCTCGCAGCCATTACTGGTTCACCGGGAGGAATGCGGTGGCACGGCAGAGCGACGCACCAGAGCTGATCCTCCTCACCCACCCACCCAACCCTCCCCTTGCTCCATAGAGCCCGTCGAAGTCCCAGGATATCGCAGGAAGAGATGCCGGGGGGGCCCTCGAATCCCTTCTCCTCCTGCTCGTCCTCCTGCTCGTCCTCCTGCTCGTCCTCCTGCTCGTCCTCCTGCTCGTCCTCCTGCTCCTCCTCCTGCTCCTCCTCCTCTTTCTCCTGCCCCTCCTCGTCCTCCTCCACCTCCTCCTCCTCCTCCTCCTTCTCGCATCCTTGTCCCCCTCCGCCCCTTCCCCCCTCCCCCTTCTCCTGGGGGGGGGGCGGCGTTGGGAGGGGAGAGGGGGTCGCTGGGAGGCCCTTCGAAGCCCCCTCGAAGCTTTCCGTGAGAGGCCTGGGCGACCGACGAGCCAGCGAGCGCAACGCGTGCGCTCCGCTCATAGGACACTGCATACATGCGGGTTTTCTGCTCCAGGAGGCCCCCTGGAGGCCAACAGGGCGCCCAACTGAGTCCCCAACAGTATTCCAGAGACCCAAGAGAGCCCCGAACACCCGACGAACTCTCCACCTACAGCTCAGGGAGGAAGTGTAGAAGCGTCACAGAGGGGGGATAATCACAAGGATCAGGAGGTGGGGGAGGGGGGGGATGAGGAGGCGGAGGAGGTGGAAAAGGGGAGGGGGGAGGATGAGGACAACGATGAGCACGAGGAGGCTGGCCGCGCTGCATTCCGCCCCCCGTCGCAACAGACAGAGCGGGCGGCAAGTTTCACTGGCACGTGGAATGCCGATTGCTCAACAGTGACATGAATAACCACAAACGCCTTTGCATTTACCAAAGCTCACGTGGAAGTGGTACAACGCGAACGTGAGCGAAATGGTGACGGTGGCCTTGTTCTGGGCCTCCGAGACTCTGTCCAAGTAATCCTGGTCGAAGATGTGGTCGCCCTGGCACTGCTTGATGGCGTCGTTCATCTCCCGTACTGCTTTGGCGTAGGCTGGCAAGAACTTGTAAGCCTCATTCTGGCACAGCCTATGGGCGACTGGCTTGGCGGGCCGATCAATTAACAGCTGCTCCTCGCTCTTCCACTCCGGGCACCCCTCTTCGATCTTGCTGACGACCGCGTCGATCGTGGTCTGCCAACGCGTCCTGATCATGGTGGTGACCTCCATTGATTTGACCAGCGAGATCTTGACTGCCTCCGGCAACGCAAAGCCATCGAGCTCCTGGCAGACGTGCTGCCCAGCGCCCTGCGTCATGTGGCAAATGACCATCGCGAAGTTCTCGACGAAGTTGTCCTCGGCCGCGTGGTGGGAGATCTCGAGATTGCGCTCCTGCGCGACCTTCGTGACCATGGACTGCAAGGCGCGGTTCAACGCCTCCCGCTTCTTCCGGGCGCTGAGAAACAAGATCACCTCATCCCGCTTCGGGGCCGCCTGCTCCACGGAGGGCTCGCCAGACAGCCTGCCTGCCACGGGGAGCAATGGCGCCATGGCACCCCACAGCTCCAGGAGTCTGCAGCCGATGCCAACCTGCCTCGCGAGCACCTGGGCGCGAAGAGGGGGGGGCCGCCTCACCCTGCCCGTCCTAGAGATCAAGTTTTTATTATTCCACATAACGCGCGTTATGTGGCTGGGTGGGTGGGTGGGGTCGCTGGCACATAACATAACACAGCCGCGCCCGGCCGCTCGAATGGCTGTATGCACACATTCTGATGCAGCAACCTATGCGCGCACCACATCGCGCGTGTACACCACAGTGCATGGCGCATGGCAGTGATCACTAAACCACAGAAACTGCGTATACGACTGTACACGCGCCATACCATTTTTTTTCACACCCTTTGCTGCGCCCACAGCAGCACGCTCCGCGCGCACAACGCAGTCGCGCCTGGCCGCTCGAATGCTGATTGTGCTGGAAGGACTGCCCTTTGTTGCTATCGGTCATAGCACTCATGCAACGAAAGGACCTAGCAGCTGCGAGTGCTACACAGCGCCGCGATGCCCACGAACACCACGCATGCTGATGCAGCAACCTACGCGCGCACAACATCGTCAGCGTACGTCGCAACGCACGGGTGCACAACAGCGCCTGTGTATACAGCTGTCAACGTGCACACCACCTGTAGTACGCCAGCGAAAAAATCGCTTGCGACCCGACAGCCACGACGCGCCTATGTCAAGCGCTGCAATAGTTTGCGGTCCGATCAACGCGACGTGCCCGTAAACGGCACAATGCTTTTGACGAGCGCAGCGTCTGTGAAAACCACAGCGCTTGTGAACACCAAAGCGCCTGTCAACGTAGCGCCTGCGAACGCCACAGCGCCCGTGAATGCCGCATCGCCTGTGCACGCGACATAACCAGAAAACGCCACAACCCGTGTGAACGCCACAACGCCTGTGAACACAGCGCGCGCGAGCACCGCAGAGCCTGGGGCCCGGCGGCAATGCGCACGCACTTACAGTACAAGTAGCAGTGGTAATAGCATTGGTAGTACTCGTAGTAGTAGTAGTAGTAGTAGTAGTAGTAGTAGTAGTAGTAGTAGTAGTAGTAGTAGTAGTAGTAGTAGTAGTAGTAGTAGTAGTAGTAGTAGTAGTAGTAGTAGTAGTAGTAGTAGTAGTAGTAGTAGTAGTAGTAGTAGTAGTAGTAGTAGTAGTAGTAGTAGTAGTAGTAGTAGTAGTAGTAGTAGTAGTAGTAGTAGTAGTAGTAGTAGTAGTAGTAGTAGTAGTAGTAGTAGTAGTAGTAGTAGTAGTAGTAGTAGTAGTAGTAGTAGTAGTAGTAGTAGTAGTAGTAGTAGTATAGTAGTAGTAGTAGTAGTAGTAGTAGTAGTAGTAGTAGTAGTAGTAGTAGTAGTAGTAGTAGTAGTAGTAGTAGTAGTAGTAGTACTAGTAGCAGTAGTGGTAGTAGTAGTAGTAGTAGTAGTAGTAGTAGTAGTAGTAGTAGTAGTAGTAGTAGTAGTAGTAGTAGTAGTAGTAGTAGTAGTAGTAGTAGTAGTAGTAGTAGTAGTAGTAGTAGTAGTAGTAGTAGTAGTCGTCGTCTCCGGCACCTGCCTGTCTCGCCTTGTGCCAGCGGGGCATTTTGATGTACGCAGTTTTGACTCCGGCCGTCGTCGTCGTCGTCGTCGTCGTCGTCGACGTCGTCGTCGTCGTCGTCGTCGTCGTCGTGGTTGGCCTCTCGGGGGCCTCTGGAAAGCTGTTTTGAAGCGTTTCGGGAGCAGCTTTGGGGCCTCATTTGGGCCTCTTGGGGGCCTCTCGGGGCTTCCAGGGGGCCTCTTGGGCGCTTGTTGAGGCCTCTTGGGGGTTTCTTTTTGTTCTCCCCCCTCCGCTCTGCAGCAATACTCATGTCACCTGAGTCTGTCTCTGCATGTCGCAAGTTTGCACGAGCGTACCCGGGGCAACGCAGATCGGAACATGTGGAGGACACACATGATGAACGGTCTACAAGTTCAACAGGCGTAGCGTCGAACTCGGGCTCAAAACTCACTAGTTGTTGATCATAATGTAAAGCGCAAGGGCATTCACGGCGCCGTCCTCGACGTCCGCCTCTGGCTTCCGGGCCTTCGCGTCGGGAGCGCCGACGCAGCACTCGTAGACGCAGCCGAACGTCAGGATGACGACCCCGAGGCAAAACCAGAGCCAGCACAGGTCGATGTACCACTCCCACGCGAACCAATTCAGGAAGACGGGAAGGAAGGTGAACACGCCCGCGGCGAGAATTACAAATATGCCCAACAAGATGCCAGACATGCCATAGTCGCAGTGGCAGTTGATGGGGCACGCCACGCTCGCCTCAGGCGGCCGCGTCCAGTGCCGAAGCGCGCGGGGAGCACGAACCCAAAAGTCGAAGCTGTCGAGCCACGATTGAGCCAAAATGGCTTGAGCCAACATGGCTACGGAGGCCTCTTGGGGGCTTCTTGGGGCCTTTTGCGGGCCTTTTAGGGCGGGAAGCTGAATTTTCAGTTCGTGGTCCCTCTCTTGGGCCTCTCTTGGGCCGTCTTGGGCCTCTCTTGGGCCGTCTTAGGGGCCTCTTGGGCGGTCTTGGGGCAATCTTGGAAGCCTCTGCTATGGCCGTAGTAGTAGTCGTAGTAGTAGTAGTAGTAGTAGTAGTAGTAGTAGTAGTCGTAGTAGTAGTAGTAGTAGTAGTAGTAGTAGTAGTAGTAGTAGTAGTAGTAGTAGTAGTAGTAGTAGTAGTAGTAGTAGTCGTAGTAGTTCGTAGTAGTAGTAGTAGTAGTAGTACTAGTAGTAGTATTAGTAGTACGTAGTAGTAGTAGTAGTAGTAGTTAGTAGTAGTAGTAGTAGTAGTAGTAGTAGTAGTCGTATTAATAGTAGTAGTAGTAGTAGTAGTAGTAGTAGTAGTAGTAGTAGTAGTGTAGTAGTCGTAGTAGTAGTAGTAGTAGTAGTAGTAGTAGTAGTAGTAGTAGTAGTAGTAGTAGTAGTAGTAGTAGTAGTAGTAGTAGTAGTAGTAGTAGTAGTAGTAGTAGTAGTAGTAGTAGTAGTAGTAGTAGTAGTAGTAGTAGTAGAGTAGTAGTAGTAGTAGTAGTAGTAGTAGTAGTAGTAGTAGTAGTAGTAGTTAGTAGTAGTAGTAGTAGTAGTAGTAGTAGTAGTAGTAGTAGTAGTAGTAGTAGTAGTAGTAGTAGTAGTAGTTAGTAGTAGTAGTAGTAGTAGTAGTAGTAGTAGTAGTAGTAGTAGTAGTAGTAGTAGTAGTAGTAGTAGTAGTAGTAGTAGTAGTAGTAGTAGTAGTAGTAGTAGTAGTAGTAGTAGTAGTAGTAGTAGTAGTAGTAGTAGTAGTAGTAGTAGTAGTAGTAGTAGTAGTAGTAGTAGTAGTAGTAGTCGTCTCCGGCACCTGCCTCTCTCGCCTTGTGCCAGCGGGGCATTTTGATGTACGCAGTTTTGACTCCGGCCGTCGTCGTCGTCGTCGTCGTCGTCGTCGACGTCGTCGTCGTCGTCGTCGTCGCGGTTGGCCTCTCGGGGGCCTCTGGAAAGCTGTTTTGAAGCGTTTCGGGAGCAGCTTTGGGGCCTCATTTGGGCCTCTTGGGGGCCTCTTGGGGCTTCCAGGGGGCCTCTTGGGCGCTTGTCGAGGCCTCTTGGGGGGTTCTTTTTGTTCTCCCCCCTCCGCTTTGCAGCAATACTCATGTCACCTGAGTCTGTCGCTGTATGTCGCAAGTTTGCACGAGCGTACCCGGGGCAACGCAGATCGCAACATGTGGAGGACACACATGATGAACGGTCTACAAGTTCAACAGGCGTAGCGTCGAACTCGGGCTCAAAACTCACTAGTTGTTGATCATAATGTAAAGCGCAAGGGCATTCACGGCGCCGTCCTCGACGTCCGCCTCTGGCTTCCGGGCCTTCGCGTCGGGAGCGCCGACGCAGCACTCGCAGACGCAGGCGAACGTCAGGATGACGACCCCGAGGCAAAACCAGAGCCAGCACAGGTCGATGTACCACTCCCACGCGAACCAATTCAGGAAGACGGGAAAGAAGGTGAACACGCCCGCGGCGAGAATTACAAATATGCCCAACAAGATGCCAGACATGCCATAGTCGCAGCGGCAGTTGATGGGGCACGCCACGCTCGCCTCAGGCGGCCGCGTCCAGTGCCGAAGCGCGCGGGGAGCACGAACCCAAAAGTCGAAGCTGTCGAGCCACGATTGAGCCAAAATGGCTTGAGCCAAAATGGCTACGGAGGCTTTTTGGGGGCTTCTTGGGGCCTTCTGCGGGCCTTTTAGGGCGGGAAGCTGAATTTTCGGTTCGTGGTCCCTCTCTTGGGCCTCTCTTGGGCCGTCTTGGGCCTCTCCTGGGCCGTCTTAGGGGCCTCTTGGGCGGTCTTGGGGCAATCTTGGAAGCCTCTGCTATGGCCGTTGCACATCTCCAGGGGTCGTCTTGGAGCCGTCTTGGTGCCCTCACGGAACCATCTCGGAGCCTCCTGGGAGCCTCTTTGTGCCCCAAGGGAGCTTAAAGGAACCCAAGAGCGTTCGAAGAGGGCCTCAAATAGGGTGCGCAATTGCGCACCGTCAGACGTCTTCTCGGTACGAATGCACCCCTGTGCCTGTATACACATCCAGCATGTACATCGCTGTGCCTGCGTACACCACAAAGCCCGTGTACACCTCCAGGGCACGGCCCCATACCCCCGTTGCCTGCGCGGACAACAGTAATTATTTTTGCGCACGACAATGCTGGACACCACCGCGCCTGCGTGCACCGCAATTGCCGCCGCAGCCGGCGTGTGCGCTACGCACGCCGAACAGCTCGTTGTTTCCACTGCTGGGTGTGCCGCCGCGCCTGCGTGGGTGCCACATCAGCCTGCGCGCGCCGCACGCCTCTACATACCACAAGCACATGCCTGCGCACGCTGCAAACACGTTGCGCGCGCACTACGCACAGCATACCTGTGCGCTAAACAACACGCGCTGAGCCAACGGGGGTGGGTGGGGCGGCGGGCGTTATGTTATCTACTGGGTGGGTGGGTGGGTTGGAGGCCACATAACGCGCGTTATGTGTTCGAGTATAAAAACTTGATCTCCTATTCGTTCCTTCCTGCAGGGGGAGGTCAGTGGCGAGGGGTGGGGGAACGGAGGGAGAGGATGAGGAAGGAGGAGGAAGAGTAGAAGAAAGAGGAGGAGGACGAGGGCACGAGGGCGAATGCGGGCGGACAAGGGGGTGGAGGAGGAGGAGGAGGAGGAAGAGAGGAGGGGGAGAGAAGGAGGAGGAAGAGAATGAGGAGGAAGAGAAGGAGGAGGAAGAGAAGGAGGAGGAAGAGAATGAGGATGATGATGAGGAGGAGGAGGAGGACGAAGAGGAGGAGGAGGGCGGAGAGGAGGAGGAGGACGGAGATGAGAAGGAGGAGGAGGAGGAGGAGGAGGAGGAGGGGGAGGAGGAGAAGGAGGAGGAGGAGGAGGAGGAGGAGAACGGGCGACAACACGACCAGGGCCCCAGCCCTGAACAAGGCTGAGGCTCGAGCCCCAGCTCTACAGAGGGCTGGCGCCCGAGCGGTTGGTCGGTCCTGCAATTTGCGCTCTGCCAGCCCTGAAGAAGGCTGGCAGCGCGCAAATTGCAGGACCGACCAACCGCGGGGCCTCGGGGGGGTGGGGCTGAGCGACGTCAACGAATGACCCTGGCAGAGAGAGAAGAAGGACCCTTGCCCGAGTCCAGGGGAGGGCATTCTGGACCAGATCACGCGGGGTGGGGAGAGAGTGACCTCCAGATCCTGTTAGAAGACCAGGTAAACTTCACATAATCTAGATCATCAGGTGAACTCCAAATCCTGTAGCCCAGAACCCCCCGACCAAAATCACTCCGAGTTGGCCCTCGGGCGCGGGGTCGAAGTCCATGACGCAGATCTCCTGCTGCGCCGCCTCCAACGAGCGCTGCGCCTCCTCGGCCAAATCATTGTCAGCGCCCAACAAACAACCGCTCGCGCAATCAAGCCGCGCCCGGCGAGAGCGCGCGAGCGCGAGCATGCGATGGAACGCGCGCTCAGGTAAATCAGGCCTCGCCGACTGGCGCGCCTGCCAGCCACCAAGCACCAGACGGCCCTCGGCCCTTCCCCGACCCAAGCTGGGCGAGGCCTGATCCACCCAAGCGCGCCCGCCATCGCGCGCCCGACCCTCGGCGCGTGGAGCCTCGGAGTAAAGGTTGTCCAAGACAGTCGCGTCAAGGAGAGAGCGCAAGATCGCGACAAGCCCCTTGATGTGCTCAGACGCGTGCGATGACAACTTCTCGTGGGCAAGCCGCGCAATTGGCGAGGAAGCCATGGCACCAGCGAGATCTGCGTAAGAAGCGAGATGTTGCTCTGGCGAAGACTGCCCAGGGTATTCAGAAAAGAGCCGCTTGAGGCCCGTGGTAGGCCGCGAACGGCTTGTGACCTGCAGCGCCCTCGTGGCCGAATCGACGGTCATGGCATCTCCGCGCGACTGTTGCCGCAGGAGCAGGGCGCCCCTGAGCAGGCCGCGCATCTGGACAAAGCCACTCATGAACGGCTCCAGCAAGTCCTCCAGCTCCTTCAAGCCGGGCGCCTTCAGCTTGCGGAACGCGTCGAACGCCGAGGCGATGCCGGCGATGTGCTCAGATGCGTCTTCCTTCAGGTCGCCCTTCTGGTCAAATCCAGCCACCAAGCACTCGCGAATCAACGGTGCGGCACGAGCCCACGCGTCCGACGACGCGCGCATAGCGGCCATCAGCACGTTCACAGCCATAGGGAGCACCTGCTCTCGCAAAGATGCCTCTTGGTCGTCAGTAAGCCTTGCGAGCTGCTCGATAAATTCGCTGATGCCACCGGCCGCTGCCAAGATGCCGCCGTTGGTGAGATCCTCCATGCAGGCAGCGCAGGTCTTCGTGATCTCGGTGCTCATCTGCTCCGCGCGGACGAAGTCGTCTGCGCGCTTCGTGAAGGTCTGGAAGAGCTCCTCTGGGAAAAAGGTCGGGCGCGTGAGCGGGCGGCGGCGACCTGCCGCCGCTAGCTCACCAGCCCGAAACTTCCTTCCCCGTCATTGGCGGGGAAGAGAGAGGTGG
>CAUYUJ010014744.1:182500-197500 GCA_963575745.1 Prorocentrum cordatum | reverse complement strand
TCCTCCTCATCTTTCTTCCTCCTCATCTTCCTCCTCCTCTCATCTTCCTCCTCCTCATCTTCCTCCTCATCTTCCTCCTCCTCATCTTCCTCCTCCTCATCTTCCTCCTCCTCATCTCCCTCCTCCTCATCTCCCTCCTCCTCATCTCCCTCCTCCTCATCTCCCTCCTCCTCATCTTCCTCCTCCTCATCTTCCTCCTCCCCATCTTCCTCCTCATCTTCCCCCTCCTCATCTTCCTCCTCCTCATCTTCCTCCTCCTCGGGGCCCAAGCTCGAGACCGCTCGACGCGGGCGCGCAAGGCTCGGGCGGTCTTGCACGTTACGAGCCTGCCCGCGCAGGTCACCAGTCACAGAGTTGACGCACGCCAATCACAAGTACAACAGCTGCGCCACGAGCTCTCAGATGTGATTCGAGCCGACGCCGATGATCATGGCCGCGATGGCGGCCGAGTGCGCGAAGCCGTTGAAGGCGTTCCCAGCGAGCTTCGCGATGTCGGCGTCGTTGTACTGCCCATGCTCCGGGCCCCCGTAGCCGATGAGCCTCATGAGGTAGGTGTTCGCGATGTGGCGGAATGCCTTGCTGCCGCCCCTCAGGCGGATGCGGGCGAATATCACAGAGGTACAAGCAAGGACGGGGCCGAACGGCCTGTGCGCCTTCCTGCGGCCGTCAGCACCTGTGAGGAACTTCAGCGACTGGTTTATGTCCAGGAACTGCGCTTCACCAGGAGTCTCATGCCAGGGCCCTGTCTCCTCGAGGAACGCCAATAGCTCGACCTGCCGCGTGGTCAAATTCACGGTCGCAGCCATGAAGCACTCACCGTATCTGCTGACGGTCGGGGGGTACAAGTCGCCGGCGTTGGCGTTCATGAAGTCGTCCAGGAGGCCGCCATCCCAGGAATGATTCTCGTGCCTCTGCCTGACCAGCTGCATGTCCGTGGCAATGGGGATCGCATCCAGCGGCCCACGGATCATATCCTGCGGCGGCAGTGACCCCGGCAACCGACCGAGGCGGGGTGGTTGGTCCGTTTTCTCCCTGATCACTAAGGACGCAATTGCGGATGTTGCAGCGTCAGCCATGCTCTGGTTGTCGCGGCCGTCGATCTTGAAGCAGCATATGTAAAGGCGATCGCGCTTAGTCAAGCTGCCGTGGTCCATGGCCTCGATCAGAACGTGTCCGACGCCATATCCAAGCTCGCGCAGGCAGGACTCGACGTGCTGAAGGTCAGACTTGCTGCCGTCAGGGGGGACTTTCATGAGCCCTCTGACATTCTCCAAGAGTCCCATCTTCGGCATGTGGGACTTGAAGTAAGCCTCCACGTGCGCCCATGTCGAGCCTGTGAGACCATCCCCACGCTGGCAGGTCCCCTTGGTCTTGGCGCGATTGCGGTTCAATGACGAACGATCCTTGCATACGAAGCCGAACGCCACCATGTCCACCGCAGGGATCTCAACGACGCTGCCGTGGACCAAGCACTTGGCACTCATGTGGTGCATGTCTTTCATGTCCTCAAACAAGTACTCAGGCGACCATTCGGTCAGAGAGAATTCTCTGGGGAACGCAGCATTGTCGCAGTGCCAGCAATATGCAAACTCAACAGTGGGATCGTCCGCGTGGATGTCCGCCCAGCAAGCCGTCAGTGCATGAGTTACCACCTGAATCACGTTACTGCCGCTGAACCCAGTACCGACGCGAACGCCGTCATGACACAGCCGGCGGAGTCCCGAATGCAGACGCGTCTTCATCAGAGATGGCAAATGTTGCATCATTGTATATATCGCACTCCGCAGCGCCTCGCCAGACTCAAACAACGGAGCTACTGATGGCTGCCGTTCACGAGAGCGCGTGGCTGGTGCCGCGCCCGCGGCTGCCCTTTGCGCGGCCAACTCGACCGCATCTGCACTGGCATGCCGTCGAGTTGCCGCGTCGGAATTATGTTGGGCAGTTGTTTTTCTGAGGGGAGTTTTTTTTTTGTTTTCCTGAGGAGTCCACTCCCCAGAAAAAAAAAAACTATCCTCAGAAAAACAACCTCCGCATTTTAACCTAAGAAACAACTCCAAACGCGTGCGGACACGCACGCAAACACCTGAATAACCTCATACCCAAAACCTTTGTTTTCGGAGGTGGGGTTTTTGTCTGAGGAGTCTGATCCTCAGAAAACAACTCATCGCGATTTTTTTTTTAACAAACGCATGTAAAATAAACTCATCCCACCATCGAACGCAAAACGAATCTCAGGCGCGGACAACTCGACGGCGATGCATCGCGAGGGCGGACGCATCGACCGCAACCTTGTCGAAGACCTCTGGTAATGCACTCATCTCCGCGAACACGCTTGCCATGGTGCCGCTATCGATGAAGCAGTCCAGGCCGCTGTCGACGTCAGCGGTGGGCGGGCCCCACGGAATCACCGAGGCATCGGTGGCCACGTTGGCCGGTGCGAGCTGCACCACCGCCGCAGATGGCTCGCCCTCCTGAGCAGGCCGCTGCGGCTGCCAGATGGTCAAGTCCTCATCGGACAGCAGCTCTGAAAGCGCATCGTCGATCGATTCATCTGGGCCGTGCTGGCGCGCCTGGCCATCATGCGCTGCATCTCCCTGCATCACCTCGGGGGACGCGCAGTCTACAGGCGCCACCTCCTCCGCAGGCGCCCCCTCGTCCGCAAGCGATGCATCGCCCCGCGCCACCGCGGGTGGCGCGCCATCTGCGGGCGCGCCATCCCCCGCAGGCGGCCTCCCGTCCGCCGGCGCCATCTCCTCCGACGGCGCCACCTCCTCCGCCGGCGCCATCTCCTCCGCTGGCGCCACCTCCTCCGCGGGCGCCGCCTCCTCCGCGGGCGCCGCGTCATCGGGCACTGCAATCGTGGGTACCTCCTCGTCAAGAGCGATCACATCAGCTCCTCCCTCAGCCTGGCCCGCCACTGCGTCCTCCGCCGCGAGCGCGGTCAGCGCCCCCCGGGTAGCATTCACAAGCTCGGTGACTGCTGGCTTGAGCTGGGCGATGGCATGCGAAGTGGGGGTCTGCGAGACCGCGACCGCGACGTCCGCAATAGCATTCCCAACGCAATTCAGAGCTGCCGCTTCGTTCGCCTGCAGGGGCCGCTCGGTGGCCGACGTCAAAGGAGTCGCCCGTGTAGGTGACCCAGGCTGGGTGGCTGGTAGATCGCCACTATGGCGGTCTGCAGCTGACTCGACCGCGATCGCGGCGCCGTCGCCGCTGCGCTCGCCTCCCTCCTGGCGGAAGGCGCTGCGAATCCTACCAAAGCCGCCCCCCCATCAACATCCTGAAGCACGGAAGGGCTGCCTGGGGGCCCTTTGAGCTCAGCGGGGGCACCTGGGGTCTCTTGGAAGCTCAAGGAGGCATTTCATCTTGGAACGCGCTGGTGGCATCTGGGTCAGAGGTGGGCGCGAAGCGCGAAACGATCACCAGTCTCGAGGGTCGCCGCGAGGGCCAAGAGGGACCGATGCAGCAGCAGCAGCAGCAGCAGCAACAGCAGTCAAAGCAGCAGCAGATGCAGCAGCAGCGAACGCACCAGCAGCAGCAGCCTAAGCACCAGCAGCAGCAGCAGCAGCGAAAGCACCGGCAGCAGCAGCAAAAGCAGCAGCAGCAGCAGCGCACGCACCAGCAGCAGCAACATCACCAGCAGCAGCACACGCACCAGCAGCACAAGCACCAGCAGCACAATCACCAGCCGCACAAGCACCAGCAGCACAAGCACCAGCAGCACAAGCACCAGCAGCACAAGCACCAGCAGCACAAGCACCAGCAGCACAAGCACCAGCAGCACAAGCACCAGCAGCACAAGCACCAGCAGCACAAGCACCAGCAGCACAAGCACCAGCAGCACAAGCACCAGCAGCACAAGCACCAGCAGCACAAGCACCAGCAGCACAAGCACCAGCAGCACAAGCACCAGCAGCACAAGCACCAGCAGCAGCACCAGCAGCACAAGCAGCAGCACAAGCAAGCAGCACAAGCACCAGCAAGCACCAGCAGCACAAGCACCAGCAGCACAAGCACCAGCAGCACAAGCACCAGCAGCACAAGCACCAGCAGCACAAGCACCAGCAGCACAAGCACCAGCAGCACAAGCACCAGCAGCACAAGCACCAGCAGCACAAGCACCAGCAGCACAAGCAGCACAGCACCAGCACAAGCACCAGCAGCACAAGCACCAGCAGCACAAGCACCAGCAGCACAAGCACCAGCAGCACAAGCACCAGCAGCACAAGCACCAGCAGCACAAGCACCAGCAGCAGCGACAGCAGCAGGGAGGAGGAGGACGGACGGACGGACGCACGGACGGAGGTACAGACGGACAGACGGACGACATCACGACCAGGGCCCCAGCCAGGCTGGGGCTCGAGCCCCAGCCCGAAAGAAGGCTGGGGCCGCAGCCCCAGCCTTGCAGAAGGCTGGCCGCGCGCAAATTTAAGGACCGACCAACCGCGGGGCCTCCGGGGGCTGGGGCTTTGGCGGGTGACTATCCTGGGGCGTCTCCTGGCGCTGCTGGTGGCTATCCTGGGCCGTCTCCTGGATGGTCAAGAGGGGCCGAAGAGAGCGGCGACGAACCCGGGGGCCACGAGCAACGACAACGATGGGGACGACGACGACAACAAAGGGGCGCTGCGGGCGGCGCGTCCTGCGCAGCACCGCGCTGGATGAGATGCTCGACGATGGACGTGCCCGCGAGCACAGGGTCCTGGCGGCGCGTGGGAAGCAAAATGGTAAGCGCCACCATCCCTTCTCATCTCCTCACCCTCATCACCTCCTCACCCTCCTCCTCCACCTCCTCCTCGTCAACCTCATCGCCACCTCCTCACCCTCATCACCTCCTCCTCACCCTCATCACCTCCTCCTGACCCTCATCACCTCCCCCTCACCCTCATCACCTCCTCCTCACCCTCATCACCTCCTCCTCACCCTCATCACCTCCTCCTCCTCATCACCTCCTCCTCACCCTCGCCACCTCCTCCTCACCCTCATCACCCCACCCTCACCCTCATCACCTCCTCCTCGCCCTCATCACCTCCTCCTCACCCTCATCACCTCCTCACCCTCATCACCTCCTCACCCTCGTCACCTCCTCACCCTCATCACCTCCTCGCCCTCATCACCTCCTCACCCTCATCACCTCCTCACCCTCATCACCTCCTCACCCTCATCACCTCCTCACCCTCATCACCTCCTCGCCCTCATCACCGTCTCCTCCGATACCCGCGTCTCTTTCCCTCACCACGCCTCGCCCTCACATTCTTGCCCAGCCCTCCTCTCCTTTCCTCTCCTATCCTGTCTTAGCTGACCTCGCCTCGCCCTCATCTCCACTTTCTGCCCTCCCTCCTCCACTTCCCCTGGCGCCACGCCAGCTGCGCTCACCTTAGCCTAGCGTTCCCCTCCCATGCTCTGACAGGCCGTCTATCCCAGAATGCCTACCCTCCTTGACAACCCCCATCCTATCCTACCCCGCCGCACCCCCATATTATATTGTGAAGACGCCGCGGCCCCCTCCTATCCTTACCCAGAACATGGAACATTTGCGAGGGCGCTTATTTGCACGACGGCCGGCGCCAGCGAGCTCACGCGCCAAAGCAACCGAAAGCAGAAAATAATGGCCCATTCTGAATGGGATGGGCCACCACGCGCTCGGCGAAATACGCTCTGCCACAGGCTGAGCACCTTAAACGAAGTACAGCGGGGCGATGCGCGACTAACTCGCCGTGGCCATCCTCCTCCTCATGACTCATCATCATCTCCATATTCCTCTTCACCTTCGTGGCATCATCGCGTCACCGTCTCGTCGTCTGATCTTCGTCTCCCCGTCGCCATCGAACCGTCATCGTATCCCATTCGTCCTCTCGTCGTCGTCTCGTGATCGCCAGGCTAATTGTCGCCCCGCCGTCGCATCGGAGCATGTCGTGTAGTGTCGTTCTCTCATGTCCCTCATGGCCGTCGTCGAATCGTCGTGGCCTGGTCGGCATCATGCGACGCCTCCCTATGCATCGCCACGCGGCCGCCGACCGCCCTCCACGGGTCGGAGCTCCGCTGGGACGGCAGGCGGCTCAGCCAACTCCTCCACAGACGGAGGCGAGCCTAGAAGCCGAATGTCACCAGTGCCGTGCACGCGCTGTGTTCGAGCATTCCCGCTTCGCGGGATGCCCAGGCCGCGCGCGAGCCAGCGCTTTAATTGCGCGATGCATTCGTCATCGCTGAGCACTGCTGAGCCCGCCCTGCCCTTGAAACGAAGCGGCTTTTTGCAAGCCAGGGTCGAAGCTGCATCCCAATGCAAATTGCAAGAACACACCCGCCCCGCGTGGACGCCAGCCGAGTATATGCGGGAGAATGGAAACGGCCCCCAGCGGAAGGCGACGCGGTCACCAGGGCCCGCCCTATCACCGCCGTCGGCTGGGCCAGGGGGCAGGGGCGGAGGCGGCGCGGGCGCAGGTGGGGCAGGCTCTGGCGCAGGGGCGGGCTTGGCTTTCGGCACTGGCTTAGCCTTAGGCTTGCCCTTCGCCTTTGCCATGGCAATTTTGGCCTCCTTAGTGGCCTTTTTGCATGGAAAATAATCCTTCCGCTGGCGGGCGTCATCGATGCTACTCTCAGACGCGGCCCCATAGCTATCTGGGCACGAGTCCTGCTCGGCCGACGCCTTCTCGCCAGAGCTGCCCTGGCCAACCCCGGGGCCGCTCGCGCCTGCCGAGGGCCCTGCGATGGGCGGGGCCGCTGAGAAGACATCCCCAAAGAACGCCGCCACGCGGTGGACCTCCGACTCGTCGGCGCCGCCTCCGCCCAAGCCAGCGCCAAGGTCGCCGAACGCGTCCCGGTGGCAAGCGAGAGGCAGAGGAGTAGGAAGGGGGGGGAAGAGGACGAGGAGAAGGAAGGTGAAGGAGGAGCAAGAAGAAGAGGGAAGGGAAGGATAAGGATGAAGGGAAGGATAAGGATGAAGGATAAGGATGAGGGAAGGGAAGGATAAGGATAAGATAAGGATGGCACGAAAAGGAGGAGCACGCCGACGGAGCAGGTGGCAGGAAGGACGAGGGGGGAGGCATTGGACGGAACGCAAGCGGACACCTGCTAACGGGGCATTGGGCAAGTCACCCGGGCCCCTCATCAACATCCCCACGCCCAGCCAGCACCCCCCGGGAAGGGCGCAGTGGGCAGGGGCAACGCTGGATTTCGACTGGGCTTCCCACAGAGCAAGAAATGTGGTTTCCCCCTTTTCTCTTCCTTATCATCCTCGCACTCCTCCTACCTCTCCGAGCTCCTCAAAGTCCACTTCCGAAAACACATAGGGCGTGCTCGTGCCCACGACTCTGCGCTGGATGAGCGGCGCCTGTTGGTCCTTTGCGCGCAGCGGCATTGTCTCCAGGATGGTGCACGCCAGCGACGAACCAGCAGGGAAGAGGTCAGGGTGGCCGAAGAGCACGCCCAAGCTCCGGACGATCGAAATGTGCGTGGCCAACACCAAGCGGCTGCCAGGGTTGAGGCAGAGAGCGACGCCGCCCTCCGTCTCGTAACCTCGGAAGGCGGAAGAACGATTCGGCCTTCTCCACCCTCTCGTTCATTTATACTCCACCCCCCCCCTCCCGACACGAGGAGGAGGAGGAGGAGGGGGAGGGGGGGGGGGAGGAGGAGGAGGAGGAGGAGGAGGAGGGGGGAGGAGGAGGAGGAGGAGGAGGGGAGGAGGATGAGGAGGATGAGGACGAGGATGAGGATGAGGATGAGGAGGAGGAGGAGGAGGAGGAGGAGGAGGAGGAGGAGGCCGCGAGATACCCAAGAGAGCCCCAAGACTGCTTCGGGCAAGGCCAACGAGCATGCGGCCCAAGGAGGGCCCCATGACATCTCGAGCACTGGCCCCCCAAGACCCTCCAAAGAAAACCACCTCCCCCTATGAAAGGCGCACGGGCGTTCTGAGGCCCTCTTGAGCCTGGGGGTCCAAGAGAGCCTTTTCAGGAGGAAACCCAGAGACAACCCCAGAATCTCCAAATGACATCCCTCAGAAGACCCCCAAACAATAGCCGCTACTTCGGGCGCGCTTCAAACTCCCCCGGCGTCCGCGCGCGAAAAGACACAGGCGAGGGCCAGCTCCACGGACATGGCCGCATACGGCCACCAAGGAGCACGGGGTCTCGATGCTGTGCTCGCCGCCGTCGTTGCGCATGGTGAACTTCATCCATTTGCCAGAGTGGCCCTCAGCATAGATACGAGACCAGAGCTCGTTGGCGACGTCTATGCACTTCTCCCACTGTTCACATTCACTGCGGCAAATGCCAGGATTCACAAGATAACAAGCTCTCTTGTCAACGAACTTCTGCTTATCGGGTATGTCGCCCTCGTCTGCGACGAAGATGCCGCGCTGGAACTCCTGTCGGGTGGCGGGCCCCCAAGCGTTGAAACTGATATTCTCATCGTCGGCTGCTGGGCCAACATGGCGAACGTACATGCCGGGCGCCAGCGGAAGGCCATCACCGCTCAACTCAAACAAGGCGGAAGGAGGGGCACGCGTTGGCTCACGAGGCACCCTGCTCTCATCCTTCGACTTCTTCGTGCTCTCGCAGCCGATCCTCTTCTTGCTCTCTGGGGTCATCAACGAGCACTCGCCCAAGGCCCTCTTGAAGTCGGCGAGATACCTCGCGCGATCCATCGGTTCGCCAGCGTCGGCCCTGGCCTTGACCTGCTCGTGCGCAAACTTAATGTTGGCACGGGAGCCGCCGCGGCCATCATGCTTGACCTTCTTCGTTCTCTGAAGCTCGATGCCCTGGCTCTCCAGATCCCTGGCCGTGACAACCCTCGGGCCCTTCCCCCCTGCCGCTGCCTGTCGCGCGAGGAACTGCGTGAGAAAGCCGCTGGCCGCCAACTTTTCCATGAAGGGCGGCGCGCCTTCGGAGGGGGCGCTGTTGTTGATGAGATTCAGCAGCCGCTCCACGTGCATGTTGCAAATTCTAGTGCGAGACGCAGCCAACCGCATGGCGCCCCAGAAATCGGAAGCATCGAACAGGGCGACTTCATCTGTAAAAAGCTTGCGGATCTTCGAGCCCATCTCATCGAGCTCGCAAGCCGGGGCGTGGTAGAACTCAAAACATATCCGTTTGCCCTGCTCTGCAGGTAGATACAGCACTGAGAACAAGCGAAGGGGCCACTGCGTAAATTGCACCCGCTGAAAATGCTCGAGCTGCACCCACAAGCTCACCAACATATCAGTGGCGATATCTTTACCAAGTTGAAGCTCAGACTCATCAACCTCAAGGTGGTACCACAGAACTGACAAAGAGCTCGCCGCAGGCGGCGACGACAGAGCGCGGACGATATCTTCTAAACAATGCGCGATCGGGTTCGTCTTGGCGCCCCTGCAAATGTCGGCCAGCGCGCCACCGTTCTCGTCGAGCCACTCGAGTCGTCGCCAAAGATGCGCTGGCACCCTCGCGCAGAACATCGTGACCAAAAATGTAATCTGCCAAGAACGGTCCTGCATGCACCTAGTGGCGCGGGCAGCTTTGCCCCTCAGGTAGCGGCGCCAATCCCCCGTGTCTTCCCTCTCGTCCGACGCCTGGACATTCTTCAGCTTCCCAAACGCCAACTGCAGGCACCTGGGCTCAACGTTGCGAACTAAAATTCCTAAAGACTGCTTGATCATCTCGGCGTGGCACGACCCGAACTCTGACTTCACGGGCCGAACCACGTTCTGAGCATGCGCGACCCCCGACTCCATCAAGGCGGCCAAAAAATCCTGCTTGGCGCTCTCGGGGCCGCTGCATCTCTTGCAAGATCTCTCGTGATGAACGAGCCGCCCAGGCCTACGAATATCGCCGTTTATCATCTGAACCACTTTGGCCTTGGCAACCTCTGTCGCCGTGGCACTCTGTGCGCTCGTCGTCAGGAAGCCCCTCATGTCGGTACTCCCTCGAACGTCCCAGCCCACTGTTTCTGCAAACGCGCTGTGTAAGTGTTCGATCCATCGCGGATCGGCTTCGTCGGTCATGTTATATCCTCTGAGCCCTGTGGGCGCGGGCGAACTAGGAGGCTTCAACGCTGTTCTCCTACTGCGGGGAGGGACCCCCTTCCCTGCAGCCTCCAAGATGACCCCGGAAGACCTCCACCCCTCCCCCCAAGACAAACAAACCTACAACAACAACAACAACCACAACAACAACAACACTAACAACAACCACAACAAACAACAAACAACAACATCACGCTTCAAGAGGGCCCGAGGACGGCCAAAGGACGAACCCAAAGATGGCCGCGAGAGGGGCTACATCGACCCCGACGCCCAACGCTAAACCAAAGCAGCAGGGGAAGGCGAGCGATACCTCCCAGCGGTCGGCGCTCTTCGCTCGGACGGGCTTCAGGGTCGGCTGGCGGGCGCGCGCGAAGCGTGACGAATTCAAACTCCTGATCGACAAGTGTCTCAAGAGCCGCCTTGACCTGCGAATGCATCGACACCGTCTGATGCACAGTGCTGCAGGCGTGCACGTCGCCAATGATTCTGTCCTCGCGCACGGCATTGCTGCATATCCCGTTGCAAGTGTGCACAAAACAGCCCATAAGGGGTAACAGCATGATGTTTGGCGAATGTCGAATGCGCTCGCGCATCCGCCAGCTTCGCCGACAAAGGCAAAACAACCAGGCCCTGAGCAGTTGCGACAGCTATCTAAGTCTTAGGGGTCACGTTCTGGACCAGAACGCTCGCGTTCTGGTCCAGCACGCTGGCGTGCCACTCCAAAACGGTAATGGTGGCATATCGTCAGGCCACCTCTCGCCCTCCTCCTCGCTCTGCCTCCTCCTCCGCATCTTCCTCCTCAAGCGCCCCCCCCCCCCCCTCCAGGTGAGCTTTCGCCTTCGTGCGGCGGAGTGTCGCGACAAGCGAGTGGACACATGCGACTTTCCTCCTGTTGGCCTTGCACTTGTCTGGAATCTCGGCGATGATGACATACTTGACGCCAGCCTGCGCGCGCTGCACCAACTGGTCGACGCTGAACTCGCCGACAGTGCCGCCGCGCTCGGTGGCAGCGTAGATGACGGAGCCCTTGCCGCTCTGCAAGAAACGCGGCGGCGACATGACGACGCCTTCCCGGGGAGCAGATGGGACGGGAGATGCGGGGCGAAAGGAGGCGAAGAGACGGCGGGAGGTAGAAGGAGAATAATGACAAACAGAGAACGAAAGGTGGAAGGGGGAGAAGGGGAAAGGAGGAAGGTGGAAGGGAAAAGATGGACGGGAAGAGGACGAAGGCGGGGGGGGTGGAAGGGATGGGGGCGAGAGAAAGGGCAAGGGTGAAGGGGAAGGAAGAAGGGATGGAAGAGCTAACAGATTGAGAGGCGAGATCCATGAGGAGTGGCTGAGCAGTAGGAGAAGGAGGCGATGGCCGTGAGACACTTCGCGATCGGAGTTGACGATCGCGACGTCGGTGCTCATGGCCAACATCTCCAGGCGCCCTCTGTGCGGAGGCGGCCGCTTCAGCTGCATCCGCGCGTCGAGGGGCACGCTGCGCCACCTGGCGAGATTGGACGGGGGTATCTTCCTCCTCAACCTGCCCACCATCATCCTCCTGTCCCATCCTAGGTCACCTGCCCTCTCTCCTGCTCCTCCTCGCTCACCCAGCCTCTCCTACTCCTCCTACTCTGACCCCCTAACCCTCTCTTCCCCTGCTCCTCCTTCTCCCCCTCCTGATCCTCCCCCACCTGATCCCCCTCCTCCGCCTGATCGTGCTCCTCCTGATCCTCTTCCTCCTCCCGAGTCTCCTCCTCCTGATGCTCCTCCCTTTCCCCTCCTCCATCCCCTCCCCCCCCGTGGCCTCCTGGTCCCCTGGCAGTACGTGAAGTATCGAGCGTGCGGCTGAACCTGGCGGCACAGCGCGCCGAACGTGACGACCGCCGGCGTGGCGTCATATCCCTGGGGCACAGGGAACTGAAGTGATCCACCTACTCCCTATCCTCCTCCACCTGGCCCTCCTCCTCGTGATCCCTCTCTTCCTGATCCTCCTCCTCCTCCTCCTCCTCCTGATCCTCCTGATCCTCCTGATCCTCCTCCTTCTCCTCCTCCTGACCCCCCCCCTCCAGAGTTTGGGGCGCTAGCAAGCGCTAGCAATCGGTCCTCCTGATCCTCCTCCTCCTGATCCCCCTCCGCCGATCCCATCCTCCTCCAGAGTTTGGGGCGCCAGCAAGCGGTCCTTCTGAACGAACAGCGCGATGGCGCCGCCGCGCGCCGCCCGCTGCGCAGCGCCAGCAGCCGCGCTCAGCGCCGCGCGAGCGTGCACCTGCCCAGCCGCGGACGCCAACGACAGCCCCATCCGCGTGCGGCCGAGCGGCGGCGAACCTCGTGCGCCAACAGCACCGCTCCGCACTGGCTCGGCACGACGGCCAACCCCTCTATATGCGCTGATCTGCGCCCCCCGCACGTCCCAACGGTTGGGGTGATTCTGGCCGGGCGCCAAGCGAAGCCGCTTCCCTAAGGAATTCCTGAGCCTGTCGCCAACTCGCAACTGCTCCGAGTCGTGGCGCTTGGCCACCCGCTCAAGGTTGGCATAATGGCCCGCGAGCTTGCGCTTGCGAGCCTTCCTGACCTGGCAAGGCGGGGCTGGGGCAAGGCAGAAGGCCCTGCGGCCCCCGGGCGACTTGGAGCCCCGCGAGCCCAGGGTTCACGAGACTTACTGGGCCTCCAGAGGCCTGGGGTTCCAAACGTCTTCGAGGCCTTTTGCTTACCCAAGGTCCCCAACGCTGCCACGCGTTAAAGAGTCCTACATCGTCACCTTCCTCCTCCTCCTCCTTCACCTTCTCCTGACATCATTCCACCTCCTTGGCTGTCGTTGACTTCCTTCCTCCTCCTCCTCCGCCTTCCCCCCTCCTTTTGGTTCTCGTGCTGTCTTTCCCGTCCGTTCCTGGTCATCGTTCGCCATCGCCCGTTCAGGTGTTCTCCAGCAGTTGCGCTTGGCCGAGGGCGTTCTGGAGGTGCTCGGATCGTCCCGGTCGGCGTCGTCGTTGTGACCATCATTCTGGATCATCCCACTCCAATCCGACCCGTCCACCACCCTCCACAGTTTATTGAAACTGCGGCGCCTTGTTGAACGACGCGATCGGCGAGGGCTGCCGCGGCCCTCGGGCTCGCGCCCTGCGGGGGGCGCAAGCGAAGGCGTCGCGCATCGCCGCGGCGAACTCTGGCTCCGCATCATGGCCGAAGGGCAGGGCGAGAGCGGGGGGAGCCCCGCTCGAGGCGGCCAAGTCGAGGATCGACATTGGGCCGAAGCCAAAATTGCTGGGATAGCACGCGACGGAGGCGGGCGACGACGAGGAAGGACGCGAGGCGACGGGCGAGTGAGAAGGAACAGAAGGTCAGGACTGCCGAGAAGGGGCGACAAATCTCCTCCGCCAACGTGTCTTGCTGCTGCGCTGCTGCTCTTGCTGCTCCTCCTCGACCACTTCGCTCTCCTCCTCTCGTTCTCCTCGTCCTCCTAGCCGTTTCCTCCCCCACCTCCTTCCCCTCCTTACCCACTTTGCCCCCCTTATCCTCTCTCCCTCTCTTTGTCTCTCTGCCCCCTCGCCATCCTCCTCATCGCAGCCCGCTGCGCTGGCAAAGGGCGGCGCAGTCCTGCTGCTTCGACCGTCGAGGCCGCTTTGGCGGCGCGCCATCGCTGGCCGCCGTCGCCTTCCCACCTTTCCCCATGGCCTTCGAGCCGTGCTCAGAGGCGCGCGAGCAAACAGAAAAATATCAAAAAAGTTCGGCCCCTCTCGGGCCCCCCGAGGCCCCTCCGTGCGCCAATGGGCCCTCGGGCCCGCGCGTGGCCCGAATGGCGAGAGGGGCGGATGGGGCAAGTAAGGGTAAGGAGGCCTCGCCTCGAATGGCCCACCGTCGCTACATGCTTGACCGCCCATGGACCCAGGAAATCGGCATCGCATTCTATGTCGGCATGCACCGCCTACGGTAACAATGCTGATGTACAAGAAGCGTTGGTAGTTGTACATATATCGTGCTACTTTAATTGTTTGAGTTGTTAGTTGTCGTAGTTATAATTGTTTTAGTTGTTTAATTGTTTCGGGGTTGCTTTTGTTATGTTTAATTATAGTTGTTTTATTCCGTGTGTTGACGTTAGTTGTTTTGCTTTTTTAATTATTGTGAAGAGTATTATTCAGCATATCATGTGGGGCTCGTTTTTGCAAGGGGCGCAGCCCCTTAATCCATATATTTTTGGTGAGGGTACGTCACGCTTCCCATAGCAAAACCATCGAACCCCAAGAACCCCAGGGGGCCCTGGAGGCAAGCAGGGTGTTTCTTGGCATGGGTCTCCACTGTACATGATCCATCGACAGATCAAAGACGGTCCAGGTAGGTCTCCTGGAAGCCCCTCGAAGAATTGAGAGGAAAGGCGTCGCATTCTACGGCCCTCTGGACGACGCTCGCAGCGCCGCCCACACGGAATGTGTGGCACTGGCACGCTGGCGCAACGTGCCGCAAGCAGCTGGATCCGCCGCCCCCATGCGTGATTCACGGGGGTGCTCGGCGCGCTGCGTGTCTTTACTGTTCTCGATGCTTACGAAGGGTTCCCGGTGAGTCCCTCGGGGGCCCCCGAGAGGCCCCTCGGAGGCACGCAAGAGGCGGCTGCGAAGCCTCGAGGAGGTCCCAAGAGGGTCCTCAAGAGGCCACCACCTCCATCTCTTTCTCATCCTCCCCCTCCGCCTCCTCCTCCTCCTCCTCCTCCTCCTCCTCCTCCTCCTCCTCCTCCTCCTCCTCCTCCTCCTCCTCTTGCTCCTACTCCTCCTCCTCCTCCTCCTCCGTCTTCTCCCTCTCATCTTCCGTTTTCCGTCTTCTCCCTCCCTCCTCCGTCTTCCCTCTCCTCCTCCTCCTCCTCCTCCTCCTCCTCCTCCTCCTCCTCCTCCTCCTCCTCCTCCTCCGCATTCTCCCTCCCCTCTGCCGTTCTCCTCCTGTCCCAGATGCTCCCCCGGTGGGCTCCGCACCAGCAGGGGGCGCACACCGTCCAACGGCTTGGCCAGGCACGAGGAGCCCTGTCAGAGGGG
>CAUYUJ010014744.1:137500-177500 GCA_963575745.1 Prorocentrum cordatum | reverse complement strand
GAGACGACCTCAAGGGAACGGACAATGACATAAACATAAAAATGCCGAGGTCCGCCCGGACTTCTCGGGTCGGCGCTGGCCCCCCTCCCTGGCGCGCCGAGCGCACCAGGGGCGGTGCCAGAGGCGCCGCCAAGGGGGCTCCTGCGCCGATCCGTGAAACACGCGCGGACCTCCGAGCTTTAAGTTTATGTCATTGCTTGCCAGCCTGGAACATATCCCTATCCCTATGCTGGGCACCTCCTCATCACGGAGCAAATCTTAGGGATTCCCTTATTTTTTGAGGGCGGATCCTTAAGATTCATCGCCTTTTGGCGTGTCAATCTTAGGGATAGGGATACGTTCGAGGCTGGTAAATTGTTTGGTCCCCCGGACCTCGATCACCCTACCGACCACGTCGACGCCATGGGAGTAGAGGTACTCCGTGCCGGGCTGGAACCGGAGCGGCAGCGCGGCGAGCTGGTCGCAGAACCTCGCGAGGCTGCGCACCCGGCCGTCGTCGACCGCCTGGGACAGGGCGGCGTAAGATCGGCCACCGTGCCCGCTGGCACGCTGAGGCGTGGCAGAATGCCAGGTGCTGGCTGGTAGGGCTTCTGAACCTAAGTGGGGTCCCCCCACCTGCTCTGCCAGCGGACTTACGCATGCACACCGCCCTCCTGAGGCAACGGTTAGGTCGGGCATGTCCCCCTACAAGCGAATTTGCAGGACAAACTTAATTTCGCAAGAAAATCACCATGAACAGTTACAAAAAAATTCAAAACATCGCCCCTGACTATTTTCTGAGATTTTCCTCCTGTAGAGGGACAGGCCCGACATCAGGCAACAGTGCCTCGTGAAAAAACAAAACAAACAAATGCGCTGTGCTCCCAAGGCCAGGATCCCTGCCGCCCTCGAAACACATGGGGCCTGCGTCCCGAGCTTCCGAGAACGGCCCACGCAGGCAACAAAAGACATCCAGGTGGCCCAAGATACCTCCAAGTCGGCCCAAAATGGACCCCACGATGGCCCGAGAAGCACCCAAGGCGACCCAAGAACGCCTCCTGTGGGACCGATGACGACCTTCCTTCGACGGCCCAGGACTTCTCCAAAACAACCCCACGACGGCCCCCAGACACCCACCATGATGGCCCTAGAGACCCCCAGGACAGCGTAAAAGGCGCCCAAGACGGCCCAAGACGGCGCAAAGTGACCCCCAAGACCGCCTCACAGGCGGAGGCCAGGACAGCCCCAAGACGGTCCAAACGAGTTCCATGAGAACTCCTCGCGTGAAGACGAACAGTGTCATACCCGCCACCGTGCCGCTGGGCACAGAGTGGGCGTGTCCTCAGGTCCGTTGCCCAATCCACTGAGCCCCAGTCTTCAACTCCGAGGAGTCAATTAGGGGCCCCGACCCGAATCTCTGAAATCTCTTGGGGCTTGCCGCGTGCCCACTGGGCTTCCCCCGCATCTTGTCGCGTGACGTTCTCGGGCCTAAGGTGGCCCCAAGACGGGCCAGGCAGGAGAGTCTCAAGATGCCCCCCAAGAATGTCCAAAAGGGCCCCGAGTCGCTTGAAAGATCGCCCCAAGACAAGCAGAATTGGGCCAAGACGACCCAAGAGACCCCCAAAGATGCCCCAAGGCGCTTCGAAGAGGCCTCCCAAGAAGGCCCCAAGAAGCAAAGATCATGCATTTCCAATTGAATTTGAGGTTTTTGGCAGTCTCGCCACTCCGAGTTCCCGGCTCTCCAGGACGGCCCAAGAGGCCCCCAAGATCACCCCAAGACGGCCCAAGAGGCCTCCAAGACGGCCTAAGAAGCACTCAAAGATGCGCCCACGACGGCCCAAGATGACCCCAAGAGGGCCGGCCCCGATAGGCGCCCAAGACATCTCAAGAGGCCGCCAAGAGGCCCCTAAGAGGCTACGAGAGGCCCGCAGGAGGCTCTAAAGAGGCACCGAGCGGCCCCCAAAACGGCTCCCAGGGGCCTCCAAACTGACTCCAAGAGGCCCCCCCGAGAGGCATCCCACGAGATCCGAACGAACATCCAATAGGCGTCAGACCCACAACCCAGGCACGGCGGCATGATGGGCCGAAGGTCATTAGATCTGGCGGGATATTCTCATCCTCCTCGTCCTGCTCCGCCTCCTCCTCCTCCTGCTCAGACGCCTCCTCTTCTTTCTCCTCCTCCTCCTCCTCCTCCTCCTAGTGATCATCATCATAATCACACACAGTATGATAGTCAGAATCGTCCTCATCCTAATACACCTTATCCTCATAATACTCATCAAATCTCCCCCAAACCTGCAGACACGACGTGCCACACGTGACGGCCTCCCGTGCCCCCATCGAACAAACGCCACCCGGAATGCTGGGCTGGGACGGTGGCGGGAAGTGCCGCAGGCAGCCGGATTCCTCGTCGGCATTCTTGGACTTCAGCTTCTCCGATGCCACATACCGGTCGGGCCCATAGGCCAGCCCAGAGGTGTGGGTCAGCAAGTGCCGCAGAGTGGGGGGCCTCCGGAGGGGCTCCAGGTGCTCCGCGTCGACAGCCGAGTCATCGCGGGCCTCCTTCCTCACGACCCTGCACTTCGCGAAGCTGGGTATGTACTTCGCGACGGGGTCGTCCAGCGCAATCTTGCCCATCTCCACCAGGCGCATAGCAGCGACGGCTGTCACTGGCTTCGTCATGGAGAAACACCTGAACAACGTCTTGCTGTTGACTGGCGTCTGGGCGGACAGGTCGGTGCAGCCTTGAGTATCGAGATACGCCACGCGGTCTGTCGGGTGCGCCGAAGAGGGGGGGGGGCTGGACGAGGGGGGAGGATGCCCAAACACCCGACGTCTCGATTTTTTCGTGACACGGGCCCCCGACATCCCGACCACTTCCCCGGGACCGACTTTTCATGCCGAGTTGTTCTTTGACGGTCCCGAGGCCCGGTGGGGGCCCCGAGAGGCTAACAAACTGCGAAGAACCTCCGTCTCGAGCTTCCGAGACGCCCGACGTCTGGGTGCGCACCATGGCCCCAGGCACCTGCGCGGACGAGGGGGGAGGGCAGGGAGTGCATGGACGGAGCCAGAAGGGGCCATGACCACCCACTGGGAGACTTCCTGGCCCCGGCCACAACCATTACGCGCCGCCCCCCCCCCCTTGTCTTAGCAGGCATCCGCTGGAAGGCCTTCGTCGGAGGGTCCAGGGAGAATTGCAAGCTCGATTGGGAGGCTGCTGCGCCAGAATAGGCCGCGGGTGAAGCGGGACTAAGCCGGACGAACCGGGATTAGGCCAGACTAACCTGGATCTCGGACCAGGGCAAAGTCAGAGCTGAACCTGGAAGGAAATGCATCCGAACTAATCCGTACCCCCCTCTGGGACGCTCCCGCGTCTGGGGCCAGCACGCACTCGGCCGCGCCCGGGAACAAGCCGAGGGTGATCTTAGGAGGAGAAGGAACACCACAAACTGGAACTTTTGGCGCTCCGCGCGGGCGGACTTCTCGCATCTGCGCCGGACCTCCTCCCCGAGCGCGCCGGGGGCGGCGCCAAATGTGCTGCCAGGGGGGGGGGGGGGGCCGCGCGGATCCGAGAAATCCGCGCGGAGCGCCCAGAGTTCCTGTGACTACCTACCAGACCACCCCAACCCAACCCGAAGACCCGAATCTGAACCGAATTTCGGGTTGGGGGGGGGTACGGGTCCCATGTGTTTTTCAATGCTCCCCGACCCCCCCCACTGGAAAGGGAGGGCAAATGGAGGCCTTCGGGTTGGGTTGGGGTGGTTTGGTAGGCGGTGCCCTTCTGGGTCAACCAGAACCAGAGGAGGAGGAGAAGGAGGAGGAGGATGGGTCAACCAGAACCAGGTAGGTGGTGATCCTGGTGGTGGCGCCTCTTCTCCTCCCGGCTCTGCTGCGCCACCCTGCCGCGGTGGTCCTCCAGCGCCCGGCCGTCGAGGCCCGCCTCGCTGGCTGGGGGGCCACATATGCGCACCCCGCCCCTGCCCCCCACGACTTCTTGAGGGGGAGGGCGGGGTTCTCCCTTCGCTCGGGAGCTCTCTCGAGCGAAGTGAACCCCACCCTCCCCCTCAGAGATCGGAGGAGGAGGACGAGGAGGAGGACGAGGAGGAGGAGGAGGAGGAGGACGAGGGGTAGGGACAGGGTTCGCATGTGGCCCCCTACTGGCCGCGCACGCCGGCAGCGGGCCGAGGCCGCCCCCCGCGGCGGCGGCCCGCGCGGAGCCGCCGCGGCCGGCCAGCACCATGTGTGAAGGGCCGCGCGTGCGCGCCGGCTGCGGCGCGCCCCGGGGCCAGGCTCGGCGGAGAGCGCGGCGGGGGGGGGGGTCCCCTGACCTTCCAGGAGGGCTAAAAAATAGCACGCGACTTAAAAACCTATCCCAGAGCAATTATACGTCTTGGCTGTTTCGTTTCGTTTTTTTTATGTTTTTAGGCCTCCCGTGCTAAAAAAATAGCTCTCTGGAAGGTCAGGGTCGAGAGGGTCGTCGAAATCGCCGTGCCCGTCGTCGCCGTCGGCGTCGTAGTCGTCGTCGTCGTCGTCGTCGTCGTCGACGTCGTCGTCGTCGTCGTCGTCGTCGTCGTCGTCGTCGTCGATGTCGCCATCGAAGTCGTCGCCGTCGTCGTTGTCGTCGCTGGCGTCGCCGCTGCCGCTGGCGCCGGCGCGGGTCATCTTCAAACTTCTGTGTGTCGTCAATGTTGGGCTCCTCGGTCCGCAGGCCTGAAAATGGTGACAAGCGGGAACCTCGTCTTTGAGTGAACTGAAACGACATCTCAAGTGGAAGCCCGTCCCTATGGGGCCCGCGCCTCACGTTGTGAATCCCAACGGGGCATCCTCAAACTTATAACTGTCGTCACGTTTTGGATACCTAGGCCTGAATACAGCGGAAGTCTCAAGCGGGAACCTCGTGCGTGTGGATCGCAAGCAAATCTCAAGCGGGAGCCCCCTCCCTATGGGGCCGGCATCTGATGTTTTAGTCGTATGGGGGTCATCCTCAAACCTGAAAGCGTCATCATGTTTGAATCCCTCGGGCCTGAAAATGCGGATGCCCTCCCTATTGGGGCCCGCGCCTCTTTCTTTGAGTCCCATCGGGGCATCCTCAAACTTGTAACTGTGGTCGCGCTTGGGCTCCCCATGCCTGAATATGGATGCAGTCTCAAGCGGAAGCCTCGTGTGATATTTGACTTGCGAGGAGGTCTCAGGTGGGGGCGTCTCTTCCATGGGGGCCGCATTTCATGTTCTTAATCCGAGGCGGCCACCCTCACACCTGTAGCTGCCGTTGCTTTTTAGATCCGGGGGTCCGAACATGGACGGGGTCACGCGCGGGAGCCTCGTGTGAGCGAGCCGCAATGACATCTCGACCGGGAGCCCCTCCCCATGGGGTCCCCACCTCCACGTTCGACTCCGAGCGGTCGCAAGGAATTCTCTGGCGGCCAGGGCTGAGGTGGAGCAGCTCGCGGCAGAGCTCGGCTTCGCGCTGCCTCCCGCAGGAGCGCGGCCGCGCCCAGCTCGAGGCCCGCGGGGTGGAAGTGTACGAGGAAAACAGGAGGCATGGGAACGAGGAGAGATATAACGAGGAGGAGGTGGAGGGGTATGAGGACAAGGACGAGGAGGAGGGGCAGGAGGAGAAGAAATAGAACTAGGAGGACGAACAGAAGGATACGACGGAGGGCGAACCAGACAAGGAAGACGTGGAGGAGGCGCAACGGACAGCGGGAGGAGGGCCCCTGGCAAGGCGAAAGGGAAAGAGCAAGGGTCAAGCTCAACGAACTCTCATGTGAGGTCCAACCGTCTGGAACAATCGAAGCCTATCGTGAGGATGTCTCACGAGACGCGCTGGCTTCAGCACTACGACGGGGGAGCCGCCAGGTTGCATTGCACGAGCCCGTTCGCGCCCGGATGGTGGGAACGTCTCCGGCGGTGTGCTCGTTCGGGTCCGCGGGGAAAAAACATACAGTCTGTTGGAAAAACACACACACACACAAAACACACACACACACAAACAAAATCACACAACAACAAAAAACACACACACAAAAAAAAACACGTGTGTGTTTTGTCCCCACCTTCCCTTGCTTTCAGAGAAGATTCTGAGGATGCCTCAGGCAGGCGCCGGCTTCAGTACTCCAAGGGGGAGCCACCAGGGTGTCGCGGACCCTGTTGCGCCCAGACTGTGGGCGTGCGTTCAACGGTTTGCCTGTTTCGGCCCCCCAGGCTTGTCTTGGAGTTCTGTAACCTAGACGCCTCTGGACCTCACCCACTCACTCAGTTCCCCTTCTTCTGCCTCACTCGAACTCATTCACGCTCAGACTTACTCATTACCACTTCTTCCTCGCTCAGATCCAACCAAACTCAGACCCGCTCACACTTAAACTTACTCACATCCCGACTCGCACACACAAGCTAACTCGCAACCAGACAAACTAACTCACACTCGGAATTACTCACGCTCATAATAACCCACCCTTGGACTCACTGGTGCTCAGACTCACTCGTACTCAAACTCCCTCACATTCAGACTCGTACTCATTAGAATCATACTCAGAGTCAAACGCACCCAAAGTTCCTCACACTCAGACTCACCCACACTCAGACGCACCCGCCCCAAAATTTATTCGTAGTCAGACCCACTCGCACCACCCAGAATCATAGTCATCTGCTGATTCTCACCTTTCCCTCATTCAAACTCACTTTTCCCTCAGACTCACTCGTACTCAAACCTGCACACTCGTGCTCAGACCCTCTCATATCTTGTCTGGCTCACACCCACACTCAACCACACTTGGGTTCGCTCGACCGCAGACTCACCCATATTCAAATCACTCACGCTCAGAATCGTTCAATAGTTTCACTTTTGATGGTCCAATGCTCCCTCGCTTTTCCATGTGTATTCCCCCGTCTCTCCTGAAACATGCTCAGGGGAGGGAGACGTCATTGAAATAGTCGCTGTCGCCGTCGTCGGTGTCGCGCCCGTCGTACACGCTGACGCGCACTCTCACCCAGATGCTAACAAACAGAGCTCCCCAGCGAGACGTGACAAGAGAATGAGGTGCACATATGGGGGTATCCGGGTCGAGTGATTGATAAACGAATGCGCACACACTGAAGCTTCTGCAAAAGATGAACGGGGGGTGGCAATACGGATCTGGCTGGGCTGGTGCGAATGGGACAGAACCTCCCGTAAATGGCACATGGAAAACCCTGGGGGTGTCATTTTTTCGGAGGGGGGCAGGTCCTAATTCTTGATTCTTGCTCGCAGAAGGAAATACTTCTGCGAGGCCGCGGCGACGCGACGACGGGGCGGCGACGTCGACAACATAGCCGCCAGACTGCCACACCAGCCCAGGCGACGGGCGGCGGCGAGGCGGCGACGGGGCGGCAACGCCGATAACACAACCGCCCGAACGCCACACCAGCCCAGACGACGGGCGGCGACGGCGACAACAGAGCTGCAAGATTGCAAGACCACAACACCAGCCCCGGTCCTTCGAATAGAAGTAAGGGCCCCCGGATGCAACCACTGTCGTTCGGGGAATCGTATGTCTGTACATATATATATATATACATACTCACATACTTAACAAAAAAGACGCCACTGTGCCTGGAGGCGAGGGTTGGAGTGTTCCCCAGGCTTCCACAAGCTCACTGCGCTCTGCATTTATATCTCTGAGCTTTTGAAAAGCATGGGCCGATGGTCAAAAAGTAAAACAAATCCTCTTGACGGCCCCGCGATCGCTTGGGCTTCCTCGCTGGATGGTCCCAGCGCGCCGAAGGCCCCCAATGAATGGCCAAGAAATCGCCCAAGAGGCCCCCAAGACGGTGCGGAGTGGCCCCTCGGTCGCCCAAGTGTTGCTCCAGGACGCCCAAGATGGCCCACAGACGACCCGAGAGGCCCCAACGACGCCCCGAGAGGGCTCCGAGGGGCCCCCCAAGAGATTCCCGAGGTGGCAAAACCGTTCGCCGACGAACAGTGCTTGCACTCGGGGCTTCCGACTTGCCTTTCAAGGAATTGGGGCCCTTCTGTGGACCCAGCGGCCCCGTGTGCGCCCGCCGCCGCACCACACAGCTTGCACCACATATCCCACGTCGCGTAGATTGTGGCACATGGCTTACACCACAAAGACTGCACCACGTAGATTACACCACGTGGATTCTCCTTGCTTGGTGAGAACCGAGAACCTCACCACCCTCCCGAGGGCGGGCTCGACTGTTCTCCCTGGGGACGTGCAACTTACATATGATTATGCTTAAGTCGGGCCTGTCCCATACAGACGGATTTTGGACGAAAAAAATACTCAAAACATTATCAAAAGATGCTCAACAATATTCCAAAATAGTCCCCAGACTATTCTCTTACTATTTTTGAATATTCCCCCTGTAGAGGGACAGGCCCGACTTGAAATTATGCCTCATCGACCACTTTGGACAAGAAACCAAATCATCTCGGCCAAGCCGGGTTCGACGCCACAACCCGGCATCCATTGCAAAATCACTATGCGCGCAAAGTCGTGTATAAAGTACCCGACACGTGCCCGACCCCACCTCCACGAAAGGCGAATCTGTGTATGAACGCTCCATCGAAAACAAAAAACAACGTCGCCAGATATGCACGATCAGAGCTGCCCTCATCTCCGCCCTGCCTCCAAGGAGCCCACGAAAGTGGCGACAATTGTCAAATTCGTAACCTCCCAGGAGCTGCGAGGCATCGGCTGGATCCGCGTGGCCCCCGACTCTGCTGGACCTCCCGGGAGCCAACGACAGTGTCGACAGTTGAGCAGCTCGCAGCCACCCAGGGAGCAGCGGGGTCTCAAAGGGGTGCGCTTGGCCCCGGAACCCGCTGGACTTCCCAGGAGCCCACTAACTGGCCATCGCTCGGAGGTCCATTCCCTGTGTTTTTTTGGTTTCGTGCGTGGTTTTTTCCCCAAAATGATGAAGGATGCTCCTCGATGGTCCTCGCCGAAGGAAAAATGCACACGTCCGAGCGATGCCAAGCTAAAGTGGTGGCAGTGGTGCAGTTTGCAGCCTCTCGGGGGGCAGCGAGCACCAAAGGGAGCTCCGAGGTCTCGCCCGGGGTGCGCGTGGCCCCCGACGCCGCTGGAGCTCCCGCGAGACCGCGAGAGGGGCGGCGACTGCGCAGCTCGCAACCGCCCTGGGAGCTACGATGTCTCGAACGCTCCGCTGCTCCACAGTGAATCCAGGGAGCCCACGACAGTGGCGACGCATGCACAAATTCGGAAACCGAGCTCTGTACACCGAAGCCTTTGTCTGGCCTCACACTGAATCTCGCACAGGAAAGCGGACTCTGGTGTATACAGGATGCTGGTGTATACATCTTCGTTGTTTCCCCAGGGAAACAGTGACAAAAATCATACACCAGACTATCCCGACGTCGTCCCCGACCCTCAAAATGTCCTGGGATTGAAAAACCGCCCGCCACTGGTAATGTATATGCTCCAACTTCCGACAAATCGCCACAACCCACGGAATGGCGAGGTCTCGGCAGCTCCGCTCGGGGATCTTCTGACCTGGGTCAATCCAGACCCGGATCAGCAGGACACCAAAAACTGCAATGCAAAAAAAAAACTGCAACGCAGGTCTTCGCAAACCCGGGTCAGCCAATATGTGCGGCCGCCTCGCGGCCACGAGCGGCTCGCTAACCCGGGTCAGCCAGAGGGGGTCTTCGCAGGATCCTGCAAGATCGGGTGCGCTGGCTGACCCCCGTCTGCATTGACCCCCGTCTCAAGGCTCCCGATCCGCCACTCCGCCGTGCCTCCCGGGAGCCCACGAGCGTGGCGACCGACGCGCACCCACCACAGGCCGCCCAGGGAACTGCAGGGGCATCGGGTACTTCGCTCACTCCGCCGTGCCTCCCAGGTGCGGGCAAGGTTTATATCCATACCTAGTGCGTCTTGAACTTTTCTGGAAGGGGCGCCACAAGGCCGAGGCGCCCTGGATACTGACAAAAGTCGAGCCTGTAGGGGGCAAATTCATCCATATCCAGTGCGCCTCGGGTTTCTGGGGAAGGGAGCCCGAAACTCTATACTGCAGAGGATATGGACAAAAGTATTGCCCGCACCAGGAGCCCACGAAGATGGCGACGGTGGCGCAATTCTGATGGGCGTGTTTCCCACCACCACCACCACCACCAGAAGCTGGAGGGCGAAGGAGGAGGAGAAGGACGAGGAGAAGGAGGACGGAGAAGAGGAGGAGGAGTAGGACTCCCTCCCTCTCCACCTTCTGGTGGTGGTGGTGTTGGAAAACAGGCCCATCAAGTTCGCAAGCACCCAGGGAGCTGCGAGGTCTCGGGCACTCCGCTGCTCCGCCGTGCCTGCCAAGGGCCGACGAAAATGGCCACGGTTGTAGAGTTCGCAACAACCCTTGGAAATTCCAATTCTCGATCATTCGGGTACTCCGCCGTGGCTCCCAGGAGAACACGGAGGCTACGAATTGCAACCAACCAAAGAATTGCGAGGTCCCGGCTACTCCGCTACTCCGCCGTGCCTTCACAGACAACGAAAACGGCGACGGTTACGCAGTTCGCAGCCACCCAAGAAGCTCCGAGGTCTCGGGTACTCGGCTACTCCGCGACCTCCCAGGAGGCCACGAAAATGGCGACGGTTGCGCAGTTCGCAACCACCAAAAGAACTGCCAAGTTTCGGGTATTCCGCTACTCCGCCGTGCCTCCCAGGAGCCCGCGCAAGTGGCGACAGTTGCACAACTCGAAGCCACCTGGGGAGCAGCGCAGGGGGAGACAGGAGGGGGGGAGGAGGAGAAGGAGGAGGCGCAAGCGCAATGTTTTATTCAAAACGAAAACCCAACACAAGATGGTTGGGAACGAACTATTAACTGTCATCTCTTGCATCAAATGTGAAGAAATGCATACGCTCGCGTCGTCGCACGCCCATACCGACATCCTTCAGAAACCAATCACATTAATATTCCGAAACATATTGTTATACATACATCCCCGCAGATGCTGATAACAGTGAAGGGGCGGTGGGGACGTCGAGAGTCTGCGAGACTCTGGAGAAGCCCGCCGCAGGCGCCAAAGTTTCACAAAATATAGAACGAGCCCGCCGCAGCCGCCGATTTCTTTCAACCAATGTGGGTAGGTCGCGGGTGGGTCGCGGGGTGGGTCGCGGGTGGGTCGCGGGTGGGTCGCGGGTGGGTCGGGGATGGGTCGCGGATTGGGTCGCGGATTGGGTCGCGGGTGGGTCGCGAGGTGGGTCCCGGGTGGGTTGCGGGAAGGGTCGCGGGTGGGTCGCGGGTGGGTCGCGGGTGGGTCGCGGGGTGGGTCGCGGGGGTGGTTCGTGGGGTGGGTCGCGGGGTGGGTCGCGGGGTGGTTCGCCGGGTGGGTCGCGGGGTGCGTCGCGGGTAGGACGAGGACAACAAACAACAGCAACGTCAACACCAACATCAACACCAACAATAACAAGCACAACAACGCAACAAACATAATCCTCACCACGGATCCCCAATTCAGCCCCACTCACAGGGACAATGAATGACCGTTCGGCCCCCGCACTCTGACAAAAAGCGGGCTTGCAACACGACTTTCTATCATAAAAGTCAGCTCGCGCGTTTGCGAAACCTTATCCGATAGCCATCGGTTACCAACTTGCTCGTCACATTTAACAGCACGTGCGCCTCGCGCGCACATGTCGAAACCATTCGAAACCCCTTGTGCGCGTGCTAGGGGGGACACGACCCATGTTAAATAATACCATGCGGGCCACTCGTGCGCGTCGGCCGCGCGCGCATGCAGAAATCAATGTTTCTCACAGCTTTCACCACCGAGGCGTGGACACCATCAGCGTAATCACCGGCGTGATCAGCGGCGCCGTCACTGCTCCTGCCGTCGTCATCGTCATCGTCGGCGCAAGCACCGATGCAATCACCAGCGTGTCTGCCGTTGTCGACGTCGCGATACCGCGCCAACCCGAATCACAGCCGCAGGCGTCAGCGCTGCCTGTGGGACGCGCTGGTAAGTCCCCGGCGGTCAGCGCCACCGCGGCCATGTCGGTCGCGCCAGACGAGCTGGCTGCACTGAGCGCGAGCCTGCGTGCGCTTGCGCGGACGCAGCGAGGCACCAGCCAGCGCAAAGCAGTCATGGTAATCGCCACCGCGTGGGTTTTGTAGACCAAGTTGCGGGCGGACGGGTGGGGTGATTGCGCGAGCAGTGGAGTTGACAACTCACTGCGAACAACCATGGGTTCCACAGCGTAGGGTGTACAGCGTAGCTTGCATCACATCGCATATGCCACATAGGTTGAACACAAGGACCGACCACAACGATGTTTAAGACAAACTTCTGAAACAAAACAAAAAAACAATGCCCAAGTGTGTAACACGCTTAACAGCTAAAACGGAACCAATGCCAAACAAACGAACAACGAAACGACGCGTCTGAAACAACAGCTGAACAAGGAAACTACGCAAAACAATACCGCGACGATCAACACAAAGGCCCACAACAAGCTAAACAACGCTGTGGTCGATCCGTGGTTACACCACGCAGCTTGCACCACACATATTGCATCACACCTCCCACACCACATAGCTTGCACAACGCGTATTGTACTACATAGCTGACTCCACATAGCTTGCACCACATACTGGGACCACCACAGCTTGCACCACGCAGGCTACAGTCGGGGCCTTGACCTAAGGAACCCAAAATAAGGAACGAGGCCCCTATTTTCCATAAGTTAATAAACTTCGATTTCATATCGAAAACCTAAGGAAAACCTGAGGCAAACTGCGAAACACTGAAGGAACGCGGAGCCCCTCCCCAACAAAAAGGGTTCCTTCCTCAGGGCCCCGACTGTACATCACTTAGATTGCAACGCATTGTTTGCACCACATAGCCTACACCGCACGATTGCATCACACAACGAACCGCTATGTTGAGCCCTTCGCCCCAAGATGCACCCCCCGAGGCCGCCGCCGGGCCCCGAACAAGCCCTCCCCGAAGCTCCAGGAGGCCCTAAAAGAACCCACATCGGGCCCCAAGAGGCTCCCGTGAGACCCCGCAGAAGCGCCCAAACAACTTCAGAACCGAATCCAAAAAGCTTCCGAGAGGCTTCCCAAAGGATCCCCAGAGGCATCCCAGAGGCCTCTGACCTACAATGCAGTCACGGTGGCGGAATGGGCCGAAAGCCACTCTACCTACCGATATGTGTATATATATATATATATATATGCACAATTATGCGTTGCATAGTATATCTATAATATGGTAAGCCCCCCCCTCCCCAAACGGCCCCCCTACCCCATGTGGAGCAGGAGGAGGAGGAGAATGAAGACCAGGGAGTTGCCAACTCTGTGCACGGCATTTACAATGTCGCCAAAACCATAGATGGTGAGTCTCGGAAGCTCGTCATAAAAAATGTGGGCGCTAAAGCGCTTCCAAATATAAAAAATGTGGGCGCTAAAGCGCTTCCAAAGAAACCTACACTGAGCAAAAGCCATAGATGGTGACACATAATGCCAAAACTCTGATAGAGTCGTCATACAACATGTGGGCGCTGCGGCGCTGCGGCGCTTGATGTCGTAACGCGCAACTTGACTTTTTCCCAACCCTCCTTGGTTGGGTATTCGTTTTGAATAGAGCAGTGTGGTCGCGTCCCTTCTCCCGCCCTTCCTCCTTTTCCCCTCCAGCCTCTTCCTGTCTTGCCCGCGGGGGGCTGCGATCTGTGAAACTGTCGCAATTTTCGAGGCCTGCTGGGGGGCCCAGCACAGTGAGGGCCACGGGCGGATCCAAATTAGACCTCGCCATCCCTGGGGGGCTGCGATCTCTGAAACTGTCGCCATTTTCGAGCCCTGCTGGGGGGCCAGCACAGTGAGGGCCACGGGCGGATTCAAATTAGACCTCGCCATCCCTGGGGGGCTGCGATCTGCGAAACTGTCGCCATTTTCGAGGCCTGCTGGGGGGCCCAGCACAGTGAGGGCCACGCGCGGATTCAAATTAGACCTCGCCATCCCTGGGGGGCTGCGATCTGCGAAACTGTCGCCATTTTCGAGGCCTGCTGGGGGGCCCAGCACAGTGAGGGCCACGCGCGGATTCAAATTAGACCTCGCCATCCCTGGGGGGCTGCGATCTGCGAAACTGTCGCCATTTTCGAGGCCTGCTGGGGGGCCCAGCACAGTGAGGGCCACGCGCGGATTCAAATTAGACCTCGCCATCCCTGGGGGGCTGCGATCTGCGAAACTGTCGCCATTTTCGAGGCTTGCTGGGGGGCCCAGCACAGTGAGGGCCACGCGCGGATTCAAATTAGACCTCGCCATCCCTGGGGGGCTGCGATCTGCGAAACTGTCGCCATTTTCGAGGCCTGCTGGGGGGCCCAGCACAGTGAGGGCCACGCGCGGATTCAAATTAGACCTCGCCATCCCTGGGGGGCTGCGATCTGCGAAACTGTCGCCATTTTCGAGGCCTGCTGGGGGGCCCAGCACAGTGAGGGCCACGCGCGGATTCAAATTAGACCTCGCCATCCCTGGGGGGCTGCGATCTGCGAAACTGTCGCCATTTTCGAGGCCTGCTGGGGGGCCCAGCACAGTGAGGGCCACGCGCGGATTCAAATTAGACCTCGCCATCCCTGGGGGGCTGCGATCTGCGAAACTGTCGCCATTTTCGAGGCCTGCTGGGGGGCCCAGCACAGTGAGGGCCACGCGCAGATTCAAATTAGACCTCGCCATCCCTGGGGGGCTGCGATCTGCGAAACTGTCGCCATTTTCGAGGCCTGCTGGGGGGCCCAGCACAGTGAGGGCCACGCGCGGATTCAAATTAGACCTCGCCATCCCTGGGGGGCTGCGATCTGCGAAACTGCCGCCATTTTCGAGGCCTGCTGGGGGGCCCAGCACAGTGAGGGCCACGGGCAGATTCAAATGAGACCTCGCCGTCCCTGCGGGGCTGCGATCTGTGAACCTGTCGCCACTTTCGAGGCCTGCTGTGATCCCCGTTTTCGAAGTGGCTAGGAGTGCTCAGGAATTGTAAATCATCAGCTTTATCAAGCCCTTTTCCTGTAGCCAGTGTCCTGCGAGTCTCTCGAATTCCGTCTGCAGACATATGTAACCCTCGCTCCGTCATCGCCCCCTTATAAAGTATCCTAAACTATTTGCGCCCCGCTTTTGCGCAGGGGTTGGGTACGTCGCCAGGGTAATTTCCGTCGGCGTCCGCGGACACCGCCGCGCGCACGATTGAACATTGAAATCATTCAATCGCTCGCTTATTCCGCCGGGCCATGTTGCATGATCGCTACTACTTCGCCGTGGGCCTGGGACCATTGTGGCACCGCCGAGAGGAGGAGGAAGATGAGGATGGGGAAGGGGAGGGCAGGAGGAGGAGAGGATGAGAAGGAGAGAAGTAAGATGAAGATAAGTAGAAGGAGGAGGAGGAGGAGGAGGAAGGGGAAGGGGCGGAGGAGGAAGCCTCTCGTTGGCATCTTGTTGCTCCTGGGGCCAACCAGGGTCGTCGTCAAGATATGCTTCTCCGGGAGGCCTCTTGGGGGTCTTTTGAGAGGCCACTCGGGGGCGCCTGCGAGGCATTTTTGAACGTCTGGGGCCTCGTGGGGCCTCTTGTGGGCCTCCTGGGGACCTCCTGGGGCCTCTTGGGGGCCTCTTGGCGGCTTCTTGGGGCCTCCTGGGGGCCTCTTGGGGGCCTCTCGGGCCTCCTGGGGCCCTCTTGGGGCGGAAGGCTAGAGTTTTCGGTTCGTGGTCCCCCTCTTGGGCCCTTCTTGGGGCCGTCTTGGGGCCGTCTGGGGCCGTGGCGCCTCTTGGGTAGTCTCGGGGCCCTCTTGGGCCCTCTTTGGGCCCTCTTGGAAGCCTCTTGGCCCGTTTTGGGGCGCTCTTGGGGGCCTCTTGGGCCGTCTTGGAGCATCGGATGGCCGAAAAACGACAAGGCCAAAATCCTTCCAAAACCATTGCAAAAATTATGATTTTGGCCTCTCTGGCCCTTTTGTGAGGCCTCTTGGAGGTCACTTGGAGGCTTCTTGGGCCGTCTTGGGGTCATCATCGGCGTCTTGGAGCGCTCTTTGGGCGTCTCGGGGGCCTTTTGGGCAGTCTTGGGGACCTCTTGGGTCAGGAAGGGGGGAAATCGACTGCGCCCCTCCCTCGGAGGCCGCGATCCTCGTGAGCGGACGGAAAAATGTTCGGTCTTGCATCTCTGATCCGAAAGTCCCAAGGCTGTCCCGGGGTGTCCTGGGGTACTTTTCGTCCGGGGACCGGCAGGGGCGGCCCCGCGCGCGCGAACTAGAATATTGTTAACCAGTTACCCGAGACCTTAACACGCCCTTGGCCCGCTGGGCCGGCGAATTTGAAATTGGGGGCGCAGGGGGTGTGGGACAATTTGCGTTAGGTTTCGCGGAAGGTTGTAGAAACGATGCGCCAGGAATCTGGCTGTGCCTTGTCGGATCGGACAGTGAGCCAAGCAGACAAGAACCAATGGGACAGCGATGCTGTGCAGTGCCGTGCAGAGTAAATACCAAAGGCGCACTCTCATAATTAGTCTGAAGTGACTATGGTAAGTCAAATAGCATCCGGTTCCATGGGAAACGGATGGCAAATAGCGTCCGGTGTCGTACTGAGGTGGTTCAGTAAGAGAAATGGACGGATAAGATGGGATCATATCGATGTAGTGATCTTTCCAGCACATAGCGAACACAAGCAGTGTCCGGGCAAAAAGGGCGCGCGTGCCTTGAGCCAAAGGCAACGGCGCGCGAGCTATAATCCCGATCCTATATAACATCTCCCAAAGAGCTACCCTTAAAGGAGACGGTGAGTATAGCCGCGCAGCCGTTACGCTCTACAAAGGCCGCGCGCGCGACTATTTGCAAGAAAAGCAGTGCGTACAGTCTGGCCTAACACCAGACTGTAAGGCGAGTTTCCTCGCAAAGCATTTCACGCAGATACGAGATAGCCCCTTGGACATCAAAGGGCTATCGGCCCGGCTAGAGGTAAAGCAAACGGGTATTACGGCAAAGAGCCTGAATCAATCTGAACAGGCTCGTTACCAAGCGTGATATGTAAGGCTCGTTTCCGAGCACCTAGAAGGGCGCCTCTGTATTAGGCGCCCGTGCTGGCAAACTGGACCGCGGGGGCAACAAGGACATACTAAAACTGATTAGACTTAGGCTTGTTTCTGTCCTCGGGACCCCGAAAGGGAACAAACTGCTTCGCGTCATACTTACATGACTGAGTGCCTGACATCACTTCCAAAAGCAGCTCCCGATCGATACTCCCCTTGTATGCCCATCTGCGGTCATATCTCTAGTATCACACCACTGCACATTATGCACTATACCTATATCCATGAGCTCACGTATCCAGCTGATATGTCCCAGCAACGTCCGTTCCGTCGGTCTCTTAAGATCTTTGCTGAATAACGATTTGTATACAGACTCAGCGTCTATGGCAAGGGATACTTTAATAGCTAGGCCTCCAACTCCACGCATATCTCGTAGTTGTCGTGGAGTCAGGGCCCCTGCCTTGAGCTCGTGGAGGGTGATGAGCGTAGGGTAGCACTCATCAAGGTTGCGCGCAGCTGCAAATGCCTCAGCGGCATAGCTGGACCTCACCTGCAGTCGGTGTGATTTACATAGTCCGTCGCAAAGGTGAATGACGGATTTGCCTTGAGGCGAGTTTCCTCGCCGTAGTACGTTAGCCCCACGTGTGCCGTAGCCCTTGGTCTCATCGTCTTCCTCCCCGGTGAGCTTCCGATGCCCCGAATCACTGTGTATATCGACTTCGTTCGTCGGTTTCATCCGAGGGAAGGTGATGCGTTTCGGGCTGCTGATCAGCTTTCGCGCCACAGCATTCAGTCGTCTGACTTGTAGGTCGGTGGGGTCTTGAATTTCCTGGAGAGGAACCACGCGCACCATGAGCCAGACTTGAGTAAGAAGGGCATAGGCGAGGGCTCCTCGCAGGCTGACGAACATGTCGGCGATGAGTTTGGTGGCTTTGGCGTCAGCCGCCGCTCCCGTGAGTCCGGGGTGTGTGATAGGACGTAGTTGTTTAATGTACTCGTCCTGATCCATGATCACATCTCCTCGGTCATTCTTGGTGTAGCGAACGGCGCAGTTCGCATAGGAATGTTTGTTGAGCTTGCATTTACCAAACACCTTTTCGACACGTTGTACATAGTCATCTACATTTTTCTCTAGGCCTGTCATGTTGATGTCGTCGACATGTTTTGCTGTTAACAGATCTTGACTGAGTTCAAATTCAGGATCATCACTTGTCGGTGTAAGGCCTATAGCTCGTGTGGTCGTACGAAGCTTGAGGGAGAACGCTCTTGGGGCGTCCTTTGCACCCGCCCCTGGCTTGAGGCACCTGAAGCAGTGTCGGCTTTCATCGTAAGAAGAGAAGCCGGGCAATGTACGAAGTACCTGGGCGCTTCCTGGTGGAAGAGTGAAGCAAACCATGCGAGATTCCTCGCCGGTGGCATGAGCAAGTTCCTCATAGGTCAGACCCTTGAGGAACGCTTTATCGATATCCATGGATGCTAAGATCCATTATGGATGGCATGCCGCCTCACTTGCCAGGAGCCTCTGGGACTGCCTTCGAGCACTTCCTGAGAAGGTTTCCACATCGAACGCCTCCGTGTCCATAAATCCACGAAGGACGAGTCTGAGACGGATGGTTTTAACGTTCTCGGTGCCTACCTTCACAAACTTCCACTTATATACATATCTGGATGTCATGATGTTGGAAGCTTTAGATAGGTCATGCATTTCAAAGCACCGGTTATCAAGCCAGAGTTCGGTGTACAAAGATTCACTCACCTCTTTGGGGTGTGCTGCTATGTCGGCTTTGGTGAGTAGGTCGTCTTTCTTAATTACCACAGCACGTTTAGCAGCCGATGATACGTGCACTCTCATCGTTGCGACCATGTCAGTGTCGAGCTGTGCAAGTTGAGTCTGATCCAACACTACATGTGACATTTCTGGTGTAAAACATAACTCAACATAAGGACCATGCTCATCACTGTCAAGAGAATAACCCTCGTCAGGTGTAGTTGAGCATAGGGAGACAAGACAAGGCTCTTGTGGTTCAGGCTCGTCTCCGAGCATTTCCGACACTACGATCTCTTCTTCGTCCACGGATGCTGAGACCAGAACACATTGGTGGGGCAGCATAGTTGTTGGAACGCAGTAGAGATGATCGTCAGTAATCGTTGTGGGATGAAGGTCCATACGTAACTCATCGCACCACTCCTCCATCATCATAGTTTCTATGTCATGTTCCTCGTTTTCTTCGTAGATTGTAGACAGACGGCCTTCACTTGGTGATGAAGCACCTGGGGTGTCTGGTGGAGGCCTGTCTCCAGGCTGGTCGTGTTCTCCAGACGTGGTACCCGAGTGCTGATACTTGGCAAGGTCGTCATGAAATCCGAAGGAAGGAACGTGCGACGTCAAGCATTGGATGAGTATGGAGTGAGTGCTACCAGTGATTTGAGAAATGTTCAGGCCAGTGCCCACGCACTCATAATAGTGGAAATCTGGGTTGACGTCGTTATCGTAGTGGATCAGCGTATGCCCGGTGGCGTACTTTACTGCAGGTAGATAGAACACACTCTTGGCCAATCTAACTGCTACTACATGTTCAACTCGGAAATAATTTCGCACGAGATACTGTAGCGCAAGATGTACGCGCGGATGAAACTTGCTGTCGTCCGAAAGATTGAGGCTTCCCTTATAGTCTGGAATGTAGCCGAAGACTTTGGCAGGTTTCCCTGCACCAAGATGTGCCACATATGTAAGGACGGTTTGCATGGCCATGTTGTCCATGCCAAGTTCCCGGGCAAGGAGGCATTCAATGTATAGCGTGTGCCGAGCATCAGGATACATTGCAATTACCTCACGAGATCCTGCCCTGACGACGAGGTGTCCTCGTTCAGGCACGTTACGGATCACAGGGAATGGGCCATTCCAGCCTCCACGATCGCCCTTAGTGGCAGTAGGTCGTTGATCGTCGACCAAGTCCCCTGCTGAGTAAAGGCGAGCACCATCTGGGACTGTTTTAGCCCTGGGAGCACGATTTGTCTTAGCAACCGCCGTGGCTTGAGTTATTGTTTCCAGGCTAACTTCCCTCACACGGCGCTCTCGTTCGTGACCTGACGTCTCGGGCCCCTTAGGGAAGTCAAGGGTGTCGAGGTCAGGAAGAAAGGAGGGCTGTCGCCCAGTGTGTGCTTGGCATGGCGATACTCCGTTGTAAAACGTGAAGGCGTTGGTGACGAAGATGCCTTCAGCCAATACTCTAGTAAATACAACAAGGATGTTGTGTCTGTTCAGCTCTTCCTCAATCATGTGGAGAGTACCCCCGAGAATGCCGTTGCGTGACTCGATCGAGGTCGCGCGTTGGCCAGGCGCTCGGATACGGAGTGTTGTACCCTTGTTCGCCATCATGGCCTTGGCAGTGTCATTGTCCAGGGCGCCTTCTCCATCTGAGTACAAGACTTTGAAGGGTCCATGATAGGCAATCCAACAATAGTGGTAGGCGTCGAGTATAGTGTCACGTTCTCTATCGGAAATCTCTTGGCCTGCTGCCAGGCGAACACAACTGTCCATAATATGAAATATGGTTCGTTGCTGGTAAAACATGAGATCCATTTCACCTTCATCGAGCCAGTTTCCAGGAAGGCTTACAGAAGGTAGCGTTGAATTTCCTGGACGTTCCCATGCTCTACATTCCCGACAGGTGCCACATATTTCTTTGATCATATTTAGTCGAACGTTGTCCAGTCCCACTTTGTCTAGGATTAGCCTCATCTTGGGTTCCTTCGCATGGTACCACCGTAAGTGCAGTTTACGGAGTTCCTTTTTAACTACACGAGGTTCGTGACTACGGAGATTTTGCAGACTGCGTTGGATGTCAAATCTCGTCCAGTCGGGCAATCGTGGAGCCCCCGAGCCGGTTGAGGCAAGAGGGTTCCTTGTAGCTCTCCGCAGTCGGTCTCCTTCGTCAACTGCATCTGGTGGTGGTGGTGCGCCTTGTAGGCTGCCGCGGCGGGCCGCTACCTGTGGCGGATCGCTAGAAGACGCGGAAGGCGTGTTTCCACGCTCGGGCGCGTCTCGCAGGATATCGTAACTGCTGGCGCCAGATGTAGGATCAGTGTTCCCAAAGGACCGTGGTCGCGGTGGCCTGGCGTGAGCGCCTTGACGGCCGCCCGATGCGGAAGCTTGGCCCTCCCCAGGTTTGGGTGAGGGTTTCCACCAAGCTGGCACATTGTCGCCCTCGGGATCATGATCATCTGGGAGTTTGAACGGCTCAGCAAAACGACATTTGCCGGGCTCAGTGTCGAGGTGGTTCTTAACACCCGTGCTTCTCGTAGGGTCCCTTTGGCATGCAGGACATGGCCAATATACAGAGATAGAATCATGATACTTACACTGTGTAGGGTCTCTGTTGTGGCTAGGACTGTCCTTTCGGACATTGTCGATGCATACTGGGCATGTAGCCACTTTTGGGGTGATACGATCGCCGATGCGTCTCATACCTTCTCCTGGTCCAGCTTGATCAGGAAGGTCAGCAGGGTAAGCATGCGCAGCGCGGGTAGGCGCGTCTCCGCGCGCGGTGTCAATGGCTTTCGCCAAATAGACGGCTTCCACAAAAGGCAGACTGCAGTCGTCGAGTGTATTTTTGTGCCAGTGAAAGCTCTCTGTTGCACGGTTGTGCGTGCACATGCTGACCGTTGCGTTTGAGTCGCTCAAAGGGTTTAAGAATCGTCTCGTCGTTGCTGGTGATATTTGTCGGCTTCTTGATATAGTCACCAGCCGTATCTTTAAATCCCGTCGCACATTGGTCGATATGTACGGTTGTGATATGTGGTCGGTTGGCAAGTTCTTTCCATGGGGAAATATCGCCCACCCATGTTCCTGTGGGTTGTTCGCGTATAAACCACCTCCGTGCATTATCTTGAGGAACAGCAATTTTGCCACAATAAGTTATGTGTGGTAAATCTTCTTTATGATGTTGTTCCCAAGTACTGTGATTGACTTTGTAGTTGTAGTAGGATGGTGGTCCTGCGGTGCGGCAACTGGGCTGTAGCATGGCAACTCGTACGTAGCATACTGCGAAGTAATGATCTACAGCTCGCTGCACTGAGGGATCTCCCAGGTCGACACGCGTAGTCTTGTCTAAGTTGCCTCCTGAGGAGAGACCCCTTGAGAAGGCAAGCTCTGAAATGCCACCCTCACCCCCACAAAGCTCCAACATGTCCACGCAATTATTATAACCATAGCATAGAGTAGTTACTATGCTATATATGTCAGCGTGTGTGTCTGGCATAGATGTGGGGAGGGTAAGGAGCTTATCAGCTCAACAGGGTGGACGGTGCTCCAGGTCGCCATGAGATCCTGTCCGAGCCCCGACAAGTCGTCACCGCAATCGTCGTTTCCGTCTTCAACGTGCTTTTTGATGCGGCGAGGCTTGATGCCTGCTTCCTTTTCGGCTTTGAGCCTTCCCTTCTGTTTGATACGCGACTCTGTAGGTAAGACTTGCTCGTCTTGTTCGCCGGTCTGTGTGCCCATTGTCGTTGTTGAGTGGGTACATGCTTCAATCGCCAGAGTCGGGAGGGGAGAAGGACAGTCATCTATGATGACGCGTCTAGGTTTCTGTGGTGATTGAGTAGACTCGTCTCCGAGCATGACCGGTTCCTCGGGCTGCCAGTGCAACCGTGTACTGATGTTGGCAACCCCTGTAGGTAGTGGTGCATGCCAATCATATCATGTTGGTTGATCGGCTACGGCAATATCCTGAATAACCGTATTGGCATCCAGGTGAAATGTTACGTCGGATAACATCAGACCATTTCGGTCCTCCTTTGTTGGTCGTCACATAGTGATGGATGTTGTGGTCCGTACGTGTATAGGTGTTCAAGTATATCGGCACGTTTCCGTGCGTGGTGTTGCTTGCCAAGATTTTGTCGTTAAGGTGACGGATGAGTGTGATGCGTGTCTGAGCTCGCCATTCGGCATGTCGTACCGTTTGGCCGTACCAATCCAACACATGTTGTGGTATCGCAAATTTGCACGTACATGCCCACAACGTAGAGCTGATCGGTATTGATGTTGCTACCTGCATATAGGTACCGCTCGGTGTATTGTCTTGCATATTAAACCTAATACCGAAATGACACAACCGCATCCGTACCACTGTCAACTTAAGATCTTCCAGAGTGTCACGTATTGGTGATAACTTCCAAACGTATCCTGGGGGACCAAACATTATGATTTCCATACGGAGCTTCCTGGCTTTTATCAAAAGGTCTTGTATACGAGACCAGTGTGGGGCCACTCTTTTTTCCTGGGGTTCGTACATACCAGTCACCCGGGGTACTAACCCATATTAGAGTGTAGCCTCCACTGATCACCGCACCCAGGTAATCTGCGCCCACAGTCGTCATAAGCTCGTTGTGGGAAATACGATCACATATATAACCTCGGATGCGGAGGTCGGCGCAAGCCTCTCTCGTATCTTCAATGACAAAAGCTCTTTTACTAAGGCAGGTTGCCCCGCTGTCCTTGTTACCCCCTGGCCTTTCAGCCATTAGGCAAGACGACGAGGGGACAGCGTCGCCCTGCCATCTTCAAGATGAAGAAGATGCGCCTGCAACGTCTGCCAGCATCTGAGCTTCCCTCAGATGCTGGAGCTCAGCGCTGCAGCGCGCTGTGGCCTCAGAGGCGGATTGCTCCGCAAACGTAGCCAGCATGGATAGAATATCCATCAGCTGCTTTAATAGGCCTTTAGACCTAGCGTCGTTGACCGTCTGCAGCTCATGGTTCGTGTACCCCATCACTATCTTCCGGCGGGACCGTACAGCGTCCATGGGTACACGTCCGCCATGCTGTGCCAGTGTCCGGGCTACGCAGCAATCAAACGTCTCCAGATCGTCGATGCTGTCGCCTCTCATCGTCGCTTGGGCGAGCGTCTCCAGCAACCCCTGAGGCAGGTTTCCCTGCAATTGTTGGCGCTCTTGCGCAGGGGTCGGCTCGCCTGTCAGCACCGTCTGGAACGATGTGCTGCTTGCGCTCGAGGCGGGTTGCCCCGCAGCTCCGCATCGATCACACCTGATTGACAGATGCCCTGATGGCAACTTCGTTGTCGGCATGATCTTGGAGCCCTCGGGGAGTTCCATCTTGACCTGTCCCTTCCCAGGGAATATCAGCTTCTCCTGGCCTCGTTCGAGCACAATAATAGTGCGCTTGTCCTGCATGCTGTCGAGGCCCAGGATAGCTGGCAGGTCCTTGCCACAGCCTGACACAATATTCGTCTTGTACGAGTCGAGCTGGGTCGAACCCTGGTACTCGCAGGCAATGCTGAAGGTGCCCGCGGTATCAGCTGGGGCCGACCCCTCGCCTACCCCGTTGATGTTCAAACGAGAGCGAGGTTCAAACGTACAAGGACGATTATGTGCCTCGGCAGCCTGGACAAACTTGCGGCTCGCATTTTCTCTCATGATGTTAATCTTCGAGAGAGCGTGATCCACCGCCGCTTTACTGTGGAAAATTGCCAACCTTTTCCTCTGGAACCCGGGGGTCGCCCCCTCTGAAGTGCTAGCTGGGCTATCTGGCGGGTTTCCCCGCAGTTCGGTCGTACTCCTTGGCAGGTTTCCCCGCATCGTGCTGGCACCAGGCCTTCCTGCGCCATACGTGCCAGGTCGATGTACTGGAAGTACGACACGTTCTGGGCGTGAGCGCCCTGTTCCTCCCGCCAGTTGGCATACTCATCACGTATGCTCGTATACTGTTCGCGGGTAGTACGCCGCGTCAGCGTCAAGTACGAATGAAGGGCGATGTCCTGTAATCCCTCATTCGTGAGGTGGTTCCTGTACTGCAACCACTCGTCGAACTCATTGTTCGTTGCTGAGAGCTCGACGGCCCTGACTGCTGTTGCCGCGGTCGCCACTGAAGAGTCTGAGAGATCAAACGAAGCACTCTCAGTCTCTGGATTATCGGCGTCCAACATGAACGTAGTGTGCGCATTGTCCATCTGGGTCTGGAAATGGCGAACACGCAGTTCTCGCAGCTGTTCAGGGTCCAGTGGCAGCTCAGCCCCGCCACCACTCTGGGGAGACATTTGAGGAGCCACCTGTCCGACTCCAGGCTCGCAATGAGTCGGAAGGATCGGTACAGGTGGAGTATTAGGCAGGTTTCCCTGCTGAGGCGCCGTCGCCGGGATAAGCTGGTCGAAGTATCCCGTCTCCAACGGCGGCCTCGCCTCCTCCGGCAGGTTTCCCTGCTGCTGGGGCTGAGCTGTCTGCCTGTCCAGCATTCTGGCTGTCATCTCCTCCACCATGCTCCTTGCGTGGCCAGCCTGTCTGGCTGTCCCGCAGCTCCCTCGCTGCTTGTTCGGGGGCCTGAGTGTAGGAGCCGGTCCATGGAAATGACGACGATATAATGCCTGGCGTTCGGCAGATAGCGCATGCTGGTTGCTGAGGGTCTCCTTCACGCTGATTAGCAACATGGCCCACCACATTCGAGTTCCAGCGCTCCTCGTGGAATAGGTGGTTACACCTCAAGCGGTAGACGCTTTCCCTCGGCTGAAACTCCTCGAGGCATACCGCGCAGGTGTCTTCCATCCCAGTATAAATTTCCACATCTGCCGCTCTGGGGTACACCCGCCGCTGCCGCTCCAGGACTGTTTCGGAGTCCATGAAAGCAGCTGGAGGATCTCCTGCGGGAGCCAGCACCTCCGGCGCTACGGCAACCACTGCTGGAGGAACTGCCGTTGCGGAGGCTGCGGGCGACACAGCGGGCGAGTTTCCTCGCGTGGGTGAGCCTCTGTTCCTCACGACCTCAAGTGCAGCTGCACGTGCTTGGTCACGTACGCTTTGCACTGCCGGCCTGCGCCTGAAACACGCCCGTTGAGTGTGGTAAGTCTGCCTGATGTAGTCTGGCACTCCCCTACTGCCTGATGATATCGAATGGGCAGTAGGTTGGACGGCCACCTCTGGCGTTGTCGGTGCGGGCATGAAGGCCATGTGCGGATACATGGACTGATCACTGCAGCGCACATTCGTGAGGCTATGAAACTGATCCGCCGTCTCGCGAACAAACCTGTTCGGGACTCTAGACCCATCTGGGTACAGTGGCGGATCCATTGGTGCTGGCGCTGGCCTCTGGCCCTGGGCCATGCTCGGATGAGCATTGAAGGCTGGGATGAAGGCCCGTTGCCGAGCAGGGTCCCGTGGGTTCGGACCTTCTGGCTCCCAGGACCAGGCCGGCCTCCACCTCTGACCACTCGGGTGGGGCAGGTTATGACTCTGCACCTGTTGCACCGCAGCTGCCACCCTTGCGCGGTAGTCATCAGGCACTCCAGCACCAGTAGTTTGGCCAGCAAAAGGTCGGTGGTGTATTGGAGTACCAGGCAGGTTTCCCTGCAGACTCGTTGGCGTGCCAGGTGGCATCATGTTCAGGAGAGCTGTGCCACGCTCAGCTCTGGCCGCGGCGATCCTCTCCACTTGGTAGCGTCCAAAACCCGGAGAGCGAAGAGACCGTCGGGGAGGGGAAATTTTTCCTAGAGAGCTCTGGGGGGCTGCCCTGCAGCCCTTCCGAAGTGCTGCCAGGAACGCTTCCACATGTGCCTGCGCGCGTGCAGGCACACGTGGAAAGCGCCCCCGAACCCGCTGCCGGGTCGGGCGAACTGCTGCGGGGATTCTGGAGCGGCGAAGATGGGCTGCTGGCGGGCACCACCACCGTCCGGCTTCTAATCTTAAACCCTTTAGCTCTCAGAGAGCCCTCCGGGAATGAGAGTGCCATTCGTGGCAGAGCGACCAGGAGTCCCAAACGGAGACTGCGCTGGTGGCGTCGCCACTGGGGTCATGCCCCTCGGGGTGTGCATGCTATGCGAGGGGCTCCCTGGCATCTGCTCAAATCGAGCAGGCTCTCCGAAGATGCGGCCGAACGTCTGCGGGTCTCCCTGCGGTTCGGGCATATCATTTCTGAATCCATTGACGGGCAGGTTTCCCTGCATGGCCTGACGGCTACGCGTCACCATGGCGGACATGGCTCCCTGGCCAGCGGCCCAGGGGTCTTGCTGGCACAGTCTGTCCGCCAGCTGTTCCACCTGCTCAGGATTTAGAGCGGCCGCGATCTGGTCCAGATCTGGTGCTAAGGACCTGCCAAGATATGGCACTAGGCCCTTGGCTTGGAGCACGGCTTGGAGCCGCGCTTCCTGCCTCACTCTCATTGATCATAAGGATTTTGTGGGTTTCGGGCTGGTTTCCCAGCACGGTTGGGCTGTAATGGTCCCCAACTTCTCTGTGACCATGAACCGTATGAGGATCATTAACCTCTCGGTCACGAGACCACTGGTACTTGACACTAGCACTGCCCACATTAGTCCACCTGTTCGGGGCCGTCATTATGGCGGTGGAAACGCGTGCAAGGCGATTGCCCAGATATTCTGGGTTACGCCATTGTTTACCCGTGGAGAGGTCTTCCACGTGTGAGAGATAATACGGCTCAATGATACCGTCTTTTCCTTCAGATAGGAGAACTCCATTGTCGGACCAGCAAAATTTGATTCCGTCCTTCAGGGCACGATGCCAGTCCACAAAGATGACGATCTCGGACTCGGGGCCCCATCCACTCTTCACGCCGCGACGACGAGGCGTCGGTACAAAGTGGATGTGTGACCGGCCTGACCCTCTCTTCCTAGTGTTGTGTTCTTGGCGACAAGAGAGGCCATACCACATAATGCCTTCAAAGGCTGCCCATCGTGTGCCATGCATGGCAACCTCGGGATATGGGGCCGGTCTCCCGGCAGGGTTGTCGTGTAGTACAATGTACTTGTACAACGACCAAGGAGCCTTGAGCGTCCACGAGTGCCCTTGAGAGGCACGGATGAATATGTCGGATTTGCCAGAATCCCGCACTAAGACCTTGAACTGGAGACGCTGTTTCTCCTCACCGTCTGGCTCGCGGACATGAGCGATCGCCATCATGATGGCAGCCATCTGGCCAACCGTTCTGCCGTAGAAGGTCTCGGCGATGATCTTGGCCTCATCCTGTTGGGGATTATACCCGTCCTGTCTCGACCGTCCGTTGTTCCACGGAAACTCACGTACGAGCTCTTCGAGATAAATCCATCCATCATGATCATCGAATGTATCAAGGCTCCACACGGCATTGCGTGGTTGGTCAGGAGCGTGTCTGCAGATCTTGCTGAGGCATTTACTAAGCTGCTTGAGGGTATGATTCTTCCTCGGGACAATACCTTCTTGCCTGCAGCGTTCCATGAATGCCTCATCCACCGAACGCATCGGTGGGAGCTTCCGCAGGGCACGCCTGTCATTGATCAAGGCCTGACTCCCACTAGTAAAAGACGTGTCCCCTGGGTGGTGCAACTTATCCTCGGGCAGGTTCCCCTGCAAAGGAGCCTCTGTCACCGAAGAGGCTGCGGCTCCTGAGGAGGAGGAAGGTGTTTCTCGGCTGCCTCGGCTGGCGCTGCCCCTGATCTTCGGCACCCAGGTACCCCTAGACAGAGCACCTTCCTCGGACCTCTTGGAGTGTGCCGCCACAGGCACGGCCGGCGTAGGGGTAAACCCTGCGCGCTCGAAAGCCTTGGCCTTGCCGGCGATAGATCCGCTACGGCTAGGTGGGCGTCGACGAACCTCCAAAGAGTCCTGAGGTTGTTGCCTAGGGCCGGGCCTCTGTGCCGGAGTTGCTCTAGTCGGTGATCTCGGCGTTTGAGAACGAGGCATCTCCATCTGCACATCTAACCCAAGTTCTTCAGAGCGAGCTGACGTTTTCGGTCTCTCCCCCGAAGGCGTCCTAGGTGCCGGTGTTTCGCTCTTGGCCTTCGGTTGGAGTGGGGGCTTCTTTGTCCCCTTCATATAGATCTTTTGGGACTCCAGCAGCATTTGGCGAGTTGCCTCGCGGGTGCGTTCCTCTGCTATTCGCTTGCGCTCCGCATCTGCTGCGGCTCGCTGGGCCCTCTGTTCATCGTCATTCATCATTTCTGGCTGTTGAGCCTGACTGGAGACGCCGGGCGAGTTTCCTCGCATTCCAGGAAGGCGATAGAGCGCGTCTATTTCTTCCTGGGTCATAGGCACCAGTCCTCTCGGAGGCTGAACCTCCTCGGCCACAGGTCTCCTATGGGCCGTGGTTCCGAGACGTCGGTTGATCTCGTCGATCTCTGCTTGAGTCATCGGAACCAATGGTGGATGACCCTCCTTGGCAGGAGTGCGGCCTCTATTCGGGCTCAAGCTCTCATTGAGCCCCACAGGGCACCCAGGCCTATGCTCCTGACGTGGCTCTGAGCACGGCCCACAAACTGCGTTGGGTCTGTATAGTTTGCGTGCTGCAATGACATTTCGCAGCTGCGTCCGTACTTCCTTTATTTCAGGACGACGAATATTCGTCGCGAGCTGGTAGCCACCTCGTATGGACTTGCCTTGGGCATCTCTGCAGGCTGGGTTGCCTTTTCCGAAAGCAGAATGTTCACCCTTCTGACGCCTAGGGTCATTGTAGGCGAGCAATTGACCCCCCCGCCGAGCGGCATGCTCCTTTGGGCCTGCTTGCCTCCATTCGCGGGGGAGCCGTGCTTGCGGATGAGGTTTTTCCCTGAGGCGTGGATGAGAGCGAGGCCTCCTGGCGTGCTCATCAGATGAAGCTGCTGACGCAGCCTGAGCGGGAGCCGGCGGGGGCTCCTGCGGGACCGCAGGCGGCGCATCTTGGGCAGGCAGGTCTCCCTGCTGACTGGAGTCTGGCACAATTGGCTCTTGTGCAGGTGGTGGTGTGTCAGGACTGTCGGGGCTGAAATCCACCTCCTCGTCTCCACCATTGACTTCCATCATGAGGATGGTGGTCTCGTCCTCGCACATCCCACATCCATCACCCTCTTCATCTTTTTGGACGCCCGAAATGGGCACCGAAAGAATGGGCAACATGCCCAACAACAAATGTTGTCTCAAGCCAACAGCGGCCGCTGTTGGGCAGGCGGCCTTCTGTCTCGAATGGACACAGGCCGCGGCGGCGTGGACAGCGAGTCCTGTTCAGAATGAACAGGAACTGCTGTTGGGCATCGTACCCATTCTTTCAGTACCCATTTCGGGCGTGCAGAATCTTCTGACATAGGATTGCCGATGACGACGGTCATCGGTCCAGCCGGGACGGGCAGGTTTCCCTGCGGCGTCAGCGTCTGAGCATCGCTTGGCTGTCCCGGCGTAAGCGGTACGGTAGTCGGCTCAGGCTCGTTACCGAGCGCAGGCTGCCCGACAATATTCCGCATGGCCGTATGGTTATGCTGTAATCCCGCCGCCTGGAGACCCCATCCTGGCGGAGGAAGAGCCTGACCACGCATGGAGATGGCCCTTTCAAGGGCTTGGCGCCACCTCCCTCTGGAATACCACACATGCCGCTGCACGTCCTCAGGGTGCACGCTACAAATAAGAGTGAGGGCCGCCAGCACTAACTCCGAGTCGTCACAGGCATCAGTGTCTTGTAGCATCACGTGGCCAGCTTCGACGCTCTCTTGACTCTCGGGATATGCTGCGACCAATACAGCGTGCATCTTCATGAGGGTCTGCAGTAGCGTGTGCGGTCCGTACTCGCCTGGGGCAAGCGAGCCAGGTGGTTTAAATGGGTCCCCTGCCACGCCCGTCACGGACACTTGAGACTCTAGCCCCATCAGATCAGCAAAGTTTGGAGGATATACAGGAGTAGGCCTGTTTCCAGGCATAAGGTCGGGTTGAGGTTGAGGGTTGCGATCAACCTCCGAAGGCGAGGCTTGAACAGTAGCATCTGCGTCACTGCTCTCGTAGGCCATGATGTTGCCTGGGTTACCGAACATCCAGTCAAAGAAAGATCAAGGCTGGTTTCCCAGCGTTCCATGTTCCACAGGCGTAAGCTCGTTATTACCGACAACGAACCTGCGGAGGTACTCGAGGTAGTACGCGTACAGTCCGTGGCCGTACGCCTCGAGCTCATCCAAGTTGTCCATGCAGCTGACCCAAGTGAAAAATCTGTTCCATGGCCTCAAAATCTTGGAGGCTCAGATATTCAATAACTGGTTCACTTGAGCCGAAATGGACTTCGGTCGATCTGCCCTTCCATTTCCCTTCGCTGGACAATCTTTTACAAGATGATCGGTGCTGTCACACTCATGGCACTTTAGGATCTGGCCGTCTCTACCTCGCGGGTTTCCCCGCCGACCTTTGCCTTTGCCTGAAGTATCTCTACGGCCTTTACCCCGGCCTTTCCCCCCGAAAAAATACCTCATCATACTGGTCATATGAGAGCCTCTGGAGGAAGGCCGCGATGCCTCGCCCATTCCTACGGCGACCCCGTTTGCCTTTACCTTTACCTTTGAAGCTCCTCCGTATCCTGCTCCTAACACGACGCACCGGTTTTCGTGTGAACCTCCTCCACCTCCGCTTTGCCTGTTGTAATAACCAGAACAGGTGTTCGGCACGCTGATTGTCACCTTCCATATGCATGATATCTGACCAGTCTAAAGGTTCAACACCGTCTGATGATATGGTATCGGTGTCGGTGCCGGAGTCGAAATCGTCGTCTCCCAGGTAGGTGGATGCACCGTCGTTTAGGGGGTTTGCTTCACCCCATAAAGAACGGTGTGGTTGAGGTTCTCTAGGAGGGGGGCTGGTTGCCCAGCTTGGTTGTGATCGATCCCCTGTTAGTAGGGCAGTAGACTCACCAGGATCGTCGGCCCATATGCTTGAGGGCCTGTTGCCAGGCTGAGCTTCGGTGGTTAAGGTAGTGTAAAAGTTTTCACTACCAGTTCCTCTTCCTCTTCCAAACACTGACCCTATGTTACCAGTAGACCGTTCTGACAAATGGCCTATCGAGCGCATCCTCTCGAGCAATTCATCATACTGTTGTTGTGTTCGGGGCATTTGGTGGTTGAGTGGCTGCAAGTGTTGCATAGCTCTCTGGTTGCCGACGCCTAGGGCGCGGAATAGGATAGTAGTCAGCAGTTGGAAGTTGGGAAGGTCAAACCCCACCGACTGTGCCTCGAGACGGGCCATTTCGAACCGAGTGAGAGTTACATCGATTCGTTCTCCGTGAGGCACATGAACGTCGATGAGCCGTGTGCCTGAAGTGAGCTGGCGCTCATCTTCCAAGCGTTCGAACTTCATGCTTAAGAGGAACATAATGTATGTTACTGGGTCGGTGTGGACACCGTCGATGTCCGCACCATAATTTATAATGTCAGGTGGTACCCTCATGGCGAGTGTCCTCGCTAGGCCACCCAGGCCGCGTTGTATGGCGGCTGCTTGGGCTTGTGGCGTCATGCGTCCACTTGTGACGTTTAGCCACGCGTTGACCTCATAAACGTATTCGCGGAAAGGTACGTTGCCTTGAGGGTCCCAGTATGGGCCATATGTTTGCCCATCTGTGCTATTATCTCCTCGGCGCATGTGTCCGATTGCCGCCCCCAGCGCAAACCATATGATAGCGAAAATGACCAGCCCAAGGCTGTGAAGATATGGGTGGTTATCCGGCGCGTTGCCGCGCTGGGGTAGCGCCTTGACAAGTCTTCGAGGCGCTTTATCTTGCGGGTCTCCCCGCCTCTGCTTCAAGCACTGCGCTTTTGGCTCTTTGCCGAGCGGTTGGTAGTAGCGCAGTGATGAAGCGTATATGGTACCAATGTTGTTGTCTAAACGTCGTACCTCTCGTGTTGCTTCTTGCTCTTGAATTGATCCTCGTAAATGTAGTTGGAGTGGTGGCGCAGGGTGGTAGTTGGTCACGGAGATCGTGCCGGATAGCGTGAGGATAAGAAGAGCAAGAGCTGACCAAACGAGAGTGCGGCCAGCTCCGCTACCAAGTCTGAAGTGACTATGGTGAGTCAAATAGCATCAGATTCCATGGGAATCGGATGGCAAATAGCGTCCGGCATCGTACTGAGGTGGTTCAGTAAGAGAAATGGACGGATCAGATAGGATAAGATCGATGTAATGATCTTTCCAGCACATAGCGAACACACGCAGTGTCCGGGCAAATAGGGCGCGCGTGCCTTGAGCCAAAGGCAGCGGTGCGCGAGCTATACTCCCGATCCTATATAACATCTCCCAAAGAGCTACCCTTAAAGTCAAGATGCCTCTGGTCCACGACCCAGGTACGGTGGGGGGCTGGGCTGAAGGTCGCCATGCTGTGTTGCTGCAAGCTTGTAACATGCATTATGCAATGGCGCGTGGTGGTATTATACACCATTTAACGAGAAACGCTGCAAGGCGAAGCAAGACATAACAACGCATCGCATGACATAATTTCGCACGCAACGGGTCAGCAGCCTGTAGCACAGTGGCATCGTCTGGCAAAGCATGGCATGTTATGGCATCGCACTGCGCTGCGTAGCGTAGCATGCCTTGGCAACGCGCGTCGCGGAATATCGGGGCATTCATGTCGTGGCGGCGCGTCGAGCCAACCATTGCATTGAAGCTTGCCGGGCAACGCGGCACGGCGCAGCATGGCGCGCCCCAGCACTGCGCAGCGCGGCATGGCAAATCGCACCGTCGCGTAGCCCTGCATGGAGCCCGAGGCCCAGGATCAGGATAAGGACAAGGATGAGCGCATCGGAGGCGGGCCCCTGCTGTGGCCAGGTAGTTGGGGCTCTGCGACAAATCGGCACCCAGACCCCCGACGTCATGATTTTTCCACGCCGTTGACCCCCAAAGGTCTCGACACATCCCACGCGACCGGCGCGTCATCCCGGGCCGTTGTTCGACGGCCCCGCGGCCCGGCAATGGGGAATCAACGCGTATATAAATACATATATATATATATAACAACTCTGAGGTCCGCGCGGATGTGTCGGATCGGCGCCGGGGCCCCCTGGCGCGCCCCGCGCGCCGAGGGGGGTCAGCGCCGATCCGCGAACTCCTCGCGGACCTCCAAGATTTCATGTGAATATCATTCTTCGTCTCCGATAGGCAAGGGCCCTCCGAGGCCGAACGTCGCGAGAAACTTCGCGCCGTGATTTCAAACCGCCAGATCGGTCGCTCTCGATGGAGAGGCCGACCTCGCTCCGCACGCCCCTTGTGGAGCTTGCGCTTTCCCCGGGGCTCGCCGCCCTCCGCCGCGGATGAACCTTCTTCTTCTTCTTCTTCTGCTTCTTCGCATTGCGGGGCGACGCGATGAACGCGCGCCCCGCCTGCCCGCTACCATAGAGGCGCCCGCTCACCCAGTGGCGTCGCGATGAGAACCTCCGGGGCTCGCTCCATGGACGTCGCCTCTGCCAGAGATGTAGAATCCAAATGCCCGAATCAATTGCCTGCCCGGTACAAAAGCAGCCCCTGATTCGGGCGCCGGCACGCGCGCGCGCAGCCGCGCCGCTGGCGCGCAGCGCGTCGCCTCTCCGGGCGCCATCGACGCGTGCTCGAAGGCAAGTGCCCTGCATCCGTGCAGTTTCCATAAGTTCCTGGCCTTGCCATTCCCAATCTCGCCCCATGTCGAGGGCGACATTCGCCGCGTGATCGGAAACTGAGTTGAGCCCCCTCTTGCCCCATTCGATGAACGCCGTTGTATTTAGCCAGGGAAGACAACCCAACGTCAGCACTAAGTGCTAATGTCGGTCAATAGGAACGAAGAGCGGCCGCGTCCAGGGTTGGTCCAATCGAGCGAGCCCCGCGCAGACTTGCTCCAACATTTGATTGCCAGTCTGAACCCAGATGCGCCGAGAACCAGCGTTCCACTTGGCCTCCTTCGGGTTCTTCACGAGTGCCGGCATGCCCGTCGTCCAAAGTGAAGCGCGTCTCCGCCCAAGCTCGTTTGGAGAAGTGCTTCAAGATCCTGGCGTAGATGGTGGTTGTGCCAGTGTGGTGCGTTTTGTCATCGATAATTCGCGCGGTCCTGACGTTGTACCCTGATGCCCCTCCTCCAGTCGTCTCTGTAGTCTGAAAGCTTTGCGCATGCGCCGAAACTCCCAGCGCCGCGCGGCGCGCGACAATCCTGGAGTCAAATGCCACGCACTGCAGCAGAGCGCTGCAATTGCCGAGGGCTCTCAGGGCCGTGCTTGGAGGCGTCTGCTTGCGCTCAGTCCCGGGCAGCCTGACGCGTCGCAACGCTTGTAGTAATAGCGGTCTGCGCAGCTAAGGTTTCGTTCCAAGCTGTTCGGCGAGCTCCCATCGGGATCGAGCGCGTCCTCAAGTAGTTCCAGACTGTCTGTTTCGCTGTAGCTTAGGGTTCGCCCGTCGCGCCGTAGCCGGATCGCGCTCCGCCCGCCCGAGCCCGAACGCCCCCCTCGCAAGTGCTCCAAATAAGACGGCTTCGAGTCGAAGTGCCTCTCACGCCGCGTCTATGCCGGAACGCGCCAAATCCCACGTTCAAGCCGATCACCATGCGTTACACAATGGCCACTGAATTATTGGTCCAAATCGCATGGCTGACAGAATGCCAAGCGCCCACCACTTCGTCTGGCAAGAACAAATCCCGAGCATTGGCCATCTGTCTACGACTGGTTGCAATATTTGTTGAAGCAAAATGTTCAATTCAAGCGGCGTCTCCACACCACCTTGCTTGCCACCCCAGGCGAAGCTGAAACCCGGAGTGCCCCCGACCATTGGCAACGTTATCGCACCCTCTAATCCTGTGGGTTCGCGCATCAGCGCCGTCCCCCAGGCATGCGCCCGCCGCGCGAGCATGCATTCCAGCGCGAGCTCGCGACGCATCGAATCGAATGCCGTCGCCGCGTCTTGGACCGCAATGGCCGCGGGCAGTTTCCACAACCTAGCATGATATTGGATGTCGCTCGCAAGCCCCATCAAGTCAGAGGTGGCCGCCGATTCCTGAAGCGATGCAACTGCACTCGCGACGGCTTTAGCTGTTCTTGGATTCTGGGCCGGATCGCACGCAATGCCCATTTTTGCAAGACTGGGCCACTTGCCGATCCACAATACATCAGGAAACGCCCAGGCAAACTTCTCCCTCGGCAGCCCAATGAACTCCTTCCAATGCGGCGACGCTGCAAGCGTATCCATCGACCCGGGGCGCCAAGATAAATATTGGTGCGCCCGTGCAAAGCTCAGGGATGGAAGAACTCTGTCAGTTGCCGCCCCATCTGCTCCCGACGCACCGCCTGTCATGTCTTTGCCCTGGCTTGATCGAATGATCGGTCCCCCAGTTCAACCCCCCTCGCATGCTCAGGTGCGCGCCGAGCTGGCCGAGGCCATCAGAGTTGCTGGGGTGGGCGAAGGTGTTGCCAGTCAGGCAAATTTGGACAGGGACTACCAATTGCGGGCCAACGCGGCTGAGAGTGGACTCTGCAATCGCACTGGGGCAGTTTAACCCAAGATGGGCCCTCGCAGGCTCGCGCCGAATATCGATCGTGGACGCCGGCGCTAAGGGGCATCAGCATCTCGATTTATGAGATTCGGCGGCCCCACTCTAGACATATTGATCCTGCCGTTTGCGCCAGAGAGTCCGTCCGGAGATGTATGTCAAGCAGGGGGATGTTGCCGCTGACTTTGGGGCTGCGCGCGCTGCCCAATTTTTTTGCGCCGAAGCAGGTGCTTGCTGACCAGGAAGCGCAAGCGCCCCCCTGGTCTGAGCCCCATCGAGCTGGCGAGCGGCGCGGTCCTCAATCAGCCGACGCAGCAGGCAGCTAGGGCACTCCCTTCAAAGGTTACCGATGCTGTGGGGTAAGCGGAGGCCATGGACGCAGCGAGAGGATGGCCTCCCTGGACAGACTAGGATAAGGTGGGTATGTCAAGAGCCGGCAGGGTACATCGATTTTCCTCGTCTCCTCGCGTCTGGTAGGCCACTGCTGTTTTGGCGAATGATCAAATCATTGTCATCGTCCCACTCTCGATCACGGCCTCGGAGCGGCCAAATTCAAGCCCCTGCGGCAGGCCACCGCCGAGCCCCCCCCCGCCCCCCCCCCCCGCGCGGGACTTCAAGTCTCGAGATTGAGTTCCCCGGCGTAGATGCCGCTCGCGATGCAAGCAAAAGGCATCGGGAGAGGTCCATGGTGAGCACCGATGGGTTCTATGCGCAGCAGCTCGGATGGCCGCCAGATGAGGCCCTGGAGGTCATCCTGCTCCTGTGCAATGTGCTGGATGGGGAAATGGATTCCCCCCCTCTTCAATGTCCATCACTGCGCGGGTGCTCCCGCCGAAAACCTCTGGGCGGCCCCTAGGCCCATCGAAGTCTCTTCTGCGGCTTTGGGGGGGCATTCGCAGGCAGCCGGCGGTCGCTCGGGGGCCGGCCCGCCAGGGGCCCCAGCCTGCCGCGAAATAGCGCGCGGGAGCGGCAGACGCCGCCCGTTGTCGAGCCCTCCTGCCTGCAAGAGGGGGTGCCCCTGAACGGTGCTCGGTCGCGCCCCCGCGTGACTTCTCCATGCGCAGCGGAGGCCAGTCCGCAAGGAACCCAACCCTGAGGCCCCAGGGCGCCCATTGATTTTGAGTGCGGGGCCGTCGCGCGCTCCACCGCCAAACCATCGAAACCCTAGGAACCCCAGGGCGCTCTGGAGGCAAGCGGGGTGTTTATTAGCATGGGTCTCCATTTTGCGGGACTTCCCCAGGTGCTGCAGTCGCTGTCCGTCGAGCAGGTGCTCGTTCGGTGCGAGCTGCGCGGTCTCCCTCCCGGGCCCGGCCTGCCTTGCGCGCCCGGAAACTGCGCTCCGAGGTGCGCGAGTCTGGACGGCATGCTAACGATTGCCTTGCACGCGCTGAGAGGCGCCATCGCCCGCTGCCCGTTCTCCCCGATTCTCATTCGTGCAAACTCGCCGTCGGGTCTGGACTCCGTCGAGTACCTCTGCATGGGCTTCAGCCATTATGTAGATGACCGCATCCACGCTGCAGGCGCTTATCAAGGAGCCCCCCATGGGGTCGCCCAAAGGCCCTGGGGCCTGAAGCGGGTGGTGGGCGAAGATATCGCAGCGACGCCAGCCGAAGATAAGGCTGCTTTGCCAGTGCCGAACCGCCCACTCGGGCTAGGAATCCAAAAGCAGACAGGGGGGGGGTCGCTCGCGGAGCCCATCGCCTCCGCTAGCGTGGGCGTCAGTGCCGGCGACAGCGCGGGTGAGATGTTGCGCCAGAAAGGTTCGGACGCTAAGTCCGAGGTTCGGCAGAGGAATGCAAAAGCGAAGGCGAAAAGGCTCGGGCGCCCTTCGGGCCGCAAGGGTCGCCCGGCTCGCGCGGCTCGGGTCTCCGGCACTCTCCCTGCCCCAACTTGCGCCGCGGAAATTCACTGAGTTTTTGGCGCCGAACTTCTCCGCCTGGGTCGTTCGTTCGCGACCATTCTCAGACCCGGGGCCGGCGGCGCATCGCTGTCGATCATGCTCGGCGGCCCGACGCGGCTTGTTCAAGTGGCCCCCGTCGTTCGGCGGCATGGGGAAATGCGGAATTCTGCGCCCCAGGTGCACTCGTTTCATGTGTTCCGCGCAATTCTCTGGGACGCCTGGGCCCCCCATTTGTCCAGGCGCCATCCGGGGCAACCCCGGCGCGTCCGGGCTGGGCGATGGCGAACATCGCCGCAGTAGTCGCAGGCGCATGATTGCAGATCCCCCTCGCGCCGCAGTCGCCAGCGACGTTGAAGGACGCGGCGCTCGACGCCGCCCTGCGCCAGCTGGAGCGACAGATCGGCGAGGCGTTGCTCTTCGCCAAACGCGCGCGATTCGACGCGGGCCCTGAAACGCTTGGAATCGAAGAAGTCCTCGCCCAAACAGATAGCCGTTTTGATGGCCGTTTCGACGGGGGCCCTTTGGAACGGGGTCTACGCGCGCTCGAAAGGTCACCTACGCCCCGAAGAGTGCCCCCTCCTGGGCGGGAATAGAGACGCGCTCTTACACCGGCGATGGAAATGTCCGAAAGCAAAGGCTGGGCGAGAATCAGTTGTGGGTTCGGAACTGTTGGGGGAGCTCGACTTGTCATTCGCTTTCTGCCGTTGCTGAAGGGGGGCCCCGCGCCCAGGAGACGCGCGCCCAGCCCCGCTGTCGGAAGGGCCCTGGTCCGCGCAATGGTTCATCGAGCCCCCCTCCCCCCCCGACCCTTATCCGCTAGAAGGAGGCGTCATGCGTTGGCGGCTCGTGTGCAAAACGCGCTGTCACAGTTGTGACGAGCAGCCTGGTGCTGTATATTTTAATATAAAAAGAACGGCGCTCGGCAGTGCGAAGAGAAGTGCCCTGCTCGCGCCCCCCTTAGACAAAATACTCTATGTCGTGGCTCAGTAGCCCAATCATGTGCGTGAATGGACCATCGGCGATTTACTCTGCCTGCTCAAACGTTTTGAGCCAGCTTAACAGCATGACCGAAGAGCAGGCATCATTTCGGAAGGTTTATGCGGGCCACATCATGCAAGTTAAAATTGACCCAGGTTGCCGGTTTGTCGAAAACGCGGTCAAACTAAACCCCGCCGCTCCTTCCAAGAGCCCGATCTCTCAGATGTTGAATATGTTTGGATAATGAGGAACCACTTGGCGATTCTAGTAGCCAAGGGCACCGTCTCACTGCATTCCATGGACAACCAGATCCTGGGCGAAGTGGACAGGCATATCAAATATGTTGGTGCGACCTGTCAGCTGGTCATGCATTTAATGCCGCTGCTCCCTTCCCTCAAGCCTGAGGGACCAGTCGACTACGTGTCAGTGCCAGAACCTGTTCGGGGAACTCGGTTGGAGTGTTCGTTTGGGTGGGTTGCGGGTGTGTAGCGCTGTACTCGGTGTCTCAGGGCAATCGATGAGCAGGTTCTTGTGCAGACCTTCTGTGATTTTTCACACCTCCGAACCTCCGCCTCGGAGGTGTTCGGGAACAGAACATGGCCTGGACTTGGATAAGACCGCAGTGAACAACTCTGCTTTATTGGTTCGAACTACTCGGATCGGTCTCAACTCGTGCGATGCATGCGATGCACCTCATATGCTTGTACGGGCTCGCCTCTGTAATACGATCTGACCTGAAAGAGGCGCGCGGGGAACATGGACGCTCGGCAGGTTTCGGGGTGCTACCGTGTCTTGAGAGGCGTTCACCCAGAGTGTGGCCAGGATTCTCGTCGAAGACGAGAGCCCCGACCCCGCCTCTGGTCCCTCGAACCTTCGCCCCGCCTCGCCGTCCGACCCCGTCCTCGCCAGGGTCGCT
>CAUYUJ010014744.1:62500-132500 GCA_963575745.1 Prorocentrum cordatum | reverse complement strand
GTGAAATCACAATGTTTGCGAAGCCTGGGGACACCAAGCCCTGTTATTTCATTTGGATTTTTGGGATTTCTGGGTCAAGAATCCCAGAACCCCTGTGATTTCATTGGGATGTTTGTGATTTTTGGGATTTTCAGTCCCAGAGAAAAAACAAACGACGACGGGGCTCCCCAGGACTGGAGGATTGAAAATTCACAAAATCCCAAAAATCCCAATTCAATCACATGGGTTCTGGGATTCTTGACCCAGAAATCCCAAACATCCAAATGCAATGACAAGGTTTGGTGCCCCCAGGCTTCGCAAACATTGTGATTTCACAGGGATCGCCGCTCCCTCGAGAGATTTTTCTCTCTCTCTCTCTCTCTCTCTCTCTTTCTCTCTCACTCTCTCTCTTCCTCTGTCCCCCTCCGTTTCTGTCTCCCCCCTTCTCCTCCTCCTCCTCCTCCTGTGAACCAGAGAGAGGTACAGAGAGAGAGAGAGGGAGAAAGAGAGAGAGAGAGAGAGTGAACCGTTGAACGACCGATGCAACATGAATGGGTGCTGGGGGGGGGGCTGCGCACACACATATATATATATATATAGACGCATGATGTCTTTCTCTCTTCACACACAACAATGTATATACATCGCCATGCATGTGTACATATGCCCTCCTCCGCGGAGGCACCAACTCGTCGGCTACCGAGAGGAAGGCTCACAACCACCTTCCCTCAATCATTCGCTCCCTCCCCCCAGCTATCCGCCACCGTGCCTCGAGCCTCGGGTTGGAGTGTCCTGCCATCAACTGTGAATATATATATATATATATAAGGCCCAGACTTAAACATGCCCGATGTCCTGGAGGGTGCCCCGCGTTGAAGAAGGCGTCTTGGAGCTTACAGCGTGGCCATAAGACAACACCCAAAGACCCAATAAGTCCCCAGAAGGGCCCCGAGAAGGCCCAACAGAGCCTCAAGAGAGCCCCAAGACTGTCCATGAGGCCCCCGAGACGAACCCAAATGCCCCCCCCCCCACGCGCCCCCCCCCCCCCCAAAGACGAGCACATTTCGACCCCTCCGCCCCAAAAGTGGCCAACATATCCCCCTTGGGGATCTTGAGGCGCCCCCAGAAACCCCCCGAGAGCCCTCAAAGAGGCTCCTGCGAACCAGCCGGAAAGACAGGAATATGCATCCGAAACGTTCGGTGGCAACTCACGGGAGCCTCCCAAACCATCTGGTCTGCTCTTGCGAATCGACGCTAATCGACGCTGTATCGGCGCGAAACGATGCTGAATCGACGCTGATCGACGCTAAATCGACGCTGATCGTCACTAACCGACGATAAGTCGGCGCTACCTCATCGACTCCCAGACGCTTTTCGACGCTAAGGACGGAATTAAGGCGGGGGCGCGCAAACGTGGATTAGCGACTCATGGATTTGGCGCGCGGTCGTCAAATCCATGGATCAGGGGAGGTGCCCTCCCCAAGATGCGGCCGGTGCCGCCTCGCTCGGCGGCGGAAATCCGTGATTTCCCATGGAAGCGGGACCCGTCGCTAGTCCACGCCCCTTGCTTGCGATCGCCTGGTGAAGAGGGCACACCAGGCTCTCAATTTGCTGCCGAAAAACTTGCCGTCGCTCGGTTGTCCATTTCTCGTGCATTCGTCGGTTTCGTGCGCGTTTTTGTTTGCTCGATGGTCCAGGATCTTCCTCGATGGTTCTCGCCGAAAAAATGCACACGTCCGAGCGATGCCAAGAACAAAGCCTCCGGTCCACGAGCCCAAACACCGCGACGGGATGGGCAGACGGCCACTACCAGCTCTCAAGTCCGGCCACCCTCCGCGGGAGGCGCCACCTCGGCTGCCGAAAGGAGGGCTTCCCCACTCACTCACTCACTCACTCACTAACTCCGTGGCGCGCAAAATTCCTCTGTGCCTCTGCTGCTACAGCGAAGCGCGCGGAGACGCCATGCACCGTGCCGCGGCCGCTCCACTCCCGGTTCCGAGAAAGAACACACGGCATGGTCTGACGGCGGGAAGCCGCGACGGCCACGAGGGGGAGGGTTCCCCGGGCCACCCTCTCTGCGCTGTTCGTTCATTCGCTGCCTCCCCTGCTGCCTCCTTCCTTCCCTCTGCGTCCCTCCCTCCCTCCCTCCCTCCCTCCCTCCTACCCTCTTCTCCTCCTGCTCATCAGCATCGCCCTTGTCCTCGCCCCCACCGTCGCCCTTCTTCCTACTGCTACTCATACCTCGTCGTTTTCCAGCTTTTCCTCCTCCTCCTCCTCCTCCTCCTCCTCCTCCTCCTCCTCCTCCTTATCCTCCCCATCCGCGTCCTGGTCAACCGCCCCCCCCTCCTCCTGCGACAACTCCCGCGGCCTGGCAGAGGCTGCTCCCCCCCCTTCCGCACAAACACACACTTACTCATACACACACACACACATTCATACACATACACATACACGCACACGCACAAACACACATGCACGCACGCAACCACACACACACACACGAACGCACACGCACACACACAAACACACACACACAAACACACACACACACGCAGGCACGCACACGCGTACAGTCTGAAATGACTCTGGCATCTCATATAGCATCCACTTCCATGTCGAAGGAATGCGATATGGGGAGTGGATGGATAAGATAAGATCGATGTAGTGATCTTTCCAGCACATAGCGAACACTAAGGTAAGTGTCCGGTCAAATAGGGCGCGCGTGCCTTGAGCCAAAGGCAGCGGCTCGCAGGCTATACTCCCGATCCTCTATAACATCTCCCAAAGAGCTACCCTTAAAGTCGGGAGGGGGGGAGACGGAGAGTAAAGCCGCGCAGCCGCTAGGCTCTAAAAAAGGCCGCGCGCACAACTGTTTGCAAGGGAAACAGTACGCACAGTCTGGCCTATCACCAGACTGAAGGGCGAGATTATTCGCCGGCGAGTTTCCTCGCAAAACTTTTCCACGCACGCGCAGGATAGCCCCTTGGATATACAAGGGCTATCGGCCTGGCTAGAGGTAAGCCAAACAGGCTATTCCCCTCCAGGCAAAAGGGTATTAAAGCAAAGAGCCTGAACCAATCTGAACAGGCTCGTTGCCAAGCGTGAAAAGTATGGCTCGTTTCCGAGCAGCTATGAGGGCGCCTCTGTATTAGGCGCCCGTGCTGGCAAACTGGACCGCGGGGGCAACAAGGACAGACCAAAACTGATTCGACTTAGGCTTGTTTTTGTCCTCGGGACCTCGGAAGGGAACACACTGCTTCACGTCATACTTAAATGACTGAGTGCCTGACATCACTTCCAAAAGCAGCTCCCGATCGATACTCCCCTTTTGTATGCCCATCTGCGGTCATGTCTCTAGTGTCACACCACTGTACGTTATGCACTATACCTATATCCATGAGCTCACGTATCCAACTGATATGTCCCAGCAAAGTCCGTTCCGTCGGTCTATTAAGATCTTTGCTGGATAGCGATTTGTATACAGACGCAGCGTTTATAGTAAGGGATACTTTGATAGCCAGGCCTCCAACTTCACGCATATCTCGTAGTTGTCGTGGAGTAAGTGCTCTGGCCTTGAGCTCGTGGAGAGTGATGAGCGTGGGATAACACTCGTCAAGATTATGTTCAGCTGCAAGTGCCTCAGCGGCATAACTGGACCTCACCTGCAGTCGGTGTGATTTGCATAGTCCGTCGCAAAGGTGAATGACGGATTTGCCTTGAGGCGAGATTCCTCGCCGTCAAACGTTAGCCCCACGAATGCCGTAGCCCTTGGTTTCATCGCCCTCCTCCCCGGTGAGTTTCCGATGCCCCGAATCACTGTGTATGTCTACTTCACTCGTCGGTTTCATCCGAGGGAAGGTGATGCGTTTCGGGCTGCTGATCAGCTTTCGCGTCACAGCATTCAGTCGTCTGACTTGTAAGTTGGTGGGCTCTGGGATCTTCTGGAGAGAGACCACGTGCACCATAAGCCAGACTTGAATCAGAAGGGCATAGGCGAGAGCTCCTCGCAGGCTAACGAACATGTTGGTGATGAGTCTGGTAGCTTTGGCGTCTGCCGCCGCTCCCGTAAGTTCAGGGTGTGTGATAGGACGTAGCTGCTTAATGTACTCGCCCTGGTCCATGATCACATCCCCTTGTTCATTCTTCGTGTAAAGAACGGCGCAATTCGTGTAAACATGTTTGTGGAGCTTGCATTTACCAAACACCTTTTCGACACGTTGTACATAGTCATCTACGTTTTTCTCTAGGCCTGTCATATTGATGTCGTCAACATGTTTTGCCGTTAACAGATCCTGACTGAATTCAAACTCAGGATCGTAACTTCTCGGCGCAAGGCCTATAGCTCGTGTAGTCGTACGAAGCTTGAGGGAGAACGCTCTTGGGGCGTCCTTTGTACCCGTTCCTGGCTTGAGGCACCTGAGGCAGTGTCGGCTTCCACCGCAAGAGGAGAAACCTGGTAGTGTACGAAGCACCTGGGCACTTCCTGGTGGAATGGCGAAGCAAACCGTGCGAGTTTCCTCGCCGGTGGCGTGAGCAAGTTCCTCAAAGGTCAGTCCTTTGAGGAACGCTTTATCGATGTCCATGGATGCTAAGACCCATTCTGGATGACATGCCGCCTCACTTGCCAGGAGCCTCTGGGGCTGTCTTCGAGCAGTTCCTGAGAAGGTTTCTACATCGAAAGCCTCCGTGTCCATGAATCCGCGGAGGACAAGTCGAAGACGGATGGTTTTAACATCTCGGTGCCTACCTTCACAAACTTCCGCTTGTATACATATCTGGATGTCATGATGTTGGAAGCTTTAGATAGGTCATGCATCTCAAAGCATCGGTTGTCAAGCCAGATCTTGAGTTCGGTGTACAAGGCTTCACTAACCTCTTTAGGATGTGCTGCTATATCAGCGTTGGTGAGTAGGTCGTCTTCCTTGACTACCACAGCACGTTTAGCAGCCGATGATACATATACTCTCATTGTTGCGACCATGTCTGTTTAAGCTGTGCAAGTTGGATCTGATCCAACACTACCTTTGACATTTCTGGCGTGAAACCTAGCTCAACATAGGGGCCGCGCTCATCACTGCCAAGAGAATAACCCTCGTCAGGTGTAGTCGAGCATAGAGAGACAAGACAGGGCTTCTGTAGTTCAGGCTCGTCTCCGAGCATCTCCGACACTACGGTATCTTCCTCGTCCACGGATGCTGAGACCTAGACACATTGGTCGGGCAGCATGGTTGTTGGGACGCAGTAGAGATAGTTGTCGATAACCGTTGTGGGATGAAGGTCCATACGTAGCTCATTGTACCACTCCTCCATCATCATAGCCTCGATGTCGTGTTCCTCGCTTTCTTCGTAGATTGTAGACAGGCGACCTTCACCTGGTGATGAAACACCTGGGGTGTCTGGATGAGGCCTGTCTCCAGGCTGGTCGTGTTCTCCACGCGTTGCGCCCATGTGCTGATATGTGGCAAGGTCGTCATGAAATCCTAGGGACGGAACTTGTGACGTCAGGCAATGGATGAGTCTGGAGTGAGTGCTACCAGTGATTTGAGAGATGTTCTGGCCAGTGCCCACACACTCATAGTGGAAGGCTGGGTTAACATCGCTGTCGTAGCGGATCAGTGTAGACCCGGTGGCGTACTTTACTGCTGGTAGATTGGACACGCTCTTGGCCAATCATACGGCTACTACACGTTCAACACGGAAATAAGTTCGCACGAGATACTGCAGTGCAAGGTGTACGCGCGGGTGAAACTTGCTGTCGTCGGAAAGATTGGCATGGCCACGTTGTCCATGCCAAGTTCCCTGGTAAGAAGGCATTCCGTGTATAGCGTGTGGCGAGCATCAAGGCACATTACAATTACCTCACGTGATCCTGCCTTGACGACGACGCGTCCTCGTTCAGGCACGTTGCGGATCACAGGAAACGGGCCGTTCCAGCCTCCATGGTCGTCCTTAGTGGCTGTAGGTCGGTGATAACCGACCAAGTCACCTGCTGAGTACAGGCGAGCACCTTTTGGGGCCGTCTTAGCCCTGAGAACACGATTTGTCTTAGCTACCGCCGTGGCTTGAGTTATTGCTTCCAGGCTAACTTCCCTCGCGCGGCGTTCGCGTTCGTGGCCTGACGTCTCGGGTCCCTTAGGGAAGTCAAGGGTGTCGAGGTCAGGAAGAAAAGAGAACTGTCGCCCAGTGTGTGCTTGGTACGGCGATACACCGTTGTAAAACGTGAAAGCGTTGGTGACGAAAATGCCTTCAGTCAATACTCTGGTAAATGCAATGGGGATGTTGTGTCTGTTCAACTCTTCCTCAATCATATGGAGAGTGCCCCTAAGAATCCCGTTGCGTGACTCGATCGAGGTCGCGCGCTGGCCCGGCGCTCGGATACGAAGTGTCGTACCTTTGTTCGCCATCATGGCCTTGGCAGTTTCATTATTGAGGGCACCTTCTCCATCTGAATACAAAACTTGAAAGGGTCCATGATAGGCGATCCAGCAGTAGTGGTAGGCGTCGAGTATAGTGTCACGTTCTCTATCAGAAATTTCTTGGCCTGCTGCCAGGCGGATACATCGGTCCATGATATGAAATATGGTCCGTTTCTTGTAAAACATGAGATATACTTCGCCTTCGTCAAGCCAATTTCCAGGAAGGCTTACGGAAGGTAGCGTAGAATTACCTGGACGTCCCCATGCTCTACATTCCCGACATGTGTCACAAATTTCTTTGATCATATTTAATCGAACGTTGTCCAGTCCCACTTTATCTAGGATCAGCCTCATTTTGGGTTCCTTTGCATGATGCCACCGTAAGTGCAGTTTGCGGAGTTCCTTTTTTGACTACGCGAGGTTTGTGACTACGGAGATTTTGCAGACTGGGTTGGATGTCAAATCTCGCCCAGTCGGGCAGTCGTGGAGCCCCCGAGCCGGTTGAGGCAAGGGGGTTCCTCGTAGTTCTCCGCAGTCGGTCTCCTTCATCAGCTGCATCTGGCGGTGGAGGTACGCCTTGTAGGCGACCGCGGCGGGCCGCTACTTGTGGCAGCGCCCGAAGACGCGGAGGGCGTGCTTCCACGCTCGGGCGCGTCTCGCAGTATGTCGTAACTGCTGGCGCCAGATGTGGGATCAGTGTTCCCAAAGGCTCGTGGTCGTGGTGGCCTGGCGTGAGCGCCCTGACGGCCGCCCGACGCCGAAGCTCGGCCCTCCCCAGGCTTGGGTCAGGGTTTCCACCAAGCTGGCACATTGCGGCCCTCGGGATCATGATCACCTGGGAGTTTGAACGGCTCGGCAAAACGGCATTTGCCGGGCTCCGTGCCGAGGTGGTTCTTAACACCTTTGCTTATCCGCCGACCCCTTGTGGGTCTCTAGGCGTGTGAGATAGTTCCCCCCCCCTAACCCCCCCCCTGGGACCCCAAACCGGAGATTTGACCCCCCCCCCCCGGGCCGCAGACGAGCGCACCACGGGGCTCTTTTGGGCCCAAAAGGGGATCAAGACGGGCCAAGAAGGCCCCAAGACTCCTCCAAGACGGCTCACGAGAGCTCCGAGGCGCCAAACGAGCGCTCCCAGACGCCCAAGATGCCCCCAAGACGAGCCTAGAGGCCTCCAAGACGGCCCAAGACGCCTCCAAGAGCAGTCCTCAGAAGGGCCGAAGCGCCGAAAATCGTCAATTCCTATGGGAAAACGTACATTTTGATCACATACTACTTCTCGGCCTTCACGGCGTTGAAGACGGTCCCAGAGCACCCCAAGACCGCCCCGAGAGGCCCCCAAGAGGCGCCCAAGTCGGCCCAGGAGGGCGCCAAGACGGCCCAAGAGGCCCCCAAGACAGCCCAAGAGGGCCCCAAGACGGCCCCAAGAGGTGCCCAAGAGGGGGAGCCCGAACCGACAATCCGAGCCTTCCGCCCCAAGGCGGCCCCAGAAGGCCCCAAGAGGCCCCAAGAGGCCCCCAAGACGCCCACAAGAGGCCCCAAGAGGCCCCCAAGAGGCTCCAAAACGGCCCCCAAGAGGCTTCGAAACTGCCTCCAAGAGTCCCGCGAAAAGCCCCCCAAGAGATCCCAACGATCACCGCACAAGTCTCATATCAACAACCCAGGCACGGTGGCGGGGTTGCGTTTGCGCACAAAAAATGATTCGCGCTCTCGAGGCCAAGATTGCTCCAAAACGGCCCAGGATGGCTCCAAAACGGCCCAAGATGGCTCCAACACGGCCCAAGAACGTTCGAAGACGGCCCAAAATGGCCTCAAGATGGCCGACAAGGCTTTCACTATCGCCCACGAAGTCTCCAAGAAGACCCCCAGGACATCTGAAAGAGGCGCACATTACGCATTTCATTACATTTCCATTGCGTTGTTGAACATGTTTGCAATTGTTGCCTTTCCCGGCTTCCGTCGGCTCACGTAGCCCAAAGAGCCTCCAAGATCGCCCCACGGCGCCCCAAGAGGGCCTCAAGACGGCCCCAGAGAATCCCAACACGGCCCAGGACGCCTCCCAATTCGGCCTAAGACGACCCCAAGACGGCAAAACCTGTCTCCAAATTGGTCCCAAGCTGGTGCAAGACGGCCCTAACCCAAAACCCATAACCCAGAGCCTTGTTTCTGTGTCCCCTTCCTCCTTCTCCTCCTCCTCCTCCTCCACCTCGGCCGCCAGGTGGGTTCAAAACTGCTTTCCAAAGGTCCCCGAGAGGCGTGCCGCGAGATCCCTATACACATACAACAAGTTTCTAACCAATAGCACATATCCCAGAGTTTCGTCTCTGTGTCCCCGTCCTCCCCCTCTTCTCCTCCTCCTCCACCTCCTCCTCGCCCACTCCTCCTCTTCCTCCCCCGCCTCCTCCTCTTCCTCCCCGATTCTTCTCCCCCCATCCTCCGCCTCACCCCCCATCCCTCTCTCCCCCTCCCCCCTGTCCTCCCCCGCACGCGCGCCCCCGATTGGGCATCATTTGCAGGTCTTGCATATCAGGGTGCCTTTTTTGCATCGCGTGCGACATTGGCAGGGTTCCCGGAGAACGCCGACGTCGGTAGTCTTCTCTTGCACGCGCCGCCGCACTGATACGCCTGGCAACTGCGGGCTGTGAACCCGAGGTTCCGGCAAGACCGCCAAGATGAGGGGTCGGCGGATGTGGCGTAAGCCTATAGAATCGTAAGATCCCTTTGGCATGCAGGGCATGGCCAGTATACAGAGATAGAGTCATGATACTTACACTGTGTAGGATCTCTGTTGTGGCTGGGACTGTCCTTTCGGACATTGTCGATGCATGCTGGGCATGTAGCCACTTTTGGGATGATACGATCGCCGACGCGTCTCATGCCCTCTCCTGGTTCAGCTTGATCAGGGAGGTCAGCAGGATAAGCATGCGCAGTTCGTGTAGGCGCGTCTCCGCGCGTGTTGCCGATGGCTTTCGCCAGACAGACGGCTTCCACAAAGGCAGACTGCAGTCGTCGAGTGTATTCTTGTGCCAGCGAAAGCTCCCTGTTGCACGGTTGTGCATGCACATGCTGACCGTTGCACTTGAGTCGCTCAAAGGGTTTAAGAATTGCCTCGTCGTTGCTGGTGATAGTTGTCGGCTTCTTGATATAGTCACCAGCCGTATCGTTAAGTCCCGTCGCACATTTGTCGATGCGTACGGTCGTGATACGCGATCGGTCGGCAAGTTCTTTCCATGGAGGAATATCATCCACCCATGTTCCTGTGGGTTGTTCGCGTATAAACCACCTCCGTGCATTACCCTGAGTAACAGCTACTTGACCACAATAACTTATGTGTGGCAAATCTTATTTATGATGTTGTTCCCAAGTGTTGTAGTTGGCTTTGTAGTTGTAGTAGGATGGTGGTCCTGTGGTGCGGCAATTGGGCTGTAGCATGGCTACTCGTGCGTAGCATACTGCGAAGTAATGGTCTACAGCACGGTGCACCGAAGGGTCTCCCAGGTCGACACATGTGGTCTTGTCTAAGTTGCCTCCTGAGGAGAGACCCCTTGAAGAAGGCAAGCTCTGAAATGCCACCCTCGCCTCCACAAAGCTCCAACATATCCACGCAATTGTTGTGACCACAACATAGAGTAGCCACTATGCTGTATATGTCCGCGTGTGTGTCGGGCATAGATGTGGGGAGGGTAAGGAACAGGTCATCTTCCTCATCTGGGCTAATCAGCTCGACAGGGACGTCAGTGCTCCAGGTCGCCATAAGATCCTGTCCGAGTCCTGACAAGTCGTCACCGCAATCATCGTTTCCATCTTCAACGTGCTTTTTGATGCGGCGAGGCTTGATGTCTGCCTCCTTTTCGGCTTTGAGCCTTTCCTTCTGTTTGATACGCGACTCCGTAGGTAAGACTTGCTCGTCCTGTTCACCGGTCTGTGTGCCCATCGTCGTTGCTGAGTGGGTACCTGCGTCAATCGCCAGAGTCGGGAGGGGAGAAGGACAGTCATCGATGATGACGCGTCTAGGTTTCTGTGGTGATTGAGCAGGCTCGTTTCCGAGCATGACCGGTTCCTCGGGCTGCCAGTGCATCCGTGTACTGATGTTGGCAACCCCTGCAGGTAGTGGTGCATGCCAATCATATCCCGTTGGTTGATCGGCTACTGCGATATCCTGAATAACCGCGTTGGTATGCAGGTAAATCGTTACACGTCGGATGACCTCAGGCCATTTCGGTCCTCCTTTGTTGGTCGTCACATAGTGATGTATGTTGTGATCCGTACGTGTAGGTATTGAAATATATAGGCACGTTTCCGTGCGCAGTGCTGCTTCCAAGGAACCTGTCGTTGAGGTGACGGATAAGTGTGATGCGTGTCTGGGCTCGCCATTCAGCATGTCGTACCGTTTGGCCGTGCCAATCCAAGACATGTTGTGGTATCGCCAGTTTGCACGTACATGCCCACAACTTAGAGCTAATCGGTATCAGTGTGGCTACCTGCTTATAGGTGCCACTCGGTGTATTGTATTGCGTATTAAACCTAATACCGAAATGACACAACCGCATCCGTACCACCGTCAACTTAAGATCTTCCAGAGTATCACGTATCGGAGATAACTTACAAACGCATCCTGGGGGGCCAAACGCTATAATTTGCATGCGGAGCTGCTTGGCTTTCGTCAGAAGGTTCAGAATGCGTGACCAGTGTGGGGCCACTCTTTTACCTGGGGTTCGTACGTACCAGTCACCTGGGGTACTAACCCATATTAGAATATAATCCCCACTGATCACCGCACCCAGATACTCTGTGCCCACAGTTGTCATGAGCTCATTGTGGGAAATGCGATCACAGGTATATCCTCGGGTGCGGAGGTAAGCGCAAGCTTCTCTCGTATCTTCGATAACGAAAGCCCTTTTATTGTGGCAAATTGCCCCGCTGTCCTTGTTACCCCCTGGCCTTTCGGCTATCAGGCAAGGCGACGAGGGGGCTGCGTCGCCCTGCCATCTTCAAGGTGAAGACGATGAGCCTGCAACATCTGCCAGCATCTGAGCTTCCCTCAGATGCTGGAGCTCTGCACTGCAGCGCGCGGTAGCCTCAGAGGCGGATTGCTCCGCAAACGTGGCCAGCATGGGTGGATTATCCATCAGCTGCTTCAATAGGCCTTTCGACCTTGCGTCGTTGACCGTCTGCAGCTCATGATTCGTGTATCCCATCACTATCTTCCGGCGTGACTGTACAGCACCCATGGGTACAAGTCCGCCAAGCTGGGACAGTGCCCTGGCTACGAAGCAATCGAACGTCTCCAGATCGTCGATGCTGTCGCCTCTCATCGTCGCCTTGGCGAGTATCGCGAGCAACCCTTGAGGCAGGTTTCCCTGCAGTTGTTGGCGCTCTTGCGCGGGGGATGGCTCGCCTGTCAGCACCATCTGGAACGATGCTGTACCTGTACTCGAGGCGGGTTGCCCCGCGGCTCCAAATCGATCACACCTGATTGACAGATGTCCTGATGGCAGTTTCGTTGTCGGCATGATCTTGGAGCCCTCGGGGAGTTCCATCTCGACCTGTCCCTTCCCAGGGAATATCAGCTTCTCCTGGCCTCGTTCGAGCACAATGATAGTGGGCTTGTCCTGCATACTGTCGAGGCCCAGGACAGCTGGCAGGTCCTTGCCACAGCCTGACACAATATTAGTCTTGTACGAGTCGAGCTGGGTCGAGCCCTGGCACTCGCAGGCAATGCTGAAGGTGCCCACGGTATCAGCTGGGGCCGCCCCCTCGCCTATCCCGTTGATCTTCAATGGAGAACGAGGCTCAATCGTACAAAGACGATTATGTGCCTCAGCAGCCGTGACGAACTTGCGGCTCGTATTTTCTCCCATTATGTTAATATTCGAGCCCGCGTCTATGAGGATTGAATTTCCACCATCCTCAAGAAATGTCTTACTCGGCTGCTTGATGTGCACTGTCTCTGACGTGCCGGCTGCGCTGTCTGGCGGGTTTCCCCGCATCTCGGTCGTACTTCTTGGCGGGTCTCCCCGCGTTGTGCTGGCACCTGGCCTTCCTGCGGCCGCACGTGCCAGGTCGATGTACTGGAAGTGCGACACGTTCTGGGCTTGAGCGCCCTGTTCCTCCCGCCAGTTGGCATACTCATCACGTATGCTCGTGTACTGTTCGCGGGTAGTGCGCCGCGTCAGCGTCAAGTACGAATGAAGGGTGATGTCCTGTAATCCCTCACTCGTAAAGTGGCCCCTGTACTGTAACCACTCGTCGAACTCAGTATTCGTGGCTGAGAGTTCGACGGCCCTGACTGCTGTTGCCACTGTCGCCACTGAAGAGTCTGAGAGGTCAAACCACTCACTCTCAGGATTATCGGCGTCCAGCATGAACGTGGTGTGTGCATTGTCCATCTGGGTCTGGAAGTGACTCACACGCAGTTCTCGCAGCTGTTCAGGGTCCAGTGGCAGCTCAGTCCCACCCCCACCTTGGGGTGACATCGGAGGAGCTACCTGCCCGACTCCAGGCTGGCAGTGAGTCGGAAGAACCGGCACAGGTGGGGTCTTGGGCAGGTTTCCCTGCTGAGGCACCGTCATCGGGACAAGCTGGTCGAAGTATCCCGTTTCCATCGGCGTCCTCACCTCCTCCGGCGGGATTCCCCGCTGTTGGGACTGTGCTGTCTGCCTGTCCAGCATGCTGGCTGTCATTTCCTCCACCATGCCCCTCAACTCTCGCAGCTCCCTCGCTGCCTGTTCGGGGGCCTGAGTGACGGAGCCGGTCCATGGGAACGATGACGCTATGATGCCTGGCGCTCGGCAGATAGCACATACTGGTTGCTGAGGATCTCCTTCTCGCTGATTCGCAACATGGCCCACCACATTCGGGTTCCAGCACTCCTCGTGGAACAGATGGTTGCACCTCAAGCGGTAGATGTTCTCCCTCGGCAGAAACTCCTCGAGGCATGCCGCGCAGGCGTCTTCCATCCCAGTATAGATTTCCACGTCGGCCGCCCTAGGGCACACCCGCCGCTGCCGCTCCAGGACTGTTTCGGAGCCCAGGAAAGCAGCTGGAGGATCTCCTGCGGGGGCCAGTACCTCCGGCGCTACGGCAACCACTGCTGGAGGAGCTGCCGCTGTGGAGGCTGCGGGCGACGCGGCTGGCGAGTTCCCTCGCATTGGTGAGCCTCTGTTCCTCACGACTTCAAGCGCGGCTGCGCGTGCTTGGTCACGTGCGCTCTGCACCGCCTGCCTGCGCCTAAAACACGCCTGTTGAGTGTGGCACGTCTGCCTGATGTAGTCTGGTACCCCCCTACTGCCTGATGACATCGAGTGGGCAATAGACTGGACGGCCACTTCTGGCGTCGTCGGTGCAGGCATGAAAGCCATGCGCGGGCACATGGACTGATCACTGCAGCGCACATTCGTGAGGCTATGAAACTGATCCGCAGTCTCGCGGACAAATCTGTTCGGGACTCTAGACCCGTCTGGGTATAGTGGCGGATCCATTGGCGCTGGCGCTGGCCTCTGGCCCTGAGCCATGCTCGGATGAGCATTGAAGGCCGGGATAGAGGCTCGTTGCCGAGCAGGGTCAAGTGGATTCGGACCCTCTGGCTCCCAGGACCAGGCTGGCCTCCACCTCTGACCGCTCGGGTGGGGCAGGTTGTGACTCTGCACCTGTTGTACCGCAGCTGCCACCCTTGCGCGGTAATCGCCAGGCACTCCAGCAGCAGTGTTTTGGCCAGCTACAGGTCGGTGGTGTACTGGAATGCCAGGCAGGTTTCCCTGCAGACTCGTTGGCGCGCCCGGTGGCATCATGCTCAAAAGAGCTGTGCCATGCTCAGCTCTGGCCGCGGCAATCCGCTCCATGAGAGTGCCATTCGTGGCAGATCGACCAGGAGTCCCAAACGGAGACTGTGCTGGTGGTGTCGCCGCTGGGGTCATGCCCCTCGGGGTGTGCATGCTATGTGAGGGGCTCCCTGGCATCTGCTCGAATCGAGCAGGCTCTCCGAAGGTGCGGCCGACAGTTTGCGGGTCTCCCTGCGGTTCGGGCATGTCGTTTATGAGTCCATTAACGGGCAGGTTTCCCTGCGCGGCCTGGCGGCTGCGCGTCGCCATGGCGACCATCGCTCCCTGACCTGCGGCCCAGGGATCTTGCTGGTACAGTCTGTCCGCTAGCTGTTCCACTTGCTCAGGATTTAGAGCAGCCGCGATCTGATCCAGATCCGAGGTGCTGAGGACCTGCCAAGATATGGCACTAGGCCCTTGGCTTGGAGCACGGCTTGGAGCCGCGCTTCCTGCCTCGCTCTCGTTGATCATGAGGATCTGGTGAATTTCGGGCTGGTTTCCCAGCACTGTTGGGCTGTAGTGGTCCCCTACCTCTCTTTGACCATAAACCGCATGAGGCTCATTAGCATCTCGGTCAAGAGACCATCTGTGCATAATACTAGCACTGCCCACAGTTTTCCACCTGTTCGGTGCCGTCATTATGGCAGTGGGAACGCGTGCGCGGCGACTACCCAGGTATTCTGGGTTCCGCCATTGCTTTCCTGTGGAGAGTTCCTCCACGTATGTGATGTAATACGGCTCAATAATGTCGTTTTTTCTTCTGATAAGAGAACCCCATTGTCGGACCAGCAAAAGCCGATCCCGTCCTTCAGGGCTTGGTGCCAGTCCACAAAGATGACGATCTCGGAATCGGGGCCCCATCCACTCTGCACACCGCGACGACGAAGCGTCGGAACAAAGTGGATGTGTGATCGGCCAGTCCCTTTCTTCTTGGTGTTGTGTTCTTTGCGACAGGAAAGGCCATGCCACATGATGCCCTCGAAAGCTGTCCACCGTGCGCCGCGCATGGCAACCTCGGGGCATGGGGCCGGTCTCCCGGCAGGATTGTCGCGCGGCACAATGTACTTGTACAACGACCAAGGAGCCTTGAGCGTCCACGAGTGCCCTTGCGAGGCACGGATGAATATATCGGACGTGCCAGAATCTCGCACCAAGACCTTGAACGGCAGACGCTGCTTCTCCACACCGTCCGCCTCGCGGACGTGGACGATCGCCATCATGATGGCAGCCATCTGGTCAACCGTTCTTTTGTAGAAGGTCTCGGCGATGATCTTAGCCTCATCCATTCTCGGGTTGTACCCGCCCTGTCTCGTACGTCCGTTGTGCCACGGAAACTCGTGCAGGAGCTCATAGAGATTGATCCATCCATCATGATCGTCGAACGTCTCAAGGCTCAACACTGGATTGTGTGGACTGTCAGGCGCGTGTCTGCAGATCCTGCTGAGGCATTTACTAAGCTGCTTCAGTGTATGATTACTACTCGGAACAATATTTTTCTGCCTGCACCTCTCCATGAATGCCTCATCAACCGAGCGTATCGGTGGAAGATTCAGCAGAGCACGTCGATCATTGATTAACGCCTGACTCCCGCTAGTAAAGGAAGAATCCCCTGGGCGGTGCAGCTCATCCTCTGGCGGGTTTCCCCGCAAAGGAGCCTCTGTCGCCGATGAGGCTGCGGCTCCTGAGGATGAGGACGCTGCGGCTGCAGCGCCTGGCGGGTTTCCCCGCGGTGTCTCTCGGCCGGCGCTGCCCCTGATCTCAGGCACCCAGGTGCCCCTAGACAAGGCACCTTCCACAGAGTTCTTGGAGCGCGCCGCCACAGGCGAGGCCGGCGTAAGGGTGAACCCTGCACGCTCGAATGCCTTGGCCTTGCCGGCGATAGAGCCGCTACGGCTAGGCCGTCGTCTGCGGATCTCCACGGAGTCCTGAGGTTGTTGCCTAGGGTCGGGTCTCTGCGCAGGAGCTGCACAAGTCGGTGACTTCGGCACTTCAGAAAGGGGCCTCCCCATCTGCACATCGAACCCGAGCTCCTCTGAGCGGGTCGACGCTTTCTGTCTTTCCCCCGAAGGCGTCCTAGGTGCACGTGTTTCGCTTTTGGCCTTCGGTTGGAGTGGGGGCTTCCTTGCCCCCCCTTGTGACTCCAGCAGCATTCGGCGAGTTGCCTCGCGGGCGCGTTGTTCTGCCACTCGCTTGCGCTCCGTTTCTGCTGCGGCTCGCTGAACTTCCTGTTCATCGCCATCCATCATCTCTTGCTGTTGGACCTGACTGGAGACGCCAGGCGGGCTTCCCCGCATCCCAGGAAGGCGATTGAGCGCATCTTTCTCTTCCTGGGTCATAGGCGCAAGTCCCCGCGGAGGTTGGACCTCCTCGGCCGTAGAGCTCCTGTGAGCCGTGGTTCCGAGACGACGATTGACCTCGTCGATCTCTGCTTGGGTCATAGGAACCAACGGTGGATGACCCTCCTTTGCAGGAGTGCGGCCTCTGTTCGGGCTTAACACCTCATTGAGACCTACAGGGCACCCAGGTCTGTGTTCCTGGAATGGCTGTGAGCACGGGCCGCAGACCGCGTCTGGCCTGTAGCGCTTGCCTCCTCAATGATGGTCCGCAGCTGTTTCCGCACTGCCTCTATCTCAGGACGTCGAATGTTCGTCGCGAGCTGATGGCCACCCCGCATGGACCTGCCTCGGGCGCCCCTGTAGGCTGGGTTGCCCTTTCCAAAGGCAGAGTGCTCACCAGTTGGACGCCTAGGGTCGTTGTAGGCGAGCAGCTGACCCCCTCGTCGAGAGGCATGCTCTGATGGGGCTGCCTGCCTCCATTCGCGTGGGGGCCGTGCTTGAGGGCGAGGGTCGCCCCTAAGGCGTCGATGCGAACGAGACCTCCTGGCATGTTCATCAGATGATGCCGCCGACGTAGCCTGAGCAGGAGCCGGCGGGGGTTCCTGCGGGGCCGCAGGCGGCGCATCTTGGGCAGGCAGGTCTCCCTGCTGACTGGAGTCTGGCACAATTTGCTCTTGCGCGGGTGGTGGTGCGTCAGGACTGTCTGGATCATAGTCCACCTCCTCGTCTTTACCATTGACTTCCATCATCATGAAGATGGTGGTCTCGTCCTCGCACATTCCACATCCATCATCTTCTTCAACTTCTGACATAGGGTTGCCAATGACAATGGTCATTGGCCCAGCCGGGACGGGCAGGTTTCCCTGCGGTACAGGCGTCTGAGCATCGCTTGGCTGTCCCGGAGTCGGCGGTACGGTAGTCGGCTGAGGCTCGCTACCGAGCACAGCGTGCGCCTCGAGCTGATCATAGTCATATGAGGGCTGCCCGATAATATTTCGCATGGCCGTGTGGTTGGGCTGCAGTCCCGCCGCCTGGAGACCCCATCCCGGCGGAGGGAGCGCCTGTCCACGCATGGAGATGGCCCTTTTCAAAGGCTTGGCGCCATCTCCCTCTAGAATACCACGCATGTCGCCGCGCGTCCTCAGGGTGCACGCTGTCGATGAGAGTAAGGGCCGCTAACAATAACTCCGAGTCGTCACAGGCATCGGTGTCTTGTAGCATCATGTGGCCACTCTCGACACTCTCTTGACTCTCGGGATATACTGCGACCAGTACAGCGTGCATATGCATGAGAGTCTGCAGTATCGTGTGCGGTCCGTGCTCGCCTGGCGCGAGCATGCCAGGTGGTGCGTGAGGGCTTCCTGGCACGCCCGCGGTGAATGCTTGAGCCTCAAATTCCATCAGATCACCATCATATGGAGGATATACTGGAGTGGGCCTGTTTCCAGGCACGAGGTCGGGTTGACGTCGAAGGTTTTGGTCAACCTCCGAAGGCGAGGCCTCAACAGTGACTTCCTCGTCGCTGCTCTCGTAGGCCATGAGGTTGCCTGGGTTACCGAAAATCCAATCGAAGAAAGGGGCCGGTTTCCCAGCGCTCCGTTCCCCACAGGCGTAAGTTCGATATTTCCGATAACAAACCTGCGGAGATACTCGAGGTAGTACGCGTAAAGCCCATGGCCGTACGCCCCGAGCTCATCCAAATTGCCCATACTGCTAGCCCAAATGAAAAATATCTGTTCCACAGCCTCAAAATCTTGGAGGCTCAGATATTCAATAGACGGTTCACTTGAGCCTAAATGGACTTCGGTCGATCTACCCTTTCCATTTCCCTTCGCTGGACAGTCCTTTACAAGATGATCGGTGCTATCACACTCATGGCACTTCAGGATCTGGCCGTCACTACCTCGCGGGTTTCCCCGCCTGCCCTTACCTTTGCCCGAGGTTTCCCTGCGGCCTTTTCCACAGCCTTTCCCCCGAAATATATCTCATCATACTGATCATCTGAAAGCCTCTGGAGGAAAGCCGTGATGCCTCGTCCGTTCAACCTTCGGCGACCCTGTTTGCCTTTACCTTTTCCTTTGAAGTTCCTCCGTATCCTCCTCCTAACACGACGCACCGGTTTTCGTGTAAACCTCCTCCACCTACGCTTTGCCTGCTGTAATAACCAGAACAGGTGTTCAGCACGCTGATTGTCACCTTCCATTTGCATGATATCTGACCAATCTAAGGGTTCATTACCATCTGATGATATAGTGTCGGTGTCGGTGCCGGAGTCGAAGTCGTCGTTACCTAAGTAGGTGGATATCCCGTCGTTTAGGTGGTTCGCTTCACCCCATAGGGAACGGTGGGGTTGAGGCTCTCTAGGAGGAGGGCTGGCTGCCCAGCTCGGTTGTGATCGATCCCCTGCTAGTAGGGCAGTAGATTATCCAGGATCGTCGGCCCCATATGTTTGAGGGCCCGTTGCCGGGCTGAGCTTCAGTGGTTAAGGTAGTATAGACATTTCCACTGCTAGTTCCCCTTCCTCTTCCAAAAACTGATCCTATGTTACCAGGAGACCGTTCTGACAAATGGCCTATCGAACGCATCCTCCCACACAGTTCGTCATGCTGCTTTTGTGTTCGGGGCATTTGGTGGTTGAGTGGCTGTAAGAGTTGCGTGGCTCGCTGGTTGCCAACGCCTAGGGCGCGGAATAGGATAGTAGTGAGCGGTTGGAAATTGGGAAGGTCAAAACCCACCGACTGTGCTTCAAGACGGGCCATCTCGAACCGAGTAAGGGTTACGTCGATTCGTTCTCCGTGAGGCACATGACAGTCGATGAGCTGAGTGCCTGAAGTGAGCTGGCGCTCATCTTCCAGGCGTTCGAACTTCATGCTTAAGAGGAACATAATATAGGTTACTGGGTCGGTGTGGACACCACCGATGTCCGTACCATCGTTTATGATGTCAGGTGGTACCCTCATGGCGATTGTCCTCGCTAGGCCGCCCAGGCCGCGTTGTATGGCGGCTGCTTGGGCTTGGGCACGCGTTGACCTCATAAACGTATTCGCGGAAAGGTACGTTGCCTTGAGGGTCCCAATATGGGCCATGTGTTTGCCCATCTGTGCTATTGTCTCCTCGGCGCATGTGTCCGATTGCTGCCCCCAGCGCAAAGCATATGATGGCGAAAATAACCAGCCCAAGGCTGTGAAGATATGGATGGTTATCAGGCGCCTGGCCGCGCTGGGGTAGGGCTTGTAGCGCCTTGCCAAGTCTACGAGGCGCTTTATCTTGCGGGTCTCCCCGCCTACGCTTCAAGTGCTGCGCTTTTGGCTCGTTGCCGAGCGGTTGGTAGTAGCGTAGTGATGAAGCGTATATGGTACAAATGTTGTTGTCTAGACGTCGTACCTCTCGTCTTGCTTCTTGCCCTTGTGTTGATCCTCGTAAGTGTTAGTGGAGTGGTGGCGCAGGGTAGAGGTCGGTCACGAAGATCGTGCCGGGTAGCGTGAGGATAAGAAGAGCAAGAGCTGACCACACGAGAGTGCGGCCAGCTCCGCTACCAAGTCTCAAATGACTCTGGCATCTCATATAGCATCCACTTCCATGCCGAAGGAATACGATATGGGGAGTGGATGGATGGGATAGGTTAATATCGATGTAGTGATCTTTCCAGCACATAGCGAACACTAAGGTAAGTGTCCGGGCAAATAGGGCGCGCGTGCCTTGAGCCAAAGGCAGCGGCGCGCAGGCTATACTCCCGATCCTCTATAACATCTCCCAAAGAGCTACCCTTAAAGTCCTACACCCGCAAACACATGCACACACACGCTCGGACACACACGCACACACACACACAACACACACATCACACAACACACAACACACACACACACACACACACTTACGCACAACGCACTCACTTACAGACAACACACGCGTACATACATATTTATATATATACATGTTGACTCGTATAATGCCCCCACCAGGGAGGCCGCCTCGGAGAGATCGACAGGGCGAGAGGGGGAAAGGTCGGGCCACGGCCCGTCGCCCTTGGACGATGTATTTTCCACTCTCCAGGCGACCACGTCGCTGGCGACTTGTGTGAGAGAGAGGCTAGCCACTCCGAGGGCCCGACGGCGTCTGAGGTCCAGCAGCGCCGGGGCCGAAAAGGCGTCGGCCAACCAAGTCCTGCAGCTCATTAACAGAACATTAACAGTACCTATATGCAAAGGGTGGCTCGCGGGCGGGGAGCAAAGAGGGGCTGTAGAGAGTTCTGTTCAGCCGTATCCTGGTACGGCACACGGTGGGGAGGCCCGCTGGACAACACATAGCGCGCGAGCACGTACAATGTTGACTCGTATAATGCCCCCACCAGGGAGGCCGCCTCGGAGAGATCGACAGGGCGAGAGGGGGAAAGGTCGGGCCACGGCCCGTCGCCCTTGGACGATGTATTTTCCACTCTCCAGGCGACCACGTCGCTGGCGACTTGTGTGAGAGAGAGGCTAGCCACTCCGAGGGCCCGACGGCGTCTGAGGTCCAGCAGCGCCGGGGCCGAAAAGGCGTCGGCCAACCAAGTCCCATATCACAAAATGGAGAGCAGCTGGGGAGAAAATCCCATAACACTCCACTGGCCCACGGCCGCAAAATAACTACTCATGCCAGAAAAGAGAGTCCACGAGCCTCGGCTTTGCAGGCGGCGGCCCGGACAGCAGGCGGAAGCTTTGTTACAACAAACCAGGGCATGCAACAAACTGCTCCTGTCCCAAGACATGTGCGAAGAGCTAACTACTCATGCCAGAAAAGAGAGTCCACGAGCCTCGGCTTTGCAGGCGGCGGCCCGGACAGCAGGCGGAAGCTTGCGGATGGCCGCGAGGAGGCGGCCAGCCTTCTCATATCTCTGCACGCTGCGGAAAGAGGCCCAGCGCCCGCGCGCCTGGATCTCGGGCAGCGTCCTGGCACGGCGGAGGAAGTCCTCGCTGGGCCCGCCGTGCCTGGCGAGGTGAGGCGTGACTTTGAAAGGGATGCCTACGGCCTGAGCGGCCCTCTGCAGCACTTTATTGTACGAGGCATACGTGTGGCTAGGGAGCAGCGTCTGCGAGCGAGAACGGCGAGCCTGGCGGATGAGCGCGGCGAAGGCACCGATCACGCCAGGTCGGCTGGCCTCATCAAGGAGGACGGTGTCATCCTGCACGCCGGTCTTGCTGGTACGGATGCCGATGAGATGGCCGGCCACCTGGCTGGACGGCGCGACGACCATCCCGTACTTGTTGTAGTGAACCCCAGCGTGCATGCCCGGCGTGAAGCACGCGACCAGGGGCATGAGCACCAGCTCCGAGGGCCGCAGGTAGGTGTCGAACTGCACAACGAGGCCGCGGGCGGCCTCGAGGTCCGACTCGACGCCAGTCCGCGACAGGTGGTACGCCATCAGCACCGCGGCCGACCACGGGAGGGGATCCGAAGTCGAGTCAGGCTCCAGCTTGCCCCAGCCAGCCATGGCAGCGCGAGCGAGCGGGAGGACCCCAGGCTGGCGGAGGCTGACGTTGAAGTGGTCGGCGACAGCAGCCAGCGCATACCGAGCGTCGCCCCGCGACCGCTCGGCTACGAAGAGCTCCTCGAGGAAGCGGTCGAGGGCGGCGTCCACGGCAGGGAGGTCGCGGGCGGTCCAGCGCGCCGGGTCCAGGCCCATCTGCGCGGCGAACTCGTGCAGGCTGGCGTGGTACCGCTCGGCGGTCGTGGCGGTCACCCTCGAGCGCCGGAGGAAGCCAGGGTTGTAGTCAGCGGGCTCCCGCCGGGCGCGCGGCCGCCGCGCGGCACCGGCAGCGGCGGGGCGCCGGCGCACTGGCCCGCGGCCCTCGGCCGGAGCCTCCTCCAGCGGGGGGCCTCGGGGGCCCCCAGACGCCGCCCCACTGCTCGGCGTCCGACCTCCAGAGCGGGGCCCAGCGCGAGGGACAGGTCGGGCACGGGAGCGCCCGAGGACCGAAGTCGCAACCCGCTGCCCGGCAGAGGTCAGCCTGCCATCGTTCCTCGAGTAGTGGAGCACCATCTGGCCTCTTGGCGCCGCGCGGCGCTGCCGCTGCCAAGATGCTGGCAGCGAGGTGGCAGGCACCCGGGGGGTACGCGCCGGCCAACGTGGTCTTCCACTGATGCTTGAGCCCTCCCGTGGGCGCACGGACACGTACCTTCCCAGACAAGTGCTCGTGCCTGTGGCCCCCTTCGCAGCGCAGGCCGATGTCGTGCAGGGCCCCCAGACTTGAGACGATGGTGGTGGGCTTCTTGTAGGGCGCGCCGAACCGGCAGCAGTGATAGGTAGCCCAGGAACGCGAGTGCTGGTCCAAGAACTTCCGGAGTGGGGCCCAACGGAAGAGGCCCGAGGACTGGGGGTTCTCCAGAGACCAGTGAATCCCGTAGCGGCTGCAGACCTCCAAGAGACGCACCGTGACGTGAGCGCACCGACGGGCCGCCCTGATGGCGGAGACCTCGCGAGCCCCTCGCCGAGAGATGGACCACGGGGTGCACGGGGTGCCGAAGTGGACGAACCAGACGGCCCGGGAGGTGATCCAGGAACGCACCTGAGACTCGACCTTCGGGTTGAGGAGGTCGCACCAGGGCCCGTGCTTGATGTCCATGGGGGCCGCGACGACGAGGCCCGCCTGGGCCAGGGCACCAGTCCAGCGCCCGCAGCCCGAGAAGACCTCCAAGGCAGCCCGGGGTCGCGGAGCCCGCGCAGCGGTCGGCGTAGTGGAAGCAGACGTAGCAGGAGGCCGAGAGGACGGACTGTGATCTGACGTTTCATCCACTCGAATTGGCTGCATCCTGGGCCCACACCGGCCCCAGCGGCCGGCCGAGCCTCGACAGGGCGGCGGCCGGCGGCGGGTGGAGCCCGTGCCTGCGACAGCGTGGCCGCCACGCGGCCGCCTCGGCCAAGCCACCGAGGGGGCCGGGAGGCCCGGCGGGGGCGCGAGCCAGGCAGGTTTGCGCGGCCCCTGCCGGCCTCGCCGAAGGAGCACGTCACGCGGGGGGGCCGGCACGCGCCTGGGGTGCCTCGGCGGGCCGTCGCAGGGGAGCGGCCGAGGGGTGTGACGGCAGAGGTCTGAATCCTCCCCCCCTCGTCGGCACGCTGGGTCCCCCGCGACGGCGGGCGCCGCCAAGGCGGCGGCAGCCCGAGCCGGCCCCGCAGCGCCGGCATCCTGCCCCAGGGGCGGCGGCGGGGGCGGGGCCGCACCGGGCCGTCCCACAGCCCCCGCGGCGCCGGCGCCAGGCCCCACGCGACGCTGTCCAGGGCGGTACAGCCCCTGCAGGGCCTTGCGCGAGCCACCATCGCTGATGTTCCTCTCTGTGTCGAGGTATCGGCGCCGCCAGCGGATGCCGGTGGCCACCTGGATGGCAGCACTGCGCCTGCACACGGAGCCGAGGCCGACGTCGACGGCGCGGCCCTTCTCGGTCGAGAGCACCTCGGCCATGTTGTCCCCGAGGCTGAGGACGCGGCGCCCGTGGCACTCGAGGCTCCTGGAGGCGTGTCGGAGCCCCGCGAGGGCGATTCGGGCCTCCAGGATGTGGATGGGCGCCCGCGTCCTCCAGGCACCTTCCACGACCAGCGACCAGGCGTCAGGGGCGACGAGCTCGTCGGGGATGTCCTCGAAGGTCGCCCGCCGCGGGGCCTGTGCAACCCGAGCCCGCACGGTACCGTGGGGGCGCTCGTCGGCCCTCCTCGGTGGCGGGGCCCAGGTCGCAATGCCGCAGCTGGGGTCCCCCTCACCGAGCACCCCTCCAGCGCCAGGAAGCCAGCCGGGCGTGTAGGTGTCGTCCTCCAGGGCCTCGGGCCGCTTCTCGTCGGGCGTGAAGCGCCAGCGCTCCCGAAGGCGCGCGAGTCGGCGCACCGCCTCGGGGTCGCAGCGCCGGCGGTGTAGGGCGTAGCCCGCCTCGGAGGAGTCGGAGCAGAGCACGATGTCCGACACGGGCGCGGCGAGGTCGACGACCGCCTGGAAGATGAGCCCTCGGAAGACACGGACCTCCTGCCGAGCGGGACCCGGCAGAGGCGAAGGCGGCCCGAGCCGGCACTCGTCCACGTACCTGTAGAGGTGGCGGAAGATGGACATGGCTGGCCGCAGGAGGAGACAGTGCTGGATGAAGTGCCCGAGGACGACCCGCACCTGCCACGCAGCACGGGGCACGCCCGGGCGCTCCAGCTCCAGGCAGGCGAGGTAGAGCCGCCAGGCCCGCTCGTCGGAGTGGCGAAGAGTCCGACGGAGGCCATCATACACCACGCCCACCATACCGAACTCGAGGGACGGCTCGCAGACCTCGTGGTACACGATGCCCCGGCGGTCGAGCTCCTCCATGACGCTGGCCAGGCCCGCCGCGGCATCGGCGGCGGAGAGACCCAGGATCCCCACGTTGTCGACGTAGACGGAGCCGGCGGGCCTGCCCGGGGCCGCCGGGCGCGGCGGCTGACGGTCCAGGACGAGGCTCGCAGGCCCGCCTGAGAGCGCGTGACCCACCCACGAAGTGACCGAGGAGTGCACGACCCAAAGAGCCCAGCTCCAGCCCATGGCGACGCCACGAAAGGCGGGGAACACCACCTCGTCGGCGCCGACGGGGATGAAGCGGCCGCCCTCCCAGACGTGCGTCGCCCCGTACACCGACGCGGGCTCGGGGTAGTCCATCCCGAAGTCCTCCGCGAGGGCGTCCGAGCAGAACTGGTAGAAGCTGTCGGCCAGGTCGAGCGAGGCACCGTAGATGGCGGGCGCCGAGGTCGCGTCGGAGGCTCCCAGGGCGGCGTCCGACCAGTCCTGCTCGGCGAGCGCGGCCGGAGTCCCGAGGGCAGCGTGCGGAGGACTCCAGTGGGTCCGGTTCGTCTCGCGGGCGTCGACCACGAGCCTGATGAACCCACCCTTTTTCTCGACGAAGAAGCAGCCCACGCGAGCACGAATACGCCGACGGTAGCCGACAAGGCCTCGCTCCGCCAGGCGGCGGACGAACCTGACCCGCGCGTCGGGCGAGCCAGCGAGGTGAGGGTCCCAGTAGGGCACGATGGGGTCGAGCACCTCCGCATCAGCCAAGAAGACCCTGTCCGGCTTCCGCACGTACCGATCGGGGTCGGCGAAGGCGCGGACGACGAAGTCGGGGCAGATGTCCTCGACACGCTTCGGGACGATCTTCGACTTCCAGAACTTGAGCTTGTCCTCACTGTAGGGTGCGACCTTGGAGGGCGCCCCGGCGTACAGCGAGTCGGACTTGAGGAGCTCCTGAAGGGCCCCGCGAGGTGTGAGCCCAGGCGGCCGTGGGCCGTGCCGGCCGATGTTGCGACGCAAGTGGGCGAGGCAACTGGCCTGCGTGGCGGAGGGCTCGCCGGGCTTGGTGGAGCCACGGGCTGGCACGCTGCCGAACCCGTGGACCGAGGCACGGGAGAGGTCGTTGATCGAGCGAACGGCTTCCCGAAGTCGGTGTTCGCGACAGCGTCGACGTACGGCACGGAGGGCCAGATACCTCGGCGCGTCAGCCAGGTCCACGAACCCGGAGGGCTGCGGGACCGGAAGGGGCAGAGGCTCACCATGACGACGATGATCACGACGAGCCATGCCGAAGAGAACAAAACTGCGGACGTGGAGGAGCCCACGCCGGGAAGGCCGGCCCGGCGCCGCGGGGCGGTGAGCCCGCCGGCCGGGACGGCAGGGTAGGGGGCCCCTCGCCCGCCTACCCGCTGCCCTCCTTCTTGGGGTGCTTCGGCGGCTTGTCCTTGGAGCCGCCCGCCGAAGTCTCCTCCCGCCACTGCCTCCCTGCCTTCATGATGGCCGCCTCGGACCGCTGCTGCTCGCCGACCCAGGCATCGAAGGCCGGGAGCACGAAGCCGCCGGACTCGTCGATGGCGGCGTCCAGCACCACGTCGAGCCCGTCGAAGTCGGGCTGCCTCGGGTTCCGCCTGGTGGCGGCCTCGAGCTGCTTCAAGCGGCGCACCATGTACTCCACCCCCGCCACGTTGTAGAGGTCGAGCTGGTCGAACTGCTGCATGATGCGGAGCACCGAGCAGAGCATCCGGTGCTCGCGGGCGGTGTTGCTCTTCTCCGGGATGCCGGACCTTCTCACCCACGTCGTGTGGTGTTCGTCCCAACCCTCCTGTCCGGCATCCCGAAGAGCGAGGCAAGCCTCGCGTGTGGCCCGCTTCCCCTTGAGGGGCCACCCAGGGATGGCCTGCTCGCGCATCTTCGAGACAGAGGTCCGGAAGCTCATGAAGCGATCCTTCTCCTCGTCCCGCTCGTCGCCGGCGATGCGCGGGTCGCGGCCAGGCCCTCCACGCGCCCGAGCCTGCCACTCCTCGAAGGAGCTGCCGGCCTCGACCCGCACCGCCGTCTGCCACACGTCGTCGATGAGCACAAGGCCCACCTCGCCCCGGCGGAGGAGCAGCTCGTCGTTGCCCAAGGCGGCCGCGGGCACCTCCTCCCCGTAGTGGAGCGAGGTGGGGTCCGAGACGAACCAGCGCTCGTCCACGGCGAGGGGGGCGGCCGAGGCGGGATACCCGAGGATGTCCCCCAGCGCCCGCGCCTCGCGGTAGTACTGGTGCATCTCTGCGGCGTCCACATCGGCATCGTCGAAGACGTAGATGTTGCCCCGATAGCGGTCGGGGAAGGCGCCCCCCCGCTGGAGGGCGCACACGCGGAAGCCTCCTAAGTTGGCCGCCGCGATCTCCCCGTCGGGAGTGACCCAGACCCACCATTGGTCTGGCCCTTTGACCAGGAGGACCCTGTGGTGCCACTGGAAGTTCTCGTCGTCGTCGTACCGCACCAGGCACTGGGCGTAGGGCACGTCAAGCGCCCTCGGCATTCACAGCACCAGCCCGCCTCCGCACTCGCTGGAGGGTCGCCGGCGTCGCCGCACCGACGCGCTCCCCAGCAGGCCCCTCCGCGAGGGCCAGCGGCGGCAGGACGGCGCGAGGCGCCCCCACCCGCAGCAGCCAGGCAGCCGCAGCGGCCACGCCGGCGGCGAAGCTCGCGAGCCCGACGAGGACCACGAGCGCCCAGGCCCCGGACGGGGCCGCTGGGGCCGGGCACTGCGGACAGACGCAGGCCGGGCACGCGGGGCAGGCCGCCCCGAGGTGCTCCGGGCCGCAGCGCGAGAGCTGCTCCCGGAGGATGTCCAGCACGCCCGAGCCCGGCTCGTGCCCGCTGAAGATGCAGGTGCAGGACGGGTCCGCGGGCGGCGCCGGCGCGGACCAGCGGGACGCGAGGATCCCAAGAACCCAGCCAGCCGCCGCCTGCATGCACGGGGCGGCGAGACTGGTGCCCAAGAAACCTTGAGCAAAGAGGGGCTGTAGAGAGTTCTGTTCAGCCGTATCCTGGTACGGCACACGGTGGGGAGGCCCGCTGGACAACACATAGCGCGCGAGCACGTACAATACATATATATATATATATATATATATATATATATATATACACGCACTTACACAAACGGCACACATGCGCATAACACACACAGCACGCACGCACACACACACACACACACGCACCACTTGGCGGTCGCGGCCTGGCGCGCATCGACGAGGCGAAACACGCCGAGCACGCAACACGGAACTGGCGCGCCCGGCCGGACCCTCAGACGCGGGACCCCGCTGGATCGAACGCCCACAGGAGAGGCCACCTGGGCGCGGGTGGCGGGTGCGACAAATGTGACGCCGCCCAGAGACGGGGACGAGCAGTGCGGCGACACGGCCACACGACGGCGACAGAGCCCACGACAGCGGAGCAAGGTCCAGGCGCGCTGCACAAAGCAAGGGGAAGACCGACGCTGCCGAACGCCGCAGCGAAACACACACACACACACACACAAAACCTACCCGCAGGGCTCCTGCAGGCAGGCGGCCACGGCGAAGAGAAGGTAGATGAGCAAAAAGAGGCAGGCCGTTGAAAACGAAAAAGGGGGAGACGTAGGAAGGGGGGGGGGGGCAGGGCGGAAGCAAGGGGAGAGGGGAAGAAGAGCCCTCCCTGCCCAGAAGCTTTCATATTCTTCCTCCTCCTCCTCCTGATCCATCCTCCAGCCTCCCTGTCCTCCTCCTGGAGCCGCGGGGGGGGGGGAGCGAGTTACATCAGGAGGGGGAGTGGCGACGCCGAGGACGCGCAAAACAGCAAGGAGGAAGAGGAGGAGGAGGACAACGACGACCTCGGTGACGACGTCCCCTCACGCCGCCACCCGAAGCTCGGCCACGCCGCGCCCGCCTTGTACACCCTCATCAAGCCGCGCTCGGTCTCGTGGACCAGCTGGAAGAGCCTCGGGTCCTCGGCGTGTGCGTGCGTGCGCGTGTGCGTGTGCGTGTGCGTGTGCGTGTGCGTGTGCGTGTGCGTGTGCGTGTGCGTGTGCGTGTGCGTGTGCGTGTGCGTGTGCGTGTGCGTGTGCGTGTGCGTGTGCGTGTGTGTGTGTGTGTGTGTGTGTGTGTGTGTGTGTGTGTGTGTGTGTGTGTGTGTGTGTGTGTGTGTGTGTGTGTGTGTGTGTGTGTGTGCGCATGTTGTGCGTGTGTGCGCGAGTGTGCGCGTGTGCATGCGTGCGTGCATGCATGCGTGCGTGTGCGTGTGTGCCAGAAGAACAAAGCAAATGAGAGTGAGACAGAGGGGCGACATGATATAGTATGTGAACAAACAGCGGTGCAACCATGCAACAACAGGAACTCTGCGCGGATTTCTTGGATCGGTGTTGCTGGCGGCGCCTCTGACGCCGTCCATGACGCGTTCCGTGCGCCAGGGAGGGGTTTCTGGCGCCGGTCCAGGAGATCCGCGTGGAATCCGACAGTTCGAAAGAGAGAGAAACGGAGAGAGAGAACAACAAGAGAGACAGAGAGAGAGAGAGCGAGAGAAATAACGAAATACATGTGTACATATATATAGCATGTGTAGTATATATAAATATGTATCGAGAGATAGAAACAACAAACAAAAGAGGGATAGAGAGAGAGAGAGACTGTTGACAAGGAGCGCGCGCACGCATCCCCCTCAGCTGGATTGTTGGGGGTGGGATGCTTTGGTGCGCGCGCGACGCTCGTGTCCCAGCCCCCCACCCTGCCTCGGCTGCGCCCGAGAGTGAGCGCCCTCCTAGCCTCCGCCCCCACGCCGCCCCCTTTGAAATGAAAAGGATGACATGCGTCACAATTCCCCGCGGGACGCACCGCGGCGCGACTCTGGGCGAACGGCGACGGCGGCGAACGTTGAACGACAAACGACTACAAACGGGCGGCGAAAGACGAACGGACGAACGACGACCGAGGAACGACGACGACGACGAGCGACGAGCGACGAACAACCAATGGACCACGACCGTCGACGAACGGCGAACGACGACGAGTTACAGACGACGGGTGACGAACGTCGAACAACGCCGCACATGCGGGCGCATTGCGCGCAGGGTGGGGGGGGGGCTGCATGGAAAATGGAGGGCGTTCTCGGGAACCTTCGACCCGCGTCAGGACTCCTCGGGCGCGGGCTCGCGCGTCGCAGCGGCGGCGGCCTCGGCGCGAGACTCTCGCGCGGGGGCCAAAACGCGGCGCCAAGCGGCCTCGTCGCGCGACGATGTAGCGCTCGCGCGCGGCGCCGAGCCGCTTCCTCGCGCGGCCGGGCAGCGCTTGCGCGCGCAGGGAGAGGGCTCGCGCGCCGCATCGGCGGTGGCCTCGGAACGCACAAGCTCACGCGCGGGGGTCGGCGCGGGGAGGACTGCAACACTCCCCCCGCGCGAGCTGGCAGCGCTCGAGCGCGCGAGGGAAGGCTCGCGCGTCGCATCGGCGGCCTCCTCCAGGGCCTCCTGGGGCCTCCTGGGGTTCCCTGGGGCCTCCTGCGCTTCCTGGGGCCTCCTGGAGCTTCCTGCAGTGCCTGGGAGCGGTTGGGAGCGGTTCTGGAACGCCTGCTAGCGCTCGGGTGCGCTTCTGAAGCGCCTGGGGGCGCCTGGGAGCGGCTGCGAGCGTGTGGAAGCATCTGAGCGCGTCTGGGGGCGCCTGGGGCCGCCTGGGGAGCACCTGGGGCTGCTTGGGAGCCTGGGCGCGCCTGGGAGCGCCTGGGAGTCTGGGGACTCCGGGGGACGCCTACAAACGCATTGGGTCGCTTGAAGGGCGCCAGGGGGCCGCCGAGGAGCGCTTTGGCACTCCTGGAGCGCCTGGAAGGGCCTGGGAGCATCTCACGCGTCTGGGGGCGCCTGAGGAGCGCCTGGCGCTGCCTGTGAGCGTTTGGGCGCTCGCAGTGCGCTTGGGAGCGCCAGGAGGCGTCTGAGAGCGCCTATAGGGCTGCTCGGGACCCCCTGTGGAGCGCCTGGGGCCGCTTGGGAGCGCTTGGGCGCTCCTGGAGCGTCTGGGAGCGCTGCGGAGCGCCTGGGAGCGTCCTGTAGCTTTTATCATGGATGGCGGCCTCAGGGGCTGCCGATCGTATTTTTCCTAGCCATCCTGTGGTGTTGGGTCTTCGTTTTGGAAAGAGATCCCCGCGTCTACGCCTGCTCCTTCTCATCCTCCTCTTCTTCCTCCTTCTCCTCCTCCTCCTCATCCTCCAGCTCCTGCTCCTGCTCCTCGTCCTCGTCCTCGTCCTCGTCCTTGTCCTTGTCCTCCTCCTGCTCCTCCTGCTCCTCCCATTCCTCCTGCTCCTCCTGCAAATCCCATTCCTCCTGCTCCTCCTGCTCCTCCTGTTCATCCTGCTCCTCCTGCTCCTCCTGCTCCTCCTCCTCCTCCTCCTCCTCCTCCTCCTCCTCCTCCTCCTCCTGCTCCTCCTGCTCCTCCTGCTCCTGCTCCTGCTTCTCCTCCTCCTCCTCCTCCTCCCCCTCTTCCTGCTCCTCCTGCTCCTCCTGCTCCTGCTCCTCCTCCCCCTCCTCCTCCAGCAACGCCCCTCACTTTGGCACACCCCTCACACGCGCCGTGACCCCACAGGAGCTCCGCCCATGGCCCCATAGGGTGTTCTACCGAAGGCCCGAGTGCCAGCGATCGCACGCGGCCGCCGCACCCATGTTGGCACGCCCCTCACAAGTTTCGTGACCCCACAGGAGCTCCACCGAAGGCCCAGATGCCAACGCTCGCATGCAGCCGCCGCACCCATTTTGGTACACCCTTCACACGTTTCGTGACCCCATCGGGAGCTCATCCGAAGGCCCAAATGCCAGCGCTCGCATGCGGCCGCCGCATCCATTTTGGCACAAAACTCACACGCTTCGTGGACCCATAGGGGGCTCCACCGAAGGCCCAGATGCCAACGCTCGCACGCGACCGCCGCACCCATTTTGGCACACCCCTCACACGATTCGTTGCCCCATAATGGGGCTCCACCGAATGCCCAGATGCCAGCGCTCGCATTCGGCCACCGCCGTTTTGGCACACCCCTCGCAAGCACCGTGGCCCCGCACGGAGCTCCAACGAAGGCCCAACTGCCAGCGTTCGCATACGGCCGCCACAGCCATTTTGGCACACCCCTCACGCGTATCGTGGCCACATAGGGAGCTCCACCAAAACCCAGATGCCAGCGCTCGTAAGCGGCCGCCGCACCCATTTTGGCACGCCCCTCACACGTTTCGTGGCCCCACAGGAGCTCCACCGACGAAGGCCCAGGTGCCATCGCTCGCATGCGCCCGCCGCGCCCGTTTTGGTACACCCCTCCAATGTTTCGGGAGCTCCACCGAAGGCCCAGATGCCAGCGCTCGCATGCGGCCGCCGACATTTTGGCACGCCCCTCAAACGTTTCGTGACGCCACAGGAGCTCCACCGAAGGCCCAGATGCCAGCGCTCGCGTGCGGCCGCCGCACCCATTCTGGCACACCCCTCACACGTTTCGCGCCCCCATAGGGAGCTCCACCGGATGGGGTGGATACAACGACGGAGCCCACAACTGCATCTGGTTGGGCCCTTCGCCAGGCTGATGACTTGTCAAAGGACTCCTTATTCTGGGCTAAACTTTTTCCAGGCGCCGCTCTCCCTCTGGAGCTTCCAAATATTGATGTTCAACTCATGGTTCCAGCGGGCGAACCGGAAAAACAGCGCGCGATCCAGAGAGGGAGTCGTTCCTCTTGTGCTAGGCACAAGGTGAGGAAGGCGTGGCCAGCCGACGTGGTGCATCTGGCACTCCGCTGAACGCTCCGACCGCTACGGAAGAGGAAGAAACGGCAAGAACACAAACTCTCGGCGCTCCGCGCGGATGTCTTAGATCTGCACTGGACCCGCCTCCATGGCGCGCGTGGCGCGCCAGGGGGGCGCCAGAGGCGCCGCCAGGGGGGCCCAGCGCGGATCGAAGAACTCCGCGCGGAGCGCCACAAGTTTATGTTCATGGCGTTGTTGTTCTTCGACGCTAGTGACCGCAACGTTTTTTGATCTTCCACGCGAACATCTCCCCTGAAGAGCGCTACATCCACAGGCGAAACCTGCGCCAAGCCAGCAAAAAAAAACATTCGGGCACAACCCGTTCGGGACTTGTTCGCCCACGCCTAGGCTGCCAGGACCGACGCTCGCTCCGCCGCCGCCGCAGCGAGAGGCACACACGCATCGGCTGCACATCAAGGATGACCCTGGGCAAGAGGGACCTCGGGCGCGCGGCTTTCTGGGGGCCGCGGGGCGACCAACGCACAGGCGCGCAAGACGCTACCGCCGCCTCGCGCTCGGCGATCGGGGGACCCCGTTGGGCCCACACCCAAAGGTCACTCCGGCGAAGGGTCACTCTTACGTGTCGTCGAACACATGGCAGGAGAGGGCGGAGGAGGCGAGAGGGGGAGGCTCGGGGGCCCCTGCCGCTCAAGAGCGGCAAGCCCTTCGGGTGCAGACGCTGCGCCCCTCTCGGCATCGAGGCCCCAGGACGTGCGGCAGGCGCGGGGCGAGGCGACCCTCGCGCGTGGAGAAGGGACGTGCTGGCATCGAGCGAAGGCAAGCGGACCGCCGCGGGGCGCAGAGGCGGCCAGCAAAAAAGCACGTCGGGCTCCTCTGGCTCCGCGCGGTGCTCTGCCCACTGCACGGGGCGGAACGGGCAGCACGCGAGCGCCGCAGCGCTCGCTGAGCATCGCGTGCGCGATGCTCCGGGCCTACTCCGCCTGCGCAGCTTGAGAGAGCTCCGCAGGCCGCGCGCCGTCGCGGCTCCCGCCGCCCACGCGCGGCCCGTGCCCACCGCAGCGCGCGGAACGCCGCGCCGGCTCCAAGCTGGAGCGCGCGCGGCACGGGACGGGAGGCGCGGCGGGGCGCAGTCGCGTCCTCGGCGCGGGCGAGGGCTCTCTGCACACTGGCAGCGGCTGGGGCGTGCCGGCGATGGCGCCGGCGTGGCGGGGGGGGGACGGGAGTGGGCGAAGACCCCGCCGACCAGCACGAGCTGCGCTGCCTCTCCTGCCCCTGGACCTCCGCGCCTCGTCCCTTCCCAACCTCCTCCCTCCCGACGCCTTCCGCCTTCACTCCTCCCGGATCATCCCCTCTCTCCTCCTCCCTCTCCCCCTCCTGCTACTCATCAGCCCCCTCCGTCCGTTCCCTTCACCCCCCCGCCTCCACGCGAGACAAGGACTGGGAGAGCGACGAGACCAAGCCCCTGATCTTCCTCCGCCTCCTCCTCCCTCCATCTCCGTTCTCGCTCCACCTTCGGAGCCCCGAAACCGTGTGGCGACGGACGGCGTGGTGACATCCGCATCCCCAACGGAAAGGCCCGGGGACCCTGGAGGCCCCAGTCGCCCGAGGCGCCCCCGGAGGACGACCCGGGCCCCCAGAACCGCGCGGTGGCCCCGAATCCCCCCACACCGCAGGGGGGCCCCTCCGAGCCCTCCTTCCCTTCCCTTCCCTCCTCCCTGCCCCTGGGACGGGCCGATCCCCTCCGGCCGCGAGCCCAGGGGGGGGGGGGAAGGCAAGCCGGAGGGGGCGGGCCTGCTCAGAGGGCTCGGCAGGCCCCCCGGCCTCTCGGAAGGAGGGAGGAGGGGGAGAAGGAGGAGGAGGAGGAGGAGAAGGAGGAGGAGCAGGAGGAGGAGAAGGAGAAGGAGGAGGAGGAGGAGGCGGAGGAGGAGGGGGAGGAGGAGGAGGAGAAGGAGGAACAGTAGGAGGAGGGTGAGGTGGAAGAAAAGGAGGAGGAGGAGGAGGAGGAGGAGGAGGAGGAGGAGGAGGAGCAGGAGGAGGAGGAGGAGGAGGAGGGGAGCAGGAGGGGGAGGAGGAGCGGGGGCGGAAGGGGGGGTGATGGGCGTGTTTCCCACCACCACCACCATAAGTTGGAGGAGGAGGGGGTCCTCCTCCTCCTCCTCAATCTCCTCCTCGTCCTCCTCGTCGTCATCCTCCGCCTCCTCCTCCTCCTCATCCTCCTCCTCCTCCTTCCCCCCTCCAACTTATGGTGGTGGTGGTGGTGGTGGTGGTGGTGGAAGACATACCCATCAGGGGGGGGGTCTGGCTCCGGACCTCTTCTAAAATGTGACTGCTTGCAGCAGTGCGCCCTATTGGGGGAGACTCCACCTGCTTGAAGCAGGCGCCAAGAACAGCCAAGAGGTCTACTCCATGGGAGGGGGCGGATGCGAGGGCCCGTGCCGATCGGCAAAACAAGTGAATAAGAGAACGACGACTTTCGCATCGGCGACGTCGGCGGTGCATCGGCGACGCCAGCGCGGAGAAAGTCGGGCTACGCATCGAGCCGCATCGGCGACGCGGCGCGATCCTCCGACCCCGTCTACTCCGACCCCACCTGGGAGGCCCAGAGAGAAGGCCTGCCCCACTCACCCCTCCCCCCCCGGGCGCGCCGCCCACCTCTTCCCCCCCCCACTGCCCAGGCACCAACTCGACCACAAGAAACCTTCCACAGGCCACAGGAAACCCAACCCTGAGACCCCAGGACGCCCACCGAATTCTGGCACGGGGACGTCACGCTTCCATGGCAGGAACCAGCGAAGCCCAAGAAACCAGGGCACCCTGGAGGCAAGCAAGGTGTTTCTTGGCATGGGTCTCCACTGTACGCGTCCACCGCCGCCCCCAGAGCGGGGGGGGGCGGGGAGGGGGGGGGGGGGAACGCCACAGCCGCGGAGCCTCCGCTGGGAGGGCCAGGGGCCGCCCAGCCCCACGAGGCCCGAGGCGAAGGCGGGGAGAAGTACGAGGAAGAGGAAGAGGAAGAAAGGAGACTCGAGGAAGGAGGAGGAGCAGAATGAGGAGGAGAAGGAGGAGGAGGAGGAGAAAGAGGAGCAGCAGCAGGAGGAGCAGGAGGAGGAGGAAGAGGAGGAGGGGTAGGAGGAGGAGGAGGAGGAGGAGGAGGAGGAGGAGGAGGAGGAGGCGAAGGAGGGGAGGAGGAGGAGGAGGGGAGGAGGAGAAGAAAGGAGGAGGAAGAGGGGTAGGGGAGGAGGCGGAGGCGGAGGAGGAGGAGGAGGAGGAGGAGGAGGAGGCGCAGGAGGAGGAGGAGCAGGAGCAGGAGGCGCAGGAGGAGCAGGAGAAGCAGGAGGAGCAGGAGCAGGAGGAGGAGGAGGAGGTGGAGGAGGAAGAGGAGGAGGAGGAGGAGGAGGAGGAGGAGGACGGCGAGGACCCGCCATACTCTGGGCGACTTCGTAAATCAGTGGGGCGGAGATGTTCATCTCCCTGGATGCTGAAGTCCGCCCTGCTTCGACGCCGGTGTTTCCGCCATACCCTTGCGGATACATCCACCATCCTCTTCTGAGGCGAAACATCCGCCCTGCTTATTCACATCGTGCGGGGTGCATTTCCGACACACTCTCAAGTCGGAAATCAAACACAATACGGCGGATACGAGGTCAAAAGAGTCTTCAGATGGTGTTTCCCAACCTTCCTGTGCCGGGCTCTCGTTTGTGAATGGAGCCCTGTGGTCTCCACTTTAAGTCGGGCGCGTCCCCCTACAGGGGGATTTTGGGCGAAAAATTCAACATACCCCCCCCCCAGCAAACAAAAACATCAAACATGCTCAAACATAGTTTAAGACTAGTCCCCCGACTATTTTTTGATTATGTTTGACTCGTCTCTTTGTAGAGGGACAGGCCCGACGTAAGTCTCGACCTCCTCCTCCTCCTCCTCCTCCTCCTCCTTCCGCCGCCCTTCTCCTCCCCGCCTCCCTTCTCTCCCGCCGTCTGCCTCCTCCTCCTGCGCTGCACCCTGCGAGGCCGCGAGCTGCGCAGCTGCAGCCACTCTCGGTGGGCTCCCGGGAGGTCCAGCGGGGCGGAGCCCCACGCACACCCCAGACTGGGCCCCGCGGCCTCCTGGGGCACTGGTGACTGCGACGCCGTCGTCACTCTTGCGGGCTCCTCGGAGGTCAAGCGGAGTGGCGTCATACGCACACCCGGGCTAGACCTCGCGCCTTCCCAGGGGGCTGCGAACTGCGAAACCGTCACCACACTTGTGGTCTCCTGGGAGGTCCGGAGCGGCGTCCTTCGCACACCCAGGCTAGACTTCGCGACCCCCTGGGAGCTTCGAGTTTGCTGCGGACTGCGAAGCTGTCACTACTTTAGTGGGCGCATGGGAGGTCCAGCGGAGTGATGTCAAGCACACCCAGGCTAGACCTCGCGGCTCCCCGGGGGGGTGCGAGCTGTGGACCTTTCGCCACATTCGTGGGCTCCTGGGAGGTCCGGCGGAGTCGTTAGAGACGCACACCCAAGCTAGACTTCGCGGCTCCCAGGGTGTCTGCGAACGGCGAAACCGTCACCACTTCGGTGGGCGCCTCGGAGGTCCAGCGGAGTGGTGTCATACCTCTCGGTTTTTTGGGGGGCTGCGAACTGCGAACCTGTCGTTTTAGTGGGCTCTTGGGCGGTCCAGCGAAGTGGTGTCGTACGCACACCAAGATTCGACCTCGCGGCCCCCTGGGGGGGGGGCTACGAACTGCGAAGCCGTAGCCACTTCCGTGGGCTCCTGGGAGGTCCAGCGGAGCGGTGCACCCAGACTACAGTCGGACTTGATTGGAGAGGACACGCGAGAGGACCCAAGACCCTTCCGAGGGCCACGTTTCCACAGAAATGCAGAAGGCATGGGTCGCAAGACACAGGACACGAGGGTACCCTGGATCTGGCAGGGTCGACCTGCCAATCCGGGCCGCCTGCAGACCTCGCGCCTCCCCAGGGAGCTGCCAGACTGTCACGACTCTCGGGGGCTCTTGGGAGCTCCGGCGGAGTCGGGGGCCACGTGCACCCGGCGAGACCACGCGGCCCCCCGGGTGGCTGCGACCTACGCAGCCGTCGCCACTTTCGCGGGCTCAGGGGCGGTGCAGCGGAGTGTGGGGCCACGCGCACCCAGACGAGACCTCGCGGCTCCCTGGGCGGCTGCGAAGTGCGCAAGTGCCACCATCACGGGCTCCTGGGAGGTCCAGTGGAGTCGGGGGGCCACGCGCGCCCGTCTGAAACCTCGCTGCTGCACTGCGAAGCGGTCGCCATTCTCGTGGGCTCCTGGGAGGTCCAGCGGAGTTGGGGGCACACGGATCCAGCCGAGACCTCGCGGCCCCGTGGAAGGCTACGAAGTGCCCAAGAGTCGCCACGTTTCGAGGGCTCCTGAGAGGCACGGCGGAGATGAGGGCAACGTAGATCGTGCATATCTGGCGACGCGTTCTTTCTTTTGGAGCGTTCAGGCAAATACTCGCCTCGCGTGGAGAAAGGATCGGGTACGTCCCGGGTAATTGTGTTATGACTTCAAGTAACGCTCTTTCCCCGGGAGTGACGGATACCGGTAACGCCAGGGCGGGAGGGGAGCGCACGTCGGTACGGGGGTGCGCTGCGACCGCCATGGTGAGCGCGTGAGCACCAGCATGTGTGGGGCCACCGCTACCCGCGGGTGCTTGGCCCGGGTTACGACCGTCCTGCGCCAAAGGATGACAAGACAGACAAGCACCTCTCCTGCAGCGCCTTCACCCCCCAAGGGGGGGGAGGACCCCCACGTCGGCGACAGGCCGCCGATGGCGGACCGGCACCTTCTTGGGCGGGGTGGGCAACCTGGCCCGGCTCGGAGAGGAGCGGGCGATTGAGGGTCGATGTGCCCCCTCTCTGAGCCTGCCCGCTCCCCCATCACACTGCCCCAGAATCCCTCCATCCCCCCCTCCTCCCTCCGCCTCGCCCTGGCGCCGCTGAAGAGTGGCGCCCCGGTCCTTCACGTCCACTCTGTGGCCAGAAAAAACATTCGGGGGCAGCTCATGGGAGCCCCCCATACCATCCTGTCGGCTCTTGCGGGTCGACGCTAATCGACTCTGGTCGACGCTAATCGACGCTAGCCGTCGCTAAATCGGCGCTATGTCATCGACTCCTAGACGCTTGTCCACGCTAGTCGACGCACGAAAGACGGAATCGCGAGGATATAACAGGCTCCCATGATTTGCTGCCGAATAACTACGTCTTTTCAGGATTTCCTTGTGTTTCCACCCTCGGTTTTCCCTGAAAGCTTGCTTACGGCTCGAACGCCCACTCCATCGTCCGCCGCCTTCCGCCACCTCGCCCAGACGGCGGCGAAGGGCGCGCCACGCTGACTTTGTCGTCAACTCCGAACTGGCATAGTTTGTAGAGCAGGGACCTCGCCATCATCTTCGTCGGGGTGTCGTCCTGGAGGAGGTGATGATACAATCGAACCAAAGCCAGAAGAGCATCCCTCAAGGACATGAGACTCTCCGCCGGCCAAAATACACAGAACATCCTAGGGCACCCTCCCCAGGATGCAAACACGAAGAACGTTAGGGAACCCTCCCCGAGCCGACCTCGATCTCGTACCTCGGCCCAGCTGTAACGCGTGGTCTAAAGGAACGTCCGCTACCGTGCCTGGGAAGGCCTCGGGTTGCGCACAGGCCAGGCCTGCAAGCAGTCCCGACTGGCCTCAGCAGGCCCTCCGAGTAGCCAGGGGCGGCTTCAGCACCCTGGCGCAGCCTCCGGTGGCGCCCCCTGAGGCGCTCCGCGCCCGAACCTTGGTGTTGAGGCCGCACCAAGCTACTCGGGGTGCTACGGCAGAGGGAAACAATTAGTAAACACCCCCCCTGCCCCGCCCCGAGGCCGTCTTGGACGCTTTGACCGCTCGCGGCCCCCCCCGTCCGGGTCCACGGGGAGGGGGTAGGGGGAGGGGTCAAGTTACCCCCTCCCCGCCCGCAAGCCGTCTCGCTCACTCCCACCCGCCCTCCCAACACATATGTAGCACCCGAGTCTGGCCCGACCCTCAGCATATTCAGCAGTCGCCTTGGAATGGGCAGCTACTGGGGGCCAATCCGCTGCCGCCGCCGCCGCCTCCGCCGCCGCCGCCGCCGCCGCCGCCGCACGCCGCCGCCGCCGCCGCACGCCGCCGCCGCCGCCGCGCCGCCGCCGCCGCCGCACGCGCCGCCGCCTGTCCCGCCGCCGCCGCCCGCCGCCAAGCCGCCGCCGCGCCGCGCACCCCGCGGCCGCCGCCGGCCCCCCTGCCAAAACCGCCGCCGCCGCCGCCGCCGCAGCCGCTGCCGCTGCCGCCACCGCCGCCGGGCCAAACCGCCGCCGCCGCCGCCGCCGCCGCCCCCGCCCCCGCCGCCGCCGCCGCCGCCGCAGCCGCAGCCGCCGCCGCCGCCGCCGCCGCAGCCTCCGCAGCCGCCGCCGCCGCCAAGTGTACTCTGTATTGTGTTTTGACAGGGATGGTGGGGGGGGGCCCGCATCGGGTTGGCTGCGCATGTTCCGAATTATGAGGCAGTGTGTGTGTGTGTGTGTTTGTATTGTTCCCAACCATCCTGTGGTGTTGGGTCCTCGTTTTGAAAGAGACGGTGCCCCGCGTCTCCTTCCTTCCTCCCGCTGCCCCCTCCCTCCTCCTCCTCCTCGCCATCGTCATCGTCATCATCGCCATCATCATCATCATCATCATCATCATCATCATCATCATCATCATCATCATCATCATCATCATCATCACACCATCACCATCACCATCACCTCATCACCATCATATCATCATCATCATCATCATCATCAACATCATCATCATATCATCATCATCATCACCATCACCATCATTCATCATATCATTCATCATCATAATCTACATCTTCCATCATCATCATCATCAGCATCATCATCAATCACATTCATCATTCCCATCATCATCATCATCATGGTGCCGGAGCCATCGCCTCGTCAGCCGCCGCGACACTCACCACGTTTCTTGGGCCCCATAGTGAGCTCACCGAAGGCCCCAGTAGGCTGCGCTGCGCGTTCGGCTCCCCCATTCTGGCACACCCCTCACACGACTTCGTGGACCCACGGAGCCCACCGAAGGCCAGTGGGCTGCGCTCGCATGCGGTTCCACACCCATTCTGGCACACCCCTCACACGTTTCGTGGCCCCATAGGGAGCTCCACCGAAGGCCCCAGTGGCTGCGCCCGCATGCGGTTCCACCCCATTCTGGCACACCCCTCACACGTTTCGTGGCCCCATAGGGAGCTCCACCGAAGGCCCCAGTGGCTGCGCCCGCATGCGGTTCCACCCCCCATTCGGGCACACCCCTCACACGTTCGTGGCCCCATAGGGAGCTCCACCGAAGGCCCCAGTGGCTGCGCCCGCATGCGGTTCCACCCCCCAATTGGCACCACCCCTCACCACGTTTCGTGGCCCCATAGGGAGCTCCACCGAAGGCCCCATTGGCTGCGCCCGCATGCGGTTCCACCCCCCATTCTGGCACACCCCTCACACGTTTCGTGGCCCCATAGGGAGCTCCACCGAAGGCCCCAGTGGCTGCGCCCGCATGCGGTTCCACCCCCATTCTGGCACACCCCTCACACGTTTCGTGGCCCCATAGGGAGCTCCACCGAAGGCCCCAGTGGCTGCGCCCGCATGCGGTTCCCCCCCCATTCTGGCACACCCCTCACACGTTTCGTGGCCCCATAGGGAGCTCCACCGAAGGCCCCAGTGGCTGCGCCCGCATGCGGTTCCACCCCCCATTCTGGCACACCCCTCACACGTTTCGTGGCCCCATAGGGAGCTCCACCGAAGGCCCCAGTGGCTGCGCCCGCATGCGGTTCCACCCCCATTCTGGCACACCCCTCACACGTTTCGTGGCCCCATAGGGAGCTCCACCGAAGGCCCCAGTGGCTGCGCCCGCATGCGGTTCCACCCCCCATTCTGGCACACCCCTCACACGTTTCGTGGCCCCATAGGGAGCTCCACCGAAGGCCCCAGTGGCTGCGCCCGCATGCGGTTCCACCCCCCATTCTGGCACACCCCTCACACGTTTCGTGGCTCCATAGGGAGCTCCACCGAGCGCCCCAGTGGCTGCGCTCGCATGCGGTTCCACCCCCCATTCTCGCACACCCCCTCACACGTTTCGTGGCCCCATAGGGAGTTCAACCGAACGCCCCAGTGGCTGCGCCCGCATGCGGTTCCACCCCCCCATTTCGGCACACCCCTCACTCGTTTCGTGGCCCGGGGGCGCTTCCGAGGAATATATCCACAATTGCGGTTTTCACAACTACGTATGGTTGGGTCTTTCGTCCGCCTATTTTTTACAAAGGGATGGTGGGGGGGGTTCGGCATGGACCCTGGTTGGCCCCCAGTCGCCTGGGGGAGGGGGTGTTTATTAATAGGGAACAATGATAAACCCCTCCCCGAAGGGGAAGAAGGAGGGGTGGAAGAGAAAACTCTCTAAACCACCGACGCCCAGAGGGCTGGTGGGATTAGTACCCCCCCCCCCCCCCTGCCCCCCAAACTCAAAGTTGGCACGCGCGGGGGAGACTGCGGTCGAGGTGCAACTCGTCAGACCCACCGCCAACTTTGAACATTGGGGGGAGGCGGAGGCGTTGACAGATGAATGTGGCATGAGTGTTCGCTAATTTTTCCGAGGCCTGTGTTACCTTGGGGGACTGTCTGTGCGCAACGCGAACCCTCACCAACCGTGCCGAAGGCACGGGGTGAAGTGTCATCAGGTTGCTTCGGGGTCTCTGTTTGGGGTATCCTGGATACTCATGAAGGAGCCCATGGCCCAAATTGCAGGACTTTCTGCGGATCACCGCGTGACCCCCACGGGGCGTGCTGGTAATCCCAAGACGTGACAAGACGCTGCCGACAGGGCCCCAGGACGATCTAGGAGGCCACGATACTGCCCAAGCTCCTTCGGAGACGGCCTCCGGACGGCCCAAGAGGAGGCCTCCAAGGCGCCCCACGAAGGCTCCAAGAAGATCCTCTAACGGGTCGCAAGAAGCAAACCAACAATGTTTCTTGAACGATGCTTCAGAAGAGCCCAAGATGGCCGCCGAGATTGCTCGAAGGCGGTCAAATTAGCCCGAAGAAGCACGCACAAACACAGAGCAGGATGCCCCAGGACGGCCCGAGAGACGCCCCGAGAGGGGAGGAGGGAGGAGGGAGGATGAAGGAGGGAGGGAGGGAGGGAGGGAGGGAGGGAGGGGGAGGGAGGGAGGGAGGAGGGAGGGAGGGAGGGAGGGAGGGAGGAGGAGGAGGAGGAGGAGGAGGAGGAGGAAAAGCAGGAGGAGGAGGAAGAGGGGGAAAGCGAAGGCTCCAAAGAAGGCCCCACGTCGGCCAAAGAGAGCCCCATAACAGCCTAAGAGATACAAAGAGAGGGCTCCAGAGGCCCCCAGGAGGGGCCTAAAAGAGGGGGAGCGCCACTGGGGATTGCGAGCCCTTTCCCTTAGGTCGGGCGTGTCCCCCCACAGGCGGATTTTGGACGAACAATTGCTCAAAAATTCGCTGGCCCAACGGGCCAGAGGCGTGCTAAGATCTCCGGTAACTGGTAAACAGGATTTTTAGTTCGCGCGCGCGGGGCGGCCCCTGGGGGTCCCTGGATCAAAAGTACCCCGGGCGGAGCCCGGGCGGAGCCAGGGCGGAGCCCGGGACACTCCCCCAGATCCTCCAGGATCGCCCCAAGAGGGCCCCAAGAGGCCCCCAACACAATCCAAGAGAGGTCCGAGACGCCCGAAGATCGCTCCACGGCGCCCAAGATGGCCTCCAGACGGCCCAAGACGTCTCCAAGATGACCCAACAAGCCTCCAAGATGCCCCAAGAGACCTCCAGGAGCACTCCCAAGAGGGCCCCAAGAGGCAAAAATCAATGCTTTTTCTTAGGTTTTGGACAGATTTGGGCGATTTGGGCGTTTCAACCTTTTCGGTTCCCCGACGCCCCTAAACGACTCAAGAGGCCTCCAAGATCGCCCCAAGAGAGCCCGAGAGGCCCTCAAGAGGGCCCCAAGACGGCCCAAGACGGCTCCAAGACGGCCCCAGAGGCCTCCAAGACGGCCCAAGAGGGCCCCAAGAACGCCCCCAACACGGTCCAAGAGAGGTCCGAGACGCCCGAAGATCGCTCCACGACGCCCAAGATGGCCTCCGGACGGCCCAAGACGTCTCCAAGATGGCCCAAGAAGCCTCCAAGATGCCCCAAGAGGCCTCCAAGAGAACTCCCAAGAGGGCCCCAAGAGGCAAAAACCTGTGCTTTTCCTTTGGTGTTGGACAGATTTGGGCGTTTCAACCTTTTCGGTTCCCCGACGCCCCTAAACGGCTCAAGAGGCCTCCAAGATCGCCCCAAGAGGGCCCAAGAGGCCCCCAAGAGGCCCCCAAGAGGGCCCCAAGACGGCCCAAGACGGCTCCAAGACGGCCCCAGAGGCCTCCAGGACGGCCCAAGAGGGCCCCAAGAACGCCCCCAACACTACACAGCTCCTGACGCCGCAGCTCCACACTGCAAACGACCACTCGGACAGGCGACCACGGTGCGACATTATGGGCCGGCGGAATGAGCGAAGCGATTAAATAATCAACACATGCTCAAAAATTGTCCCCTCAGAATTTTTCGCCTATTTTTCAACTTCCCCCCTGTACAGGGACAGGCCCGACAACTTTTCCCCCAAAAGTGACCTCCGAGACTTGTCAGAAGGCCACCAAGGGTCTCCCAGAGGCCCCCAAGACACCCCCAAAGAGGCACCAAGAGGCCCCCAAGAGGGCCCACGACGCATCCACTCCCAAAACTGTCATGTGATTCACATGTCATACGTATTGTGGGCAACACGTCCATCGGACTGGCGAATCAATGCGATTCGGCGCGAAATCCGATCCGACCCAGAAACTTATCATTGCTAAAGGATTAAATATGTTGCAAACCCTATGAAATATGATCATGCTCACCACGGGTGCGTTCACGCGCGCGCGCGCCCGAGTCAAGTTCAATCAAACACAAGAGACTTTATGATAAGCGTTGAAACATCGATCTAATCAAACACATGGGACAAACGAATGGTCCTTCACTCGCAAAACCATTATCTTCACCATTTCCATCGTAATCACCAGCAACATCGTCACCGACAAGATCCTGGTCCTCATCATTATCGGAGGCGGCCAAGAGGAGGGCGTCCGAGAGGGGGGGGCGCAAATCATGGCCGGCGGCATGTGCGCGGCCCAGGGGGGGCCCCAGGGAGGTATTGAAATAAGAAGAAGTGCCATGAAATCTGGGGAGACATCATAGCCCCCGCCATGACATCCCCCCCCCCAATCTTCATCCCCCTCTTGGCCGCTCCCGGCATCATCGTCACCATCGTCATCGTCATCAACACGGCCCGGACGACATACAGTGCGGGCGCGGTCGCAAGAAACCCTCGCGAGAAACCCAACCCTGAAAACCCGCGCGCGAGGTGCACTTGAGGGGAAGCCTGGAGCACCCTGAACGCAGCAGCTTCTCCAACGGCTGCGGGAAGTCACCGCGCAGCGCAGCGCGCGGAGCGAAGAAACCCAGGATACCCAGAACGAACAGTAGATGGTCTCTTGATGCGCGCCCCCACTGTACCAGTACTATGCGCACCCCGCAGAGGCGCACGTCCAGAGAGGAACACACAGCACAAACGCTTGTATGGCCAGAAGCGGTATGGCCAGAAAGAGCCCGCGGTATGGCCAGAAAGAGCTCGCTACATCGTGGCCGAAGCGGTATGGCCAGAAAGAGCCCGCCACCAAGCGTAGGCTGCACCAGCTCTGAACGCGCGCGTCCTCTTGGGGGGGGGGGGCCGACGCACATGTTGCATAAACATGTTGGGAGGCAACTGCTGGGAGGTCTTCGTCGGAAGAACTAAGGAGGCTTAAGCCCCATTTGGGAGCTGTTACTCCGGAAAAAGGGCCTCGGACCCAGCAGGATTCAGCCGGACTGAGCGACATCAAGCGGGATGAAGCTGGATAAAGCGGGATTGGGCTGGATTAAGCCGGATTTCGGACCAGGGCGAAAACAGAATTGGACCTCCCAGGAGTTGCATCCGAAAATATGTTGGGTGATATCGGCGTCAATGTCACAGCAGTGATCGGCAAAACCAGCATCTTCATCATCCTCATCGGAAGCGGCGGGTTGAGGAGAGGGCAGCATATGATCGCCCACGATGGTTTGTAGAACTTCAGCTTTGTAATCGGTGGGCGGCTGGGTATGATCGCTTGCAGCAACAAACAAGTCTATACCATGCTTTGTGTAGTGTAAGATGCTCTCCCTCATGCGCCACGCTGGCCGCAACCGGCTTGGCAATGTTCCATGTGGTTTGGTATGCTGTATGGATACCGTGCCCATCCAACCAGTGAACAAAAGCATGCAATTCGGTGATCCGCCCCATCCGACCCCTGCAAGATCCCTTGTAAAGAGTATCCCGCGGTAGACTTACTTTGATCTAGGTTGCGAACCCCAATGAGCTAACACCATGCTGGCCACATTCGCGTGCTCGCACGCGCGCCAGACAATATCATTCAAACTCATTGATTGTTCAATCCTTTCAAGGGCGAGTTCCCCAAACAGAAAAAATTGCGCGCCAACGACATATGTGACAAAGTCCTGGCATACTTCCTGCGAACTAGTGCTCCTGTGCAGCATGATCCATACGGGATGGATTTCAAACCTGTGCAACATGATCCAATGATCCTGTCCGTCATGATCCTGTGCAACATGATCCTGTATGAATTCAAATTGCATGGGCTTCAGACGGGATCCGGCGAAGAAGATAATGAGATCCTCAACAATCGGACCAAATGTGAATCGCCTTGCTTGGATTGATAAGATGGGACTGTTCGGACGCGACGGGGCTAGACGGGAGAAGTCTTTACTACAAGGAGGATGGGTGGGTATGACCGTGTTCTGCAGCAAACTTGATGATATTTTCCCATAGCTGCTTACACCTGATGAGACCAGAGGACCGGATCGATGCCGATATGATTTCCTACGCTTTATGGGCTCCACGTTAATCCTACACGTGAAGTAATACCACGCGGTGATCCGCCCAGTCTGCCCTGGCGCGATTCCCTGTACATGATGTCATGCGGTGAACACCACATCAGTCCTACATGTGTGAAAATCAGGTTCGGTCCGACGCCCCATCCAACTCCGGCAAGAAACGTTGCAAACAAAATACTATAGGGTGGTAATTGCTTGATCCATGATATGAATCTTCCGTAAAAGAAAGATACAAGACACATGCCCGCGCTCGCGCGCAAGAAACTAAACCCTCCAACCGCAATTAATTACCGAAGATATCTGGCATCGAGCTCTTCACAAAGCATAGTACAAGCCGGTGGTGCTTCAATACCAGATTTGAGCATCCTGTCAGATGTTCTGCGATCGCCCCAGTGCTCATCAACGCAACCATCGACATGCACGAATAAGTTCGCAAACTTGATCGCGACGCACGCATGAGTTCATCGACTTGCACGGCATTCCTCGGCGAGCATGTTGAGGTCCTCGACACGTTTATGTCGCTCACCTACGTCACTGCCCCCTTGTCATGGAGGGGAAGCTTGATTGCGCGACTGGCTACAACGTGTGCTGAAGGAGGGAACTTTCTGGTCGCGCCGCGATGGTGTGAAGGAGTGAAACTTTACGATAGTGCGGGCGGGTACATGTGATCGGGTGTGCGGGTAGGCATGCTGTGGCGAAGCCAAAACCCAAACAATCATCATCCAGCAACTATCCACCGCCTCATCCGCCGTCCTTCTACAGGCTCGTGTGCCTGGGGCCTGGGGCGGTAGAGACACAACGTGCGTCGGCCTCTGCGCCAGCGGCGGGCGACTACGACCCCCGCGGATTCAGCGGCCGCACCGCCACGACCATGACGATGATCACCATCACCACCACCATGATGATCACTACGACGAGTGCGCCCTGAAGCGGCAACGCTTCAGGGCGCACTCGTCCTCTCCTCCTCCTCCTCATCATCCTCATCATCATCATCATCATCATCATCATCGTCATCATCATCATCATCATTATCATCATCATCCTTATCCTTATCTTTATCATCATCAGCAGCATCAGCATCATCATCATCAGCATCATCACCGCCATCATCATTATCACCACAGCCATCATCATCAACAGCACGATCATGATCAGCATCATAATCACCATCACCACCATCATCACTATCATCACCAAGCTTATCATCATTATCTTCGTCATCAGCCTCATCACCATCATCACCAGCATCATCATACTTATCATCATCATTACTAGTATTAGGATTTTCACCATCAGCATCAAATTAAGCATCAGTATCGTCATGAATATCGTCGTCAGCATCACCATTACCATCATCACCACCATCACCATCACCATCACCATCATAATCATCATCATCATCCTCATCCGAATCATCATCCTCATGATCATCATCAGCATCATCATCACAATCAGCATGATCACCAGCACCATCAACATCATCATCATCATCACTATCACCATCGTGAATGTCAGATCGTCATCATTTCTAGATCATCGTCATCACCACCATCATCATCGTCGTCGTCCATCCTTCTTCTCTTCCTCGCTCCTCCCCCCTCCTCCTCCTCATCATCATTCATCATGGCTCCTTCTTTTCCTCCTTCTCCTCTCCCATCCTCTCCTCCCCTCTCCCTTTCCCTCCCCCATTCTCTGAGGGGGCACCCCGCGTCCCCGTAGAAGCCGAACTTGCTGCATTTAGGGTCATCGTCACCGCAGTGGTCGGGGAAGACCTGCGGGCGCCGACCCAACCGCGGGCCGCGCACGCGGGCAATCTGCCGCGCCGTCGCCGCCGTCGCCGTCGTCACCGTCGTCGTCGTCGTGCGACGGGGTCGAGGGAAGGGTCCGAGACACGCGGCAGACGGCCACATGGCGGCAATGGTTGACAGAAGGGTCCACGGCTCCCTCGAGGAAGAAGAAGACACGCGACACCGAGCTGTGCGTTGCTTGGATCGCCGTTTTCCACTCTCTCTTGGCAGGAGCACCCCATTGGCAGCACAGGGTGCCACGGGGCTCGCTGAGGAGCAGGAGGCCAGCTCGTGCTCGGGGCTCCGAAGAGACGCCAGGCCATGAGCACCCCCAGCGCTCAGTGGGCCCTGGAAACGACAGGGCCGTTTTTTTACCGGTTCCGTTTTGCGATTTTGTTTCCGGTTCCGACGCCGTTTTTTTACCGGTTCCGTCGCCGTTTTTGTTACCTGTTCCGGCTCCGGCTCCAATCCTGGAGCCGTTTTTTTGCCGTTTCCGGTCGCCGTTTTTTTGCCGTTTCCATTGTCAAGGGACACTTTTTCGGAAACGGTGAAAAAACGGCCCTGCCGTTTCCGGGCCCACTAAGCCCCAGCGCTCCTTGTACAAGGGGCCGTGGCCGTCCAGGCCAGCAACGCAGCTGGCACCCAAGGCGAGGGCACGACTCCTGGAAAACAAAACCTCGGCGAGGGAGTCTCGCGCCGAGCTGCTGCCGGACCCGGGTGATCTCGGGCTCTGGTCCTTGGTCGTGGGACTTCTCTGTGGTCCTCCTGCGTCACTGCGAGAGCCCTGCAGCAGGACCCCAGGAGGGCACGGCCTCATGGCGACGAGAGGGGCCCCCGAGAGGCCAGCTGTCGTTGTGTCAGCAGGCCCTCCTCCGAGTATGGCGGCCTCCGGCATGGGGGTCGGAGTCACGGGGTCGCAGGATCGCGCCGCATCCCCGAGGCATCGCCGATGCATCGGCGATGCGTCGGTGACGTTGGTGATGCATCGGCGCCGTCGGCGTGAAGAACATCGGACTCCACATCGAGCCGCCTCGGCGATGCATGGGCGAGGCATCGGCGATGCGGCGCGATCCTCCGACCCCATCCGCGTGGGCCCCACCTGGGAGGCCTAGAGTGCCCCCCGCCCCCCGCCCCGCGAGCGGGCCGAGTTGCCGATGCGCGCCAGGTGCGGTGACTTGGCCAGGTCGTCGCCGCCTGCCGCGGCCCGCGGCCCCCGCGGCCGTTCAGGAAGCGCGGCGCCAGCGGCGGCAGGCGGCGGCATGGGGCCGACCTCAGCCGAAGTCCTGCTGGGCGGGGCCCCTCGGGCAGGTTACCGCGGCAGGTTGGGAAGGACGACTCCTGGGAGGCCTTCGTCGGAAGGAGCTTGGGCGATGGATCCCGATCAGAAGGCCACTCAGAAGGACCAGGCCAGATCAAGCTGGGGGTTGCTATGTTCAGTAGGAACAAATCGTATCAACAAAATCCCCGGACAACCCCCCAGACAACCCGGACAACCCCTCCAAGGCGCATACCATAAGCGTCGCAGCATGTGATTGCGGATGGCGTCGATCGGCGGCACAATACACACTTGGGGATGTGGCCGGCGCTGAGGCGAGACCAGGATTGAGCTGGATCAGGCGGGATCAAGCGGGATCATGTCGGATATCCAGTACGGATGTACCAGCGGCGATACTGAATGGAAGCTGCCAGGAGTTGCATCCTGAGGCAGGGGCTCGCGGGCATGGAGCTGAGCCCTAGCTGGGCTGAACTGCTCGAGGCACCCGAGGAAGAACGCAAACACACATCCCTGACGCACCCGCTCCACCTCTGCTTCCGAGGTGTTCCCTGTCCCCATGTGCCGCCTTCGCGCCCACTGAACAGCGCGTGGGAGCGGAGCGCTTATGACATGCGTGAGTTGCCTGCGCGCCACGCCAAACGAAGAACGTCTGAAATTGCCAAAATGTCCACACATGAAGGCACTCTGTCAAACGTTCCGTGCGTGAGTGTGTTCGTGCTTGCTTCCATACACGCTTGAATGATTGATACTCTTCGTTGCTACCTGGCCAGGCCCAACTAGAATGCCAAGTTTGAAGTAAGCTGACCCAACGCCGAAACTAAATCTGCCCGCGGCAGTCTCAAATAACGCAAAAGCTGCACCTGGGGCTTAGCTGGTTCAGCTGAGTTAGGCAAAGCAGAACACTACGCAACGGTACTGCCAAGTGAATCATAAATGAGCCTGCTAACGACGCTGAGTAGTAAATTTCTGGCAGATGGGATGGTGAGGAGAAGGTTGAGGGGCCGCGCTGCCCCCCGACGCCGACCGACAACGATGCCGAATCAAGTTGCAAGGGGACGCCGACAGAGAGGACATTGAAGTACAGAGATGATGGAGAGCATCTGTGTTATCGAAGGCAAGCGATGTGGACCACTACTCGGATCCACTCAAAAGAGCAAGGCTCCTGCAGGCACGCCGACTTAGAGAATTACAGCCGGCACATAGTGAGGCAAACAAGTGAGAGTAATCAGATAAATGCAGCCCTTTGATTGAGCAACTTAACACGAGCTCCAGAGCGGCGACCACGACGCTCACTGTCTCCCAGGTGATGGCATGGGCAACTGCAAGCTCCCTGAGCGAGCCTCCACCAGCCCACACCAGAACGTAGTCGGCGAGGTGGCGAATCGTTTCCCTGCCGCCCGCTGCGAGCTGGTCAGCTAGCGCGGGAGGAAGGGAAGACGGAGGCCATGGCGAAAAGAAGAACGGTCCAGATGTCCCCGCGAAGTTCCGAAGTAACAAATGGGCGCCGCGCGAAATGCGAAGCGCGATTATCTTCGTACCACAGCTCAGGCAGCGAAGCGCGATAATCTTCACCCACCTTCGGCTTACGTGCGCACAAGGACGACTGAGGCGGGATCAGTCCAGCAAACCGAGGCATAGCAGGAGTGCTGGACGGCTTGCAGAGTAGCTGGCGCGCCGAGAAAACTTGAGGGGAGCGGGGCAGAGGTTCGAAGACCTCTTGGGCACAGGCGCGGGATGTGTCTGCCCTTCGCCAAACTGTTCCCTTTTTTGGGGGGGATAGAATCCTAGTGGCAATAATGGGCCCGCGAGGTAGGCGCTGCTGACGAGGGCAAGGATTGATATTGGTGCGTTATGTATTACGCCTGAGGAGTGTGTACAACCGAAATGCAATTCGGTTAGCCTGCGTGGACCCCAAACAAAATTCGATTGAAAACAACGGTGGTGCTAGTTATAGATGTGGTGCAATCTGTGTGCAGCAAAAATTGTGGTGCAAGCTACATGGTGCAAGCAATGTTGAAGAAAGGAACGGTGTGCAAATCATGTTGTGTAATCTGTGTGGTGCAGGCTGTGTAGTGTCAGACATATATATATATATGTACAATGTATGTGCACCATTTTAAGTGGTGCAATCCATGTGGCGCAGCAAAGTTGGAGCGATCTACGTTGTGCAACGTACGGGGTGCAATACATGTTGCGCAAAATGCGATGTGCCGATACTGTGGCGCATTGTACGACGTGCAATATATTTGGGGCAACGTATGTTGCACATTCTATGTAGCGCCATATGTGGGACACGGTATGTGGTGAACTCCATGTTGTGCACAATCGGTTGTTCAACATATGCGGTGCAACCTCTGTGGTGCAATATATGCGATTGTGCACCATAGTGTTGTGCAATGTATGTGGCGCCGTCTGTCTGTGTTGTGCAATCCGCAAATGCTCGCAGTGAGCTGTCAACTCCACTGCTCGCGCAATCATCCCACCCACCCACCCGCAACCTGGTCTGCAAAACCCATGCAGCGGCGATTGCGATGAATGCTTGGCGTTGGCTGGTACGTCTCTGCAGCCGCGCTACCCCGTGGATGCTCGCGCGCGCAACGGCCAACTATTGCGGCGCGGCCGCCGAAGACGCCGACCGCTGGGCACTTCCAAACGGGTGCGTTTCAGTGCGAGTCGGTGACTTGGGCGGGGGCGATCTCATGGCGACGCCGACAACGGCAGACGCGGTGATGAGAGTAGCGATGATGGCGGCGATGGTGGCGATGACGACGGCAAGGCCAACGACGGCGCCGATGCTGACCATGCCCGCCGATACACGGTGACGATGTCTTCGCGTCGGTGATGAAAAAGGTTCGGCGTGAGTTCAACATGCGCGCACGGCCGACGCGCGCGAGTGGCCCGCGTAGTATTATTCGACACGGGCCTCGTCTCCTCAGCACGAACGCGAGGACGTTCGGATGAATTCGACATGCGGCACGAGAGGCCCGTTTGGCAAAATTGGATGGCAACGTTGGAAATGAAACCTATAGATGTCTAAAGGATTCGTAAGAACGCGCGCGCAGTTTTTTTTTTGACAACTGATGTTGCAAAACCATAAGTTGTTTTATGTGCTCGGGACACTCGTTTCGAAACCCTTTCCCAAGCCTAAGGTTCCTGACGAATTTCGGCACGCGCGCGACGACGCGCGCGTGCGTTTCCAGGATTCTGGCGACAGCACGCGCGCAAGGGCGTTCGAACGATGTCGGCATGCGCGCGCGACAGGCCATATTGATAGCATTATGATAAAATTCTGCAGACCGATGGTTTTCTAGAGGACCTGAAACCGTGTTGCAAAACTATCAGTTGCCGTGGCGCGCGGTTTTGAAATCCTTACGACACCTGAAGATTTCAACGGGCTCCGGCATGCGCGAGCGACGACGCCCGCGTGCGCACCTCGTCACATCTGCTGCAAGGGTTTTTTGAAGTCTGATGCATTTAGATAAACGAGTGTGCGCAAATAGCATCTCTTGCAGAGAATGAGAGGGGGGCCGTTACCAGGTCGGCTGAGATGACGCGGGTTCACATTTAGGATGGACCATGGGGCAAAATCGTATGTAGATTGAAGGTGACCCGGGCCCGATAAGTCCGGGCCGGGGTGATCGATCCTGATAACATTGTAGTAAAAGGGAATCTACGTGGTGCAGTCTTTGTTGTGAGCTCTCAGGAAGCGTGCCGCAGGCGCGTCTGTTTTTTTGGTGCATGCAATTGTTGGAGGGTGAAAGAGGGGGTCTGCAACCCGGGGTCTTCAATGGAGGCTGAATGGCCCATGTATGCTCAATGTATCGCTCATGTATGTGATCGGGAACGATTGGCATCCAATGTTGGCGGTCATGGAAAACCAGTCGTTCGTGCCCGCGCGTTGCCCGCGTGGGCACACGCGCCGTCCATCCATTATCGTTCATGCGTGCGGGCGTTCTTGCGTTCTGCGCGCGGGGTTGCGAAGTGGAGTGCAGGTGTGTCTGGGTTGTGCGATTGATGATCGCGTATGTTCCCAAATGATGACCTATCGACCCCCAAGACAGATTTGGAATGGGTCGCGCGACTCTCCCAAAATGTGAACTCACATTTTCCTTTTCCCCAACCTTTGAATTCACATTTTCCTTTTTCCCAAAATGTGAATGCACATTCTGGCCCCTTTCAGAAAGATTCCTACACAAAATTACAAAATGTGAATTCACATTTCCTTTTTTCCCAATATGTGAGTTCACATTTTGCTTCTCCCCACTATGTGAATTCACATTTTGCCCTGGCCTTCAAGATCCCCAAACCTGAGGCGCAGTGCTCCGCATGTCAGATTGGCTGGGCAGATTTTGACACTCACCTCACCGCTTTCGTTTATTTCAACCTTGTCTTTTTGCGCCCTCAGCGCACGTTGCCTTCGTCGCCTTTCCCGAGCCCCCCCGCCCCCTTGCGTCGTTTCCCTTCAAGTCTCGCGCATGGGTGCAGGCGGGGAGCTTCAATTGGCACCCCCGCCGAATACAGCAATCGAGGATGCATCGCTCATTCATGGCCCATAAAGACACCATTTCCGGGACCCTGCACCCGACCCCCACTTTCACCCTCCAAAATTTCCGTGGTGCAAATCACCAGCGGCGACGGGGCGGCGACGGGGCGGCGACGCCGGGCACGGAGTTGCAAGACCGACACAAAGCTCAGGCGACGGCCAGTAACGAGGCGGCGACGGGGCGGCGACGGCTGGCACGGAGCCGCCGGACCGACACACAGGCCCAATTCTTTCGACCAGAAGTAAGAACATCTAGCTAAATTTCTAACCTCAACCGCGATTCTGTATATAGTTATAAGTACACGTGCTAAGCTGTATGCACACGCCATCTGAAACATAATACAACCGTAATCAAATTCCGAAGTGGGCTCATCACTATCATAAGAAGCCTAAACGTCGTGATCAACATGACGTTCACAAATACCTGAATAACCTCGACAAGCCGCCTGGGGGACAACATGGGCTGGCTCTGGGAAGTATGGCAATTCTAACTAGAACAATATCATCTCCGGGAAACCAACATGAACTGGGTTCGGAAATCGGGGTATTAGTTTATGGCCAAGGCCATAATCAAGAATAGCCAACTGCGGTCACCAGAAGGCACCATGACGGCAGGAGGATCCGCCAAGATGGCCAAATACGACGGCGTGATGAATATTCAAAGGCGGCAAGACCCGCGCAGACGACACCAAGAGGACTCTTTACTGAGACCGGCTGGGAGATCTGGGAAAAAATCGAGCCTCCTGGAATGGCCCATGAGCGTCGTCAGGGCCCGGGGGGACCTGGAGAGCCATAGCTCGAGCGAGCCGTTTCTGAGAGATCTCTGCAGAACAGTCGCGCTCAAGACAGCCCAATTGCGTCATGGGGGGCCAACGGGGGCCCTGCGGAACAAAGTCCAAACCTTGGCAGAGCGCATGGGCAGTGGACATATGGTACGTACCATGGTGGACCCAAGGTAGAACGATCCTGAACTGGCCTCGACACAACGGTGGCTAGGTGGCAAGAGCAACCGTGACAAACCAACCAGCAAACAGCAATCCGCTTCGAGTGGGCGCTTTCTGTCATGCGCCGGAGCGGTGTCAGACGCGGCCGAGTTACTCTGCACCTCGTACAGTTCAGAATCGGCCAGTTCGAATGGCCACATGTAATAGTCTACGCCTCCCAAGGCGTTCCTGGTACAATTTAGGTAAGCTTCTCGAGTCACGCCCAGCTGTGGCGACGAAAACGGCCACTCATCATGCCCCTCCTCACCGAACGGACAAGCGCAAAGGCCGAAGAGGAGGTGCACTGCCACGAACCGCAGTGCTGCGCCAGCCAGTGCAATTGCTGCACTGCCTCATGGGATAGTTTTCCGGGCCCGCAAGGGCGCCCTCTACGGTCTGTGCTCCCAAAACTGCGGAAGCCGCCCTCAGAGGGGCTCCAGCTTCGGCCTGCTCGCCACGACGCGACGTTGTTGGACGAAGGGTGGGAGGTGGGCACGGGTGGCAGTGCGCGGAACGGGCTGGCCGCTGGCGTTTAGGTCGGGCATGTCCTCCTACAGGCGGAGTCTGGAAGAAAGATGAAGACATAGCCAAAACAGAATCAACAATAGTCAATAGAGCACGAAACAACGTCCCCCGACTACAGTATGAGCTCGACCACAAGAAACCTTCCACAAGAAACCCAACCCTGAGACCCAAGGGCGTCCATCGACGTTTGGTGTGGGAGCGCCACGCGACCCGCAGCACGACCGTCGAAACCCAAGAAGCCCAGGGCACCCTGGAGACAGGCAGGGCGTTTCTTGGCATGGGCCTCCTCCTCCTCCTCCTGCTGCTCCTCCTCCTCCTGCTGCTCCTGCTGCTCCTCCGCCTCCTCCTCCTCCTGCTGCTCCTCCGCCTCCTCCTGCTCCTCCTCCTGCTCCTCCTGCTCCTCCTCCTCCTCCTCCTCCTCCTCCTCCTCCTCCTCCTCCTCCTGAGCACTCCTCCCATCGAGGGACATGCCCGACTGGAGCACGGGGTGGCGGGCATGCGGAGCGGGCAGGGGCCCGGCCTGAGAGGCGCGGAGAGGCCACCGCTGGCGCGCGAGCACGGCACCGCCCGCCGAGCAACGACCCGCTGGCAGCTAGTCCACCTTCTTCTCGGCGGCGAGCGAGGGGGGGAAGTAAGGAGGAGGACGAGGAGGAGGGGGCGGAGGAGGAGGAGGAGGAGGAGGAGGAGGAGGAGGAGGAGGAGGAGGAGGAGGAGGAGGAGGAGGATGGGGAGGAGGAGAAGGAAGAAAAGGAGAAGGAGGAGGAGGAGGCAGAGGAGCAGAAGGAGGAGGAGGAGGAGGAGGAGGAGGAGGAGGAGGAGGACGAGGAGGATGAGGAGGCCCCCTCAGAAGGCGGGGGGGCTTCTCATTAGAAGCCCTCGAGCCTTCTGAGAGGTTTACTGTGTCTTCGGGGGAGGCTCAGAAAATTCCTCAGGAGGTGTCTTCGGGGCAGGCTCCGAAAACTTATCGGGAGGCCAGGGGACTTCCGAGCCTTCCGAGAAGGCCTTCTCCTTCTCACTCCCCCCGGGCTCGCCGCCGATCTTCGCTGTGGCCCCAAGCCGTTCGTCCAGCCGCTCCGTGGAGGTAAGACAGACCCCCACCACCCCGCCACCGACGTTTAGGATCGCGACGCAGATGAAAAGGCCAGACCAATCGCCCCCTGCGGCCTCCACCATGTACGCTGCTGCCAGCGGCACGATGTACGTCATGGCCGTCGCACAAGTGTTCCCGACGCCCATGAAGGCACCCGAGAATCGGGCAGTGATGTCAAGGTAGTTTGGCTTGAATCCGAAGCTGTGGGCGGACAGGCCTACCGAGTTGAGGCACAGCAGCACGCTCGTGGCCGCGGGCGCCATGGGGTGCGCGCGGAAGCGGCAGAGCCAAGCGAGGCCCAACACCGAGAGGGCGTTCAGGGTAAACCCTACACCCGCAAACAATCGCCGTGCAGAGAGCAGCGAAGTGCCTTCTCTCTGGAGCACAGCCCTCTCCACAAACCGGAGAAGGTATGCCGCGCCGATGCCGGCGAACTTCTCCACCGAGAGGTACCCTGCCGACCGCTCGGGGCCGATGCTGAAGTTCTTGTCGAAATACATCGGCATCCAGGCGGTGAAGAAACCCGCCACCGTGCCGCGAGGCACGCGTCGGAGTGCCGCTGCGTGCGCAGAGGTTGGCGTCCGGGTCGCCGTCCCCCTCGTCAAAGAAATCGGCTGGGCAAACGACGCCCCAGAAAAAAAACTGAGTATCGTCTAGCCGATCCCCATCCCCAGCGGCGTGGCCTGGGCCCCACTGGCCGATTCACCCCCCTAGATGGGGATATAGGCCGTTCCCTTCGGGTCTCGAGGGGTGTCCCCAACTGGGGTGGTAATTCGGTGGGGGTCTCAAAGGGGATGGGGATGGGGATGGGGATCGGATAAACGATACCAAGCCCCAAAAATAGGCTGGGCCAACGACGCCCCAGAAAAAAAACAGCGCCGGGCGCCAGACACGAGCGCTTGCAATCGCTCGGACGTCCGTTCCCCATGCACTCGGTCTCGGCCGTGTTTTTTGCTTCGCGCGATGGTCGAGGACGCTCCTCGATGGTCCTCGCCGAAGAGAAATGCACACGACCGAGCGCCCGCGGGCGGCCACCAGGCGAAAGCCCGCACGCCGATGCCAACCCATGCGGCGCCCCAGTCTTCCGCCCTCTGAGAGTCTTAGAGGAGGAGTCTTAGAGGAGGAGGAGGAGGAGGAGGAGGAGGAGGAGGAGGAGGAGGAGGAGGAGGAGGAGGAGTCTTAGAGGAGGAGGAAGAGGAGAGGAGGAGGAGGAGGAGGAGGAGGAGAGGAGGGGAGGAGGAGGAGGAGGAGGAGTCTCAGAGGAGGAGGAGGCCGAAAAACGAGGGCGTCAGACATGAGAAGGGCGCCGCCTCCGAGGCGCGCGCCGCGCGGGCACGAGCCGGGCGCCCTCCGCCAGCCTCGCCTCCGGGTGGAGTTGCCCCACATAGGGCCCCTCGTAGCCCTATAGGCCTCAGGACTTGAGCAGGGACCGACCGTCCCGGCACTCCTACAGTCCTACCACGAAATGTTCTCAGAACCCAACACTGTTCTACATACAGACACAATGTTCTTGGAACATAACCCTCGCGCGTTAAGACAAGACAGTCCCGGCCAGAAATGCTCTGAGAACAGTTCGTGGCAGCCACAACAGGTTCTTAGAACACTGTTTGGTAGGGCTATAGGCACGCCGGGACGCTCCGCCACTGCTTGGAGGATGGAATCTCAGGGGGCACACACGGCCCTGACCCCAAGGCCCCAAGCTTCTCCGGGTCCCCCGGCGTGCCCGCTGCGGCTCCCTGGCGCCTGCCGCAGGACTCTCTGTTCGGAGCCGCGGGCGTCCCAGAAGCGGGCCGGGAGGGCCCCGGGAGGCCTCTGACCTACAGCCCAGGCACGGTGGCAGCATGGGCCGAAGGCCAGAGGATCCGCCGCCCCCTGTCGATTCATCGCAGGGGTGCACGGCGTGCTGGGTCCTCCCGGTTTGGGCGTTGGTTCCTTTTCCAAAAGAACTCCCCCTGGGGCTTCGGCCCGTCCCGCCGGCCACCCGAAAGGATGCCGACAATTTGCTGGGACCCGGTTCCAGACAGCCAAGATGGCCTCCAAGACGGCTAAGATGGCCCCAAGATGCCTCCAAGACGGCCCAAGATGTACCCAAGATGGTGTAAGATAGCCTCAAGATGGCCCAAGACGGCCCATGAGGCCTCAATACGGCCCAAGAGGCCTCCAAGAGGTGCTCCAGGAGTGCCCGAAGAATTTGCTTGAGGTTTTTGAAGGATTTTGGCATTTGCCTCTTCTCGGCAGTCTGACGGATCGAGACGGCCCAAGAAGCCTCCAAGATCGCCCACGAGGCCTCCAAGAGGGCCCCTTGATGGCACAAGGGCCCCCAAGACGGCCCCAAGAGGCCCAAGAGACCTCCAAGACGCCCAAGACGGCCTCACAAGACGGCCCTGGAGCATCCCAAGAGGACCCCACGTCGGTTCAGAGGACCCCACGTCGGCTCCCGACGGCGTCAGACGGGCCAGGAGCCCACCAAGATGGCCGAAGTTGGCTCGAAGCTGGCCCAAGACGGCCCAAGAGGCCTCCAAGACAGCCTCCAGGAAGGCCAGAAAAAAACAGAAACATTGATTTCCCGTAGGTTATTGAAGGATTTTGACAGTTGCTTCTTTTCGGCCTTCCGACGGCCCAAGACGGCCCAAGAGCCCCCAAAGATCGCCCAAAGATCGCCCAAGATGCCTCCAAGATGGCCCCAGAACAGCCCATCAGGCCCCCAAGACGGCCCCAAGAGGCCCCCAAGACGGCCCAGGAGGCCTTTAAGACGCCCAAGTTGGCCTCCAAGACAGCCCTGGAGCATTCCAAGAGGGCCCCAAGTCGGCTCAGAGAGGCCCCCCAAACGGCTTCCGACGGCGTCGGACGGGCCGGGGGCCACCCCAGACGGCCGAAGATGGCACTAAGATGGCCCAAGACGGCCCAAGAGGCCTCCAAGAGGGCCTCCAGGAAGCATTTCCCATGAGTTTTTGAGGGATTGTGGCATTTACTTGTTTTCGCCCTTCCGACGGCCCGCGACGGCCCAAGCGCCCCCAAAGATCGCCCAAGAGGCCCAAGACGGCTCCAAGAGGCCCCCAAGACGGCCCAAGAGGCCTCCAGGACGCTCAAGATGACCTCCAAGACGGCCCAAGAGGCCTCCAAGACATCCTCCAAAAAGGCCCGAAAGGGTCAATATGGCCTCCAGGAGGCCAAGATGACCTTCAAGATGCCCACGTGTTCCCCGAAGGCTTTCCAAACCAATTCGGGGAACACATGGTCCGATAGCTTGGCAGGTCTGGCCTCAACGTTCGGCCACACAGGCGCTTCCAAAAAGGCAGAGGGCGGCGGTGGTTCGCCGTAGGCGTCTTCGATCCGCCGCCCCTGTTGGCTTGCCACAGGAATGTCCAGCGTGCCAGATCCTTCCGATTTTCGTTCTGGTTCCTTTCCAAAAGGGCTCCCCCCGGGGCTTCGGCCGATCCCGCCGGGGTCCCGGAAAGGCCCCGCAACCACCTCAACGACTGCAACAAATCATCCAAGACGGCTCAAGATGGCCTCTAAGACGATCACGTTGGCCCGAGATGGCCCCCAAGATGGCCCCCAAGACGGCGTCCAAATCGCCAAAGATGGTCCAAGATGGCTTCCACGACGGCCCGAGAGAGTCAAAGATGCCTTCAAGTTCGTCCAAGAAGCCTCCAAGACGGTCCAAGATGGCCTACGACTGGCCAAGAGGCCTGCAAGAGGCCCCCTAAGAGGCCTCCAAGACGTCCTCCAGGAAGGCCCCGTTTCAAAGAATTTTCTAAGGATTCGGGCATTTTCTGTTTATCAGCCCTCCGACGGCCCAAGACGGCCCAAGAGGCCCTCAACATCGTCCCAAGAGCGCCCCAGAGGCCTCCAAGATGGCGCCATGACAGCCCAAGAGGCCCCCGAGAGGGCCCCAAGAAGAGCCCAAGACGGCCCAAGATGGCCTCAAGATAGCCTTAGACTGCCCAAAAGGCCCGCAAGAGGCCTCCAAAACAGCCCAAGAACCCTCCAAGACGTCCTCCAGGAAACCCGAAAGCTCGGAAACCACCTGGTCCGACAGCTCGCCCGACTCCGTGTTCCCCGAAAGCTTTCGAAGCCCACTCGGGGAACACGTGGCCCGATAGTTTGGTCAAGCTCAAACCCAACTTTCGGCCACGCAGGCGCTTTCAAAAAGGCAGGGGGCGGCGGTGTTTCGCCGTAGGCGTCTTCGATCCGACGCCCCCTGTGGTCTTGCCACAAAGTTCCCGTCGTGCTAGATCCTACTGGTTTGGTCTTGTTTCTTTCTCCAAAAGAACTCTCCCCTGGGGCTTCGGCCCGTCCCGCCGGCCACCCGGAAGGGACTCGAAACAAGCACAACGTCCGCAAACAAATCCCTAAGACGCCCCACATGGCCTTCAAAACGGCCAAGATGGCCTCCAAGATGGTCCAAGAAGGCTTCGAAGACGGCCCAAGAGAGTCCAAGATGCCAGCCTCCAAGACGGCCCCACAGGCCTCCAAAATGCCTTCAAGACGGCCCATGAGATCTCCAAGAGGGTCCTCCTGGAAGGCCCGAAGAGGCCAAACTCATTGATGTCCCCATGGTTTTCGAAGGATTTTGGCATGTGCTGCTTTTCGGCCCTCCGACGGCCCGAGACGGCCCAAGAGACCCCAAAGATCGCCCCAAGATCGCCCAAGAGGCCTCCAAGATGGCCCAGAACGGCCCAAGAGGCCCCCAAGAAGGCCCCAAGATGGACCCTAGACGGCCCAGGAGGCATCCAAGACACCCTAGACGGCCTCCAAGACGGCCCTGGAGCACCCCAAGAGGGCCCCACGTCGGTCCAGAGAGGCCTTCAAGACGGCTTCCGACGGCGTCAGACGGGCCATGAGGCCATCAAGACGGCCCAAGATGGCTCTAAGATGGCCCAGGACGGCCCAAGAGGCTCCCAAGAGGTCTCCAAGACGGCCCAAGAGGCCCCCAAGCGGGACCCCAAGACGGCTGCAAGAGGGCCTCAAGACGGCCCAAGGGGCCTCCAAGATGTCCTAGGTGGCCTCACAAGACGGCCCTGGAGCATCCCAAGAGGGCCCCAAGTCGACCCAGAGAGGCCCCAAAGACGGCTCCCGACGGCGTCAGACGGCCCAGGAACGCCCTAAGACGGCCAACGAGGCCCCGAACAAGCCCCCGAAGGCCCCCAGGAGGCCGAAGGAGACCCCCACGATGCCTCCAAGAGGCTCCCAGGCATCTTCCAGGAGGCCCCAAAGAGGTCCAATGACTCCTCCTCCTGATTTTCCTCCTCCTCCTCCTCTCTTTCCCTTCTTCTCCTCATTCTCCTCTTCCTCACGTGCTCCCCGAAGGGTTTCAACGACTACTGGGGGAGCACATGGTCCGATAGCTCGGCCAAGCTCTGGCCCAACTTTCGGCCACACAGGCGGTTCCAAAACGGCAGGGGGCGGCGGTGATTCGCTGTAGGCGTCTTCGATCCGCCGCCCCCTGTGGTTTGCCACAGGGAAGCGCGGCGTGCCAGACGTTCGAGTGTTTTCCTTTCTTAACAAATCTTAAACCCGCCCTCTTGCGCCAGCACGGAATAAGCTCCGTTTCCCTCTCTCTCTCCTCGTCTTCTTCTTCTTCTTCTTCTTCTTCTTTCTCACCCCACGTGCTCTCCGCATGGGTCGCCACAACGGCTGAGGGAACACGCGGCCCGATAGTCCTTGCCGAGCTCTGGCCGCAACGCTCGGCCACAGGGGCCCCTTCCAGAGGACACGAGGGGCGGCGGCGACTCGCCGCCTCGGCGCCTCGGCTACTTGCTGCCGTTGAAGCACATGTGCTGCACGATCACCGCCCACACGGGCAGGTACAGGACCAGGCCTGCAGCCTGCAGCAGGGAGGTGTCGCCGCCGTCCTGCGCGCGCGGCGCGGACGCCGCGGCAGCTGGCGCCGAGCCCCCCGGCCTGCTCTGCGCGAAGGCCGCCCAGACCACGGTGAAGGCAGAGGCCACGACGCCGACGAAGACGAACGTGGGGCCCCAGCCGAAGATCGAGCCCAGCACGGGGGCGACGCCGGCCGCGGCGAGCTCCCCTCCGACGGTGAACATGTCGGCCATGCTGTTCGCCAGGCCCATCTCGTCCTGCGGGAACCAATCCGACATCGAGGCGTTGCACGCGGGATGCGACGGCCCCGCGGAAAAGCCGATGAGAAAGTACAGCCAGAAAAGCCCGGCCACGCCGTACGATCTCGAGACCGCGGGGCCCAGCAGCATCGCGGCCGACAGCGACGCCAGGGTCACCATCTGCACGGGCTTGCCACCTAACCTATCCGCTGCCATGCCGCCAGCGACCTGGGTTAGGAAGTAGCCCAACGCGAATGCTGACAGCAGCTCCCCAGTCTCAACCTGCGTCAGGTTCAGGTCCCTGGCTATGAAGACCGCCAGCGGAGGCCACGCGAGGCGGCCGAACTGCGTCAGGCCGCGCAGGCAGTACAGCAGGCTGCCCTGGAACCTCCTCTCCGCGAGCGCTGCTGCCGCCACGGCAGCAGCACCCTCCCCCTCGCCAGGCTTCGAGGGGGTGGCCATCGCGGCGGCGAGAAGAGCCGGCGGCCGGCGCACGCGCGTCCGAGCGGCCACGAGTGCGCAGGTGCTGCTTCGACGGCCGCGGCGGGGCAGGAGGCGGATGGAGGGGCAGGAGCGGGGGAACGAGGAGGTGCGGGGGCGGAAGGAGAGAAAAGTGTGTGTGTGTGTGTGTGTGTGTGTGTGCAGAGGGCGAGGAGGAGGATCAGCGGGAGGCGCAGGAGGCAGTGAGGACGGATGAGGAGAGGCAGCAGCAAGAAGCGCAGGACGCAGGCGGGAGAGAAGGGCGAGGGGGAAGCGCAGGAGAAGGGGGAGGAGGAGGAGGAGGAAGAGGAAAGGGAGAAGGACCCGAGGAGGGGGGGAGGGGATTACGTGAATGATGAACCAGGAGAGTAAGAACCATAATCCGGAGGGATAACAAGGCGGAGGGGGTGGGAATGGGGCAGAGCTGGTGCCTCATTTCGGTCCTCGTTATCGTCCCCGTCGTCTTTGTTTTACACAGTAGAGGGCAAGGAGGAGAGGGAGGAGAGGAATGCCCTTGTCTCTACGCAGCACTACTCCTGACTACGCCGTCCTCCTCATCCCATCCCCGCTCAACTGGCCGCCGACCAGGGGCAGCGATCGGTCCCGCTAACCATCACTGGCACTAGACGATGCAACACGCACGTTGTGGTATACAATGGGCGATGCGTGGGCACCACGTCACAATGTTGCATTGGCATGCGTTGGGGCTTGTTGGGTGGGGGGGCTGCTGCCAAAAGCAGATGCAAAATCCATACGTTGTGCCGACCACACCGCCACCACCCTACACTGTTTTTGTTGGTAAATGGTGCCCGCACATTGGCCCATGCGTGCTATCACGCGCGCTGGCGCACCTGGCGCACCACACGCGCTCCGCGCACGCGCCGCACACGTGGCGCACACGTGGCGCGCCTGGAACGCGTGGCGCACTTAGCGCACGTGGCGCACCAGGCGCGCCCAACGCGCTTGGACACCTGGGGAAGCTGGTGCGCGTGGCGCACCCGGCACGCGCGGTGCACCCTGCGAGCGTGGTACCCCTGGCGTCAGCTCCGGCTCCCAGTGGCAATCCGTGGGGTGGCGGCCGCTGCCTGTGACTCATCAGACGTCACGCTCGCCCCAGCACTACAAATAGACGAGCGCGTTCCACTACTCGCAAAGTAGCTACTCGCAAATGGCCTGGATCCGCCGTGGGGGATCGGCGATAAGTTACATTGAAATGCACTGATGTTTTTTCGGGCGTTTGCGAGTAGGCACTCCGCGAATAGTGGAACGCGCTCGGCGAACCAAGCTCTTTCCTTCAAAACTGCGCTCCTGTCTTGGCACGCCATGAATTCACGGGCCGGGCGAAAAGGAGGGGGGATAGCAAAGGGGGGGGGGTTGAGAATCAGCTCACGCAACTGACTTTCCCGGCGCCTCCCGGCGCCGGAGGCGCCCATGGATCGAGGAATGGGCCCCTCGGCGGGGCCGAAACCAGCTGCATGCAGCAGATTTCATACCCCCCCCCTTTCCCTGTCCCTCCCTTTCGTCCGGCCCGACATCATTCGCTCGCCGCTTCGTCGGCAACGGGCTCGTGCAATGTTGCTCTCGCCGGAGCGTCGCGCGACTTTCTCCTGGAGGTCGGTCTTCCGCTTGGGCGCGGCGCGGAGCTGCGCTCGGCACGTGGGAGGGGCCGAGACGGGCCCGAGAGAATGAAATGTCGCTCTAGCCTTAGCGATGCGCGTAATCCAGTGACAAGTCGCGCTCCTGCTTGTCGACATGTGCGTTCCACTACTCGCAAAGTGACTACTCGCAAACGGCCTTGATCCCCCGCAGGGGATCTGCGATAAACTACTTCAAAGCAGACATGTGTTTTTCGGACGTTTGCGAGTAGGCACTTTGCGCGTAGTGGAACTCGCTCGGCGAGCTTGGGTTTGTATGTTGTCCCTTCGCCAGTTTCATCGGCCACTTGGATTAGGTCGGGCACGTCCTCCTACAGGCGGAGCTTGGAGGAAAAATGAAAACTAGTCAAAACAGACGGGTAAGAGTCAAAAAATGATGGACAATCGCCCCCTGACGTTTGTTTGACTATTTGTGAATGCTCCTCATGTAGAAGAACATGCCCGATTTAACACTTGGTTGCCCGAGAAAGGACTGAAGTTGTGCTCTCGCCGAGGCGCCACGCCATGTTCCCTGATAGCGCTTCACCAGAGGGTTCGAACGATGGTGAAAGACCACAGAAGAGCCCCACAAGAACACCGTCAGCCATAGACCGCACATTCCGCCAGCCGTGTCGCCTGAGACTTCTTCCCAATGTGTTCAAGAATCGTGGCCTCGCCTGCATGCCAGCTGCATGCTTGGTCTGGATGGCCACGATGCATTGTAAGACATACGCTGAGGTGCACATGGCCGTGCTCTCACACCTGTCCCGGCTGCACCATCTCTAGGAGTCCCTAAGAATGCGTAGGATTGCGCGTTTCCGCTGGCCGACCTCCTTCTCCGCGACCCGCAAATGCACCGTTACTACTGTTTGGGGGGCTTTGCTGAGGCAGCTGTTGAAAATTGCGTCGCTCCCGTCTAGAATCTTTTCATTTGAGGCGGTAATAGAAGAAGAGCCAACGCCATAAACATACACTTTTGGCGCTCCGCGCAAATTTCTTGGGTCTGCGCTGGGCCCCCCTGGCGCGTGGAGCGCGCCAGGCGCGGCGCTGGAGGCGTCGCCGGGGGGGCCCAGCGCGGATCCAAGAAATCCGCGCGGAGCGCCCAAAGGTGATGTTTTTGCCAATGTTTTCTCATTCGAGGTAAAGGTGTTTGGTGGGGAGGGGGGGGGGCGGGCGGGAGGGCATCACGTGACGCTACTCCCCCCCGCCGTCGTGCGGGTCCAGCACCACAGACTGAGGTGCCAGACGCACTGCGGCAGTCGCCGGCGAGCGAGGGGGAGAAGTGAGCAGGGGCGGGCCTTCTCAGAAGGCTCGGAAGCCCCCTGGCCGTCCGAAAGTGTGTTGAAACCTTACCCAAGGACACAGAAAACTTCGCAGAAGGCGCACGGGCTTCTGAGAAGTCCCGCCGCCTTCTCCTCCTCGCTTCCCCCGAGGCAGTGGTTGTCGTCGTCGTCGTCGTCGTCGACGACGACAACCACAACGGCTCGCCACCGAGGCAGTGCCGGAGCGTCACCACATTCTGCGGGGGAGGGGGGCACAACGCGCGCTCTGGCCCGGGGGTCTCAAAAAAAACCCTTCCCTGCCGTTGGGGTGACTTGCTGGGACGGCTGTTGTGAATCGCCCCGCTCCCAGCCGTGCGCGGCCCTTGTTCTGCCACATCGTCGTCCGCGGAGCCGCGCGCGCGTGCGCTGGCCTGTCCCAACAGCAAGTCGGGCCAGTATTGGGTCGTGTATATCTGGGCAGGCGCGTTCCGCGACTCGCAGAGTCACTTGCAAAGGGCCTGGCTTCGCCGAGGGGGGCCTACGACCTACGATGTATCACACCGAGGCGAACGTGGGTTTTTCGGACGCTTGCGAGTAGGCACTTTGCGAGTAGTGGAACGCGCTCGGCGAATATCATGGAAGGGGTGGCGACATCCGAACCCTGCCCCCGCCAACCACGGACTCTCCTGAATCGATGGGAGCCGGGGGTCAGGTTCGAATCCCACCAGCCCTCTGGGCGCAGGTGGTCCAAAGAGCTCTCCCCTTCGGGGAGGGGTTTGTCACTGTTCCTGATGAATACACCCCCTCCCCCATGCGACCGGGGGCCGAACCAACACCATGCCGACACCATGCCAACACCATGTCGACCCGCTCCCCACCATCCCTTTCAACAAACAATGCAAACCAGACTCTGCCTCCACATTTGGAGCATGCGCGGTCAACCCGATGCGGCCCCCCCCCGACCATCCCTGTCAAAAAACAATGCAAAGTACACTTTGGGGCAAAGTCTTGAGTCATGTTCGTGAGGCCCGCGAGCACTGTGTCTTGCTTTTTGACAGGGACGGCCGGGGTGTCAGCATATTGCCTGCTTTGCGCAGGGCTACCATCCCTGACAAAAAAGAATACAACACATGCACCTCGCGGCTAAATCTGGATCATGCGCGCCCATCCCGCGATGACTGTTAAGAAGTTTTTGACAGGGACGGCGGAGGTGGTGGCGCGTGGCCTGCAGTGCGCAGGCCCACCAGAAACAATGATGGTCATCGGTCTTCGACAAGGATGGCGGGGGCCGACATGTTTCCCGATGTGTGCTGTCACGTGCGCAGGCGCACCTGACGCACTCTACACGTGCCCCCGACGCGGCACACCTGGCGCGGCTGGAGTGTGCGGCACACCTGGCGCACTCGGAGCACGTGGCGCATTTGCCGCACCAGGGGCGCCTGGCACGCCCGGGCCTCAGGTGTGCCTGGCGCGCGTGGCGCCCATGGCACGCGTGGGGCACCTCGCCCGAGCGTCGCGCACATGGGGTCGGCTTTGGTTCCCAGTAGCTGTCCATCCAAAGACGACCGCTGAACATGCTCAGGCTCGGGTGCTACTTATGTGTTGGGAGGGCGGGTTAGAGTGAGCTAGACGGCTTGCTATCTGGAGGGTGTCTTGACCCCTATACCCCTACCCCCTCACCTGGACCTGGACGAAGGCGTTCGCGACGCGTTGGTGCGTCCAAGACGGCCCAAGACGGCTCCAAGAGCGCCTCAGAGAGCTCAAGATGACCTCCAAGATGGCTCAAGGTAGCCCAAGATGCCCCAAAATGGCTCCCCAGATGATCCAAGAGGCCCCAAGAACGCTCCAAGACTGCTCCGAGTGGCCACGAAGCTTCCCCAGGAGGCCGCCAAAGACCCGCATCCTTTAAAATCCACGGACAATCCATGAATTGTACCTTCTCACCTTTTCGCTTCCAATGGCCTTCCGATGCCTCAAGGCAGCTCTAAGAGGGCCCATGTAGGCCCCAAGAGAGGCCCAAGAGAGCCCCAAGACGGCCCCAACAGCGCCCAAGAGCGTTCCAAGAGCGCCCCAAGAAAGGCCCAGAAGCGATTTTCAGGGGTCCGGAGGGGGGGACGTAATTAGAGTTCCCGTTTTTTTGATCGGCCTCCTTTTGGATGGCCCCAAGAGCGCTCCCAAGGCTCCCAATGGCGCCCCAAGAGGGCCCCAAGAGGCCTCCAGGAGGCCTCTAGAGGCGCCCAAGAGGCCTCCAGAGGCTCCCAAGAGACCCCCCAGAGGCCCCCAGATGCTCCCCGAGGCACCCAAGACGCCCCAAGACGGCCCCGAGACCGCCCAAGAGTGTCCCTCGAGCGCTCCAAGATGGACCTTTCCTCTCTGTTGCCCACTTCTCTGATCGAGGCAGATCCTCTGGGCATCGTCTCTGGATAGGCTGGTGGGGTTGCGCGAAGCGTCAAGAATTTCGCCACGTGTTTGACGCGTCCGACACGTTTCGACTCGCATCCCCGCCGCCCATCGAGTTGCCTGAGACGTTCATCGGCGATGCTAGAGTTTGGATTTAGCCGCCGATTAAGGTGTGGTGGGAATGAACATGTTATGAGGAACATCCTGAGGCCTCGCGTCGCAATTTGAAACGAAATTATCAAGTCGGATCCACGTCGGATTCGCTTATCATGGAAAGGGTGGGAATGAACAGGGTGGGAATGAACATGTCATGAGGAACATCTTGAAGGCCTCGCGCGGCAACTTGAAACCCAATTTCACGTCGGACCCCGTCGGATAACGTCGAATTTGCGCCGGAGCCACTTGCGTCGGATCACCCCCGCGCGAGCGTCGACCGAGATCTTACAGAGCGGACGTGTGGACTAGAGCGGAGGCCAGTGCACAAGAGACGAAACCCTACCCTGAGACCCCAGGACGTCAACTTATGTTTGGTGTGGGAAAACTGCGCGCGGCCAGAAAGTGAGAACTATAACGTGTGAACGCCCTGCCCATCTGTGAATGTGATGAAAAATAGAACTTGTAATCATGACCGGTTGGGAGGTTGCGACGCCTCGCGCGACGAGGAAGCAATGTTAAAAGGCAGAGGGGGCGCAGAGAGGGGACACAGCGAGGAGCAAGGGAAGATGAGGGGTGGGGCGGAGCTTCCTCAAGGATTCCCCCAAGGCGCCCCCGTCCGGAAACGCATTCTCTACGTCGGGGGCCTCAATTGAACGGCGCCCTTCAGCCAAGCGTCAGAGGACCCGCGGGCCCATCCTCACTGGGGACCCGCCCCGCCCGCACTCACAACACCCTTTACCACCACCCCCTGCATGGCCGTTTGGACAGGGGGAGGGGGGACGGAGGGAAATCCCACACACTGGTTTCGCCGATGAGCTTCCCGTTGCCCAGCAAGCAGTTCCCGAATTCCCTACGGTAGCTACCAAATATCTCGGGGACCTTCTGACCTGGGTCAATCCAGACCCGGGTCAGTCAGGCCTTACAGACCCCTGCAAAGTCCTACAACATCCTGCACCCAAACCCAAGTCAACGCGAATGATCCTGCAAGATCCTGCAGGATCCTGCACCCAAGCCCGGGTCAATGCGACCCTGGCCCTGCAGGATCCTGAAAGATCGGGCGCTCTGGCTGACCCCCGTTTGCACTGACCCCGTCTCAAGGCTCCCGAATCTCCATCGCTGGCATCCCGCCGCCGGCGCTCGCGCCATCCCCGCAGCTGCCCTCGCACGGCCGAACGGAGCCCTCTGCTCCCCAAGAGGTTCTTATGACGGCCCTCCTCCTCCTCC
>CAUYUJ010014744.1:37500-57500 GCA_963575745.1 Prorocentrum cordatum | reverse complement strand
GGACACGAGGGTACCCTTGATTTGGCAGGGCCCACCTACTAATCCGGGCCGGCTGTACCACGCCTTCATGCCACCGGCTCTCCTTTGGAATCCCACGCCTGCCACCACAAGAGGGTAAAACAGGGCTAGGATCGGGATAAATCGCTCCAGAGCGTTCCGGAGCGCTCTCAGAGCGTTCCGGAATGCTCTGGAGCGGCCGCGGCGCCCAATACATCCTCCAAGCCCGCCGATTCTCAGAGATTTCGAGTTATCCCGATCCGATTTTGTCCCGATCTTCGCGTCGTTTGAGAGGGCCCCAAGAACGAGGAAAAACGCAGGGCCTTTCTCCGTGGCCACAGCCGGCCTCGGCCGCGAAGGGGTTCGACCCCGACCTGGCTCTGGGGAGCGGCCCGAACACCAGAGCCGCTTGCGCCAAAGGTTACCCTACAGCGGGGCTGAGCCTAAGCGGTGTTTTTCGTTTTCGTTTTGTTTTCGTTTTCTCGCATTTTCTCTTCAATCCGCCTTTGCCGCAAAACGAGGTCGAAAGGAAAACGGCCCACGAAATCGCCAAAACACTGTTTAGGTCCAGCCCTGCCTTACAGCGGGGGCCGATCCACAAGAAACCTTCCACAAGAAACCCAGCCCTGAGACTCCAGGACGTCCATCGGTTTCTGGTGTGGGAACGTCCCGCACTCCAAGGCAAAACCAGCGAAGCCCTAGAAACCCAGGGCACCCTGGAGGCAAGCAGGGTTTTTCTTGGCATGGGCCCCCGCTGTAGGGAACGGCCCGAAAACTAGAGCCGTTTGCGCCACAGGTTACCCTTACTTCAGCGTCTAGACCGTACGGGCCGACAGTGCCCACAACCGCAAACTGGCACCAGGCTGCTGCAAGGAAGTGCTAGTAGCAAGCTGGAAAACATGGAAGCGGAATGTGCGTGTATCTAGCTGCGCGGATCAACGGGCTCCTACAGCAGAGTCGGGCAAGTCAGACCCGACAAACGAGGCATCGAACGATTCGAGTCAGGAAGCGTTCCGCCGCACAAGCAATCGCCATATCTGTCGCTGGGCACACCAAGTGTTTCAAAGCCCCCATCCTCTGCTGATGACAGCGGCGTCCCCCGCAGAATTGTTCACAACATGTAGTGACGACGGCGTGCGCTCGCCCGCCCCTGTTACCGTGCAAATGCACACGTACATGTGCAAGTGTACGCTAGTGCGCGGGCCAATAGGGAGGGCCCTTGGCCCTCCGTAACATACAGGCACTAGCATGCGCATACAAACAAGCAGGACCTCATACAATACATTCGAGAACAGGGAAGGACAAAGGATGGAACAGACTGCCGAGCGCATGCAGCACATACTAGTGCGTCATCATCTGCGCTCTCATGCGCACACGTTTTCGCAGACGCAGATTGCCTGTGCACGGTCGTCCTCCCTAGATTCCCTGAAACGCACGCCTATGTCCGCCCTCACCAGAAATCCATCGGCGATGGTTCAACGCATTTACCAACGCTTCAGGGCAACTCTTGTTCCCCTCATCCCGCACACAGACAACGCGCTCGCGGCACACAGTGCTGGCGGGAGAACCAAACAACGCATGGAGAAGCAACTATCAAAATGATGCCCCCTCATGCCCCTGGCACGCGAGGGCGCTAGAATGTTCGTTTGCTGTCTGGTGCGGCTTCTCTGATTTTCTATGCACGCCACCCCTTTGTGACGCGCGCCCGCCCCCGAAATGGGCATCGGACACCGGATCGGCTCGATCGGTCGAAAAGCATCCTGAGATCTCTGGAGATCTCAGGGGGGACGAGGAGAAGGAGGAGGAGGAGGAGGAGGAGGAGGACGAGGAGGAGGAGGAGGAAGACAGATAGATGGAGATAGACCGCGCCTCGGAGAGGTCGGCAGGTGAACGCACCACAAGCGGGCACCAACCCAGCGCGCTGGGCGCCCCGCCGGAGCGCGGGGCACTCACGGCGCGAGACGGGCCCGTCTGGGTGGGCAGCAGAGGAGGAGGAGGAGGAGGAGGAGGAGGAGGAGGAGGAGGAGGAGGAGGAGGATGAGGAGGAGGAAAGGGAGGAGGACCAGTGTAAACCCAAGAGTCACCAACGATGTTGGAATAAACCCTACCCCCAAGCTCCCTTTTCCCTAAGCACCTACAACGGCTCATTTCCACAGAGTGACCTGCCTCGTTGGAAGACAATCGTTTGAAAACCCTGAAGCATGCCAAAGTATGATTCTCGGTATTCCAACGCCACGGATGAAACTGACTTTGGCGTCTTGACGATCCGGAATCGTACCAGAACGCCATTCCTGGGACCTCAACTCCGCGAATCATCGTAACTGTTTCGCCTTCAAAATAGTGAATCCTTCAAGATCAAACGCACAATTTTTGGCACGTCGATCATGGGAAACCCGTGAAAGTCCTGCAATATTTCAAAGGATGTGCGCGGCGCTAAAGCGAAGGAACCGCCCACAATCCGTGAAAGTCTTGTAAACTATTGAAACGAATGTGCGCGGCGCTAAGACGAGAGCCACATTTTGAAAACCGAGAACCACATGTTGAAAACGACCCGCCTTCCACCCGTGAAACTCATGAAAATGTTTGAACCGAATGTGCGCGGCGCTCAGGCGAGAGCCACATCTTGAAAACGACCCACCCTCCATCTGTGAAACCGTTGCCGATCTGTAAATTTCAGGGCCGTCAGTGGCGAGGAAGTGTCGGGCGAACCGCCCGGCCCGTCCTGAAAACTGGCCCCTGGGTGCGACAAGGAAAGATCACGTATATTGGGTGAGGACTGACCGTCCCGGCATTTCTAGAATCCTGCCACGAAATGTTCTTAGAACCAAAAAGTGCTCTCAGAGCAAAAACCATGTTCTTAGAGCATGAACCCGATGTGATAAAACAAAACAGACTCCGCAAAAAATGTTCCAAGAACATTTCGTGGAAACCGCAGAAAAGGCTCTCAGAACATCGTTTGGTAGGGCCATCGGCGAGCCGGGACGCTTCGCCACTGCCCGATTGCAAGGCGAAGGCATGGAGGAGGAGCAGACCTGCGGCCGCTGGGCGGCCCAATGTGAAGGGGCCCCAGGACACGCAAACAAATGCACACAAATAACAAGATCCCCCGTCTTTTCCCACATCTTCTGGGCTTTTGTCTCCCCCCCACACTTCCCATCTCTTCCCATATCTTCCTGGGGATCGACGCTTCCTGGTGTCTGTGTGCTGTTTTCCCCCTCCTGACTCCAGGCAGCCCCGCCGCGGCTCTCCGCGGCACGGCCCCGCGGCGCCCCACCGCCTGGCGGCCCCCCCCCCCCCGAGACGCTGCTGGCGGCCCGCCTCGGGGACACAGAGAGCTCGGAGGGCGCCGAGCGCTCGCCGCGCGCGCCCCTGGCCTGCCGGGAGGCCGCCCGCGGGGGCCGCCTCCAGCGCATGGGACTCAGGAGGGGAAAAAACACGCAGACGCAATGAATCGTCAATCCCCAGGAAAATATGGGAACATCTGGGAGGTGGGGGGGGGAGACGAAAATCCAAAAAATATGGAAAATATAGGGGAATCCTTTTATTTGTGTGTATTTATTTGTGTGTCCCAGGGCCCCTTTAGGGACGCGACCGCGGGGGCCCCAAAAGACCCCCCCAGGGGATGCCCCGAGGAGGGCAGCCCCGAGGAGAGCCTCCGCGAGACCTGCACAGGAGCCCCTCCGCCCTCGGGAAGAGCGCTCGCCTCGGGACGCGACCGAGGCGGCCCCAAAAGACCCCCCCGGGGATGCCCCGCAGAGGGCAGCCCCGACGGGAGAGCCCCCACGAGATCTGCACAGGAGCCCCTCCGCCCTCGGGGAGGGCGCGCTCGGCGGCGCCGCCCGCGCCCCGGGCCCCGGCCTTCCAAGAGGCCGCCCGCGGGTGCCCGAGAGACCAGCCAGTCCTCGGGAGGCGAGCGGGAGGGCCCCAGAGACCCCCAGGGCTGGGCCGGGCCTGTGCCCCTACAAGGGGGAGTGTGGGGCGAAAAAAAAGAGAGAGACTCCAGAAGTGCTCCAGAAACGCCGCGAAAGTTGTCAAAAAAGCATCGTCCCCAGACTGTTGTTTGACTATCTTTTAACATTCCACCTGTAGAGGGACATGACCGACTTAACCCCAGGGATGCCCCGAGGAAGGCAGCTCCGAGAAGCCTCCACGAGACCTGCAGGAGCCCTCCGCCTTGTCCCCGATGCACGCTGCGGCAGCCGTGCTGCATCGTAGGGATGCTTCCCTGTCGGCCGTAAGAGGGCTTCACCGAGCCTGTCTGGTAAACATCGGTCGATCCTTCCTGCATGCATTCCAAGGCTGCTCTGGTAGTAGCGAGGTTTGCCGCAGGCAGCTAGATGGCAAACGCAGATGCGTAGTCAGAATTGTGGCCATGTATCAACCATATGTTCACTGGCAAACGTACAAGTAACAACTCGCGCCTGAAACGCCCGCAGGAGCAAACCCTAGATGGTCTCCATGTGTGAATGCCCATGTCGCAGACATATGCGTGCTCGCACCCATGCGCAGCAAGAGCGCTAGACCAATACGCACAATCGCTAACTAACAAGAACTCATATACGTAGTCTTGCACTGCGCCGTAAGCATGGTACAGCTTCTCACGTGCATGAACTTCATCGCAATTTAAACGTTACCATGTTTATGCTACGCCACGTGTATCCCTCAATGCAGCCAGGCGAAAAGACGATGCCCGCAGCAGCCCGGCATGTTCCCCAAAACGTCAAAAGGGAAGCCAGAAGTTGAGGTGGAGACAGACCTATGGTTTGTGTCTCCCTTCTTCCCATCGAGGCTGCAGCATGGTGGAAAACTGCGAAATGCCTGCATAGCAGAAAGTGATGGCACGCAGGCACTCGGTGCAGAAAAAAAAGCAAGATGCAGCCGTGGCCGGCAACGCAGCGAGCAGCGCGAACCAGCGCGGCTCCAGGACTCTCCGAGTCCCGCTTCGCCTCTGGTCGACTGCCCTTCAGAGCAACACCAACAGACACTCAGATCCATGCATCGCTCTTCTCCCATGTGTCCGTCGATACTTCGTAGGGAAGGGCAATGACATAAAGCAAGAGTGAAATTCAAGGCCAGCTTATCAGTCGGTGTCTCGTGCACCACTCGTGCACCGCACGCTTGGACAGACTCTACAACTCATGCTGGTGCAATGCGTGCCAAGCTGGGCACAAAAAAACAAAATCGTATGGCCGTGGAGCCCCCGCGCTACTCTCTAGAACGACCCCATGACGACGCACAACGAATGTCGTATTCATGATGTGGATGCGCCGCGAGACCATTCGTGCGGGGTGAAACCGAAAGCTTTCAAATCTTTTACATCCTTATAAGAAACGCCCTCGCAAATGAATATGGCATGAACGGGTCCAAGTGGAAACGGGTCTTGGCCACCGGGTCTTTTCCCGGGACAGGCTTTTCAGCTCAAGGGTTTTCGGACGGTCCAGGGGCCCGCGGGAGACGACGACGACGCCGACGACGACGACACGACGACGACGACGACGACGACGACGATGACGACGACGACGACGACGAGGACCACGACGACGACGCCCGGAGACGGCGCCATTCCTGCAGCACCCCTTTCCTCGAGGACCCATCGCCGTCACTGGAGATGCTGCACTTGAGATCGCGGGAATCAAGGCGGCAGAACCAAGGTCCCGGGACACGCCGCACTTAAAACGTCAGCAGCCGCGCCCTGCGGCGGCAGGCGTCCGCCGAGTTCCCTGCTGCCGCTCCTCACGCTGTGGACTGCGGTCAGGATCTGTTGCCTAGCGGCGGCGGCCCCGGAGACAAGCCATGCCCTGCGAGCGCACAGTGTGTCGCTCGGCACTCAGAGTGGCGGGGGGCTTGAAGGCTCGGAACGCTGACGCTTGGCTGAGGACGCTGACGCTCAGGCTCGCCCAGACACCCCAACTGGAGGAGATCGGCCGAAAATTCTGGCAACGCCCTTCCGCCCTCCCTCCCTGCCTCCTCCGCCAATGATTCTACTGTGCTCATCCTGCTCCTCCTCCAGCTCCTCCTCCTCTTCCTCCCTTCTCCTCCCTTCTCCTCCCTTCTCCTCCCTGCTCCTCCTCCTCCTGCTTCCTCCTACTACTTCCTCTCCTCTTCTTCCCAGTCTCCCCAAGACCGCCGACTGGACCCAGCCCGAGGAGGCCTTCGACAGGTCCCCACAGAGCAGAGGTAGAGCCACACACGCGGTCTTGAACGGCCTCTCCAGGCGACAACCTGCCTATGCGCCCCACGTAGACACCAACGTCGCGCGGCCCAGACCTTCTGGAGACTTGCAAAAACACACCAAAAGTTTCTCGCATTTCTCGTCGACTGAATGCCGCTTCAGTCAAGAACGACTCCAGATAAAACCTGGTCCCTGGAAAGGGGATGGAGAGATCCAGGACATACATCGAGTCGTCGAAACCTTGGGGCCCGAAGCGGTGAAGCTCAATGAATCTCTGCGATGTGGTAGCCGAATTCTGCCGAGGGCGATTTGTCATGCCTCGACTCATCGAAGCCGCCTCTAGGATGTCCGATGGTTTGTCGAACCCTGTTGAGAGGTGGAACTTGCAGATGCACATGCACAGGTCGGGGTACACCCTGGCTGATGTTTACGCTGTGGACCTCGCTGCGTCCGTGAACTCCTTTTGAAAACGAGGCGCGAACACGATACGAGCACATCCGCCACCAGCGGCCTCCTCCGCTCGTCCAACTCACACTTGAAAGCCCTAGACGGGGTGGCGCTCCAGCGTCCCATGCCGGCACCGCGGATGTGCTCCAGCACATTACCGAAGAAGCGCGCCCCAGCAGCCCACGAGGCGCGCTGCAGCACCGCATCGTTGCCGAGCGAGGATGCTCCAGCAGCCCACGGCGCGCGCTCCAGCACTGCGTTTTCACAAGGGGAGCGCGACTCGGCAATCCAAAACGTGCGTTCCAGAATTTCATGTTGACAGAGCGGGAGCGGTCCAGCAGTTCGAGCAGAAAACGAAGGCGTGGCATCGCGGTCGCCGTCGTTGCCGCCATCGCCGCTCTCGCCGTCGCCGTCCTCGCCGCCGCTGACGACGTCGCCGCCGCCGCCGCCGCCGCCGCCGTCGCCACCGCCATCGCCATCGCCGTCGCCTGCTGCAGCGCCCTTGTCGTCGTCGCCGTCGCCGCAAGTGTCGTCGTCGGCACCGCCCTCGCCACCTCCGCAGCGGTTTGGCCGTGAATGTTCCCCCCCGGCAGGAGAGGCCCCCCGAGAGGCTTGCTCTGGCTCCTCCATTCCGCCAAGGTTCTCCGTGGTGCTGCCTCAATGCCCTCGCACAAGACAGGGGTCGAGAGAAGCGCACGACCGTTTATACCCCCTGTCCCTTCCTACTCCATTCTTCCTCATCCAGCTTCCTCCTTCCTCTTCCTGCTCCAGTGCCTCCTCGACCTTGTCTGGACAAGCTGCTTCGACAGGCGCGCGGGTGCAAACAGCGATCATTGCCGAAACGCTCTGCATGAGCACAGTTCTCATGAACGATCAGCACCAGAGTCTGTCTGAGCACAGCTCTGCACTGCCAGCGCATAGAAGCGATGAGCACGGAACAGGGCAGGGAAATTTCAGGACCCGAACACTCCTATAGAGGCTTTGTAAGTCCCACCAGATTTTAGGGCCCTGAGGCGCGAGTGGTTTACAGCGTTTCCTCTTCCAACCCCCCTTCCTCCCCTTCGGAAAGGACCCCTCCCCCTCCCCCCTCCCCCTGGACCTGCACGGGGCCTTCCGCGAGGGGTTGGAGCGTCCAAGATGTCCTCGGCGAGGAGGCCCGCATCATCGATTGCACTGAAGGTTGTGGCTGCATGCTCGCCTCCTGGGGTGGGGTCTGATGTACTATGGCCCCTTCTTTGATCGATCTCCTCCAAGATGGCCCCAAGATTGTGCCCGAGGCTCCCAAGGGTACCCCAAGACGGCCCCAAGGAGTACCCAGGAGGCCCCAAAGAGGCCCCCAAGAGGCTCCCAACATGCCCCAAAGAGTCCCCAACGAGACCGGACACCCAGAGGCACCCAATACGCCCGCCCCAAGAGGCCTCGACGAGAAGGTCAGCATCACTGATGATACTTCGGTTTTGGCCAGATTTTGGCCTCCTGGGGGAGGGGCGTAATGTACGCTGGCCCCTCCTTTGATTGATCTCTTCCAAGGTGGCGCCCGAGGCTCCCAAGGGTACCCCAAGAGGCGCCCAGGAGGACCCAAGAGGCCCCCCCCCAAGAGTCCCCCAAGAGACCCCCAAGAGGCCTCGGCTGATGATATATGCGGTAGGCGTCCTTCGGCCTTGCCGCATGCTCCCCGGGCTTTGCCCGGGGCGCGCTGGGTCAACCTGCTCACAGGCCGCCGCGGCAGTGCCTGAGCCTCAGCCCGAAGACCTCCCACCCACCCCGGAGGAGGAGGGGGCGCCAACCAGGCTGCCGCCGCCGCCGCCGCCCGAGCGGAGGGGAGGGGAGGGGAGGGAAGGGGCCACCATCCGCCGATGCCACCACGTTGGCCGCGGACGCCGGCACCGCGCCGTCAGCCTGGGGGTCAACGACGCTCTATCTGGGTGGGGGGGCCAAGGCCCCCCATGCACAAAGGACACCATCGGGACACCGTCGCGGCAGGACACCAAATCGACGCCCCCAGGACCCCGCACCCCGCCGGCCAGGAGGCCACGAGGGGAGGGGGAGGAAGAAAACGCCACTTCCGCGGAAACCGCGTCACCACCGGGTGCCGCCTGCGCGGCTTCCGCGGTCTCTTCCACCAGCCTCCGCCGAAGGGGCCCGCCGTCCCCCGCCGGCCCAACTTCCGCCTCTTCCCGCGCGGACGCTTCCGCCGGCCACCGCCGCGGGGCACCGGGGTCCCTCGTTCCGCTGCGTTGCAATGCCTCCATGACCTGGAGAGCCGTCTGTGCCGCGGCAGTTTGCATCTGGACCCGCCTTCGCGGGCTGGGGTGCGCCTGGTGAGTGACCCAAGCGGACTTGGCCGCGATCCGGGGCTGCGCTCCCTACCGCCCCTGGGGGACTGCCAACGGCCCTTCCTCAAGAGCCCTCCTGGCGGGGAGGAACCGCGGGCAGTCCGACCAGAAGTGGCGGGCAGAAGCCCGGTCGAATCCGCACCAGGGGCACGTCTGCAATCGACCTTGCCCAGCCCAGCGCCGGGTAGGAGTGCGAGCGGCCCCCGCCCGCCACACGGAAAGGCAGAAACGCTTCCGCGGAGGCAGCCGGCGACGCCAGCTGGACCACTCCGGGTGGCTCGAAGCTTCGATGTCCACATCGCCGAGCATCTCCACGTCGTGCCGCGCCTCGGCCTTGCGCTCCACCAGCAGGGAGGCGCGCGCGCAGACGCGCAGGACATGCTGGCCCCGGGGATTCGACGCGTCCAACGCACCTCCGAGGTGACGCAGCCCCGCCCCTTCCGCAGCGACCCGGGCACGGCGATCCAGGCCCGCCCCCGGTACCACCCGGACGCCCTCAGGGAGCGGGCCCGGCAAGTCCGCCAGGCTCAGCCCCAGCTTGCCGCAGTGGGTGTCCAGGGCCACCTCGAGCATGCGCGACCACGGGAGGCCGCGTGCCGCCTGCAAGGCCCGGCACGCCAACGCCAAGCTGGGGCGGGTCAGGACCCGGTCCGCCCAGAAGCGCCGAGTGCACCACCACGTCGACTTCTGCGCCGAGATGGCCTTCATGCATTCCTTCGCCAGGGCCGCAGGCGGGTGCTCCACGAAGGGGGCCGCCCACATGTACTTGTTCAGCGCCCATTTCACGACCTGCTCCCGCAACTCGGCCCCGCCTGGAACAACCCGGGCCCGCCGGGCTGCGTCCACCACAGGGCCCCAACCATCTCTCGGGGGCGGTAACGCCGGGCGGAGGCCAGTCAGCGGCTGGGCAATCACACCCAAGTGCTCGGCGGCGCCGGACCCCGCCCACAGCTGCCGCTTGCCGTCATTCTCCGTGAACCCGACGGCGGCGTCGAACTGCTGCGTGACCTCCAGCTGGGTCTGTAGGGCCTCCAACGTGTCCGTTTTAAGCGACCGGTCGTCCACGTAGCTCCAGTGGCCGGCCCCGCGGGCGCCCACCAGCCTGTGCCACGGCGCCAGCACGAGGGAAAGCACGCGGCAGCAGACCGGGTCTCCCGCGGGAATCCCCCTGGTGGGAAAGAGGGGCTCGGCCATCTCCCCGGCCACAGCGCAAAAACGAGCCGCGGTCCAGCCGGCGACGATGGAGTTCACCACGGGAGGGGGCACCCCGGCGCGCTCCAGGGCTCTCCTGGCAACATGGTGAGGGACCCTGTCAAAAGCTTTCATCAAGTCCACCTCAGCGCCGTACTGCCCCTCGGTCCTCCTCCTCCTCCTCCTCCTCCTCCTCCTCCTCACCCATGACGGTCCGAAAGTCACTGCTTTCTTTGAGTCAATCCGGCCGCCAGGGCCAAATTCTGATGTGCGCTTTCTTTCTGCTTACTTGGAGCCTTTCCCTCTGCGATCTGTTCCCTTGCCTGCTTTGCTGGCGCCCGCGACTGGAGTGAAGTCGCTGAGGCCCCCGGCGTGCCATTCGGCGCCGTGGGGCCCCTCGCCTTGTTCGTCAACGGGCATTGCAAGCCCCGCTCGGGAGGGATAATAGGGTTCACCTTGGGAAATGTCTTCATGCCACCGTTGGCAAAGGTCGTCTTTCGCAACGTCGGGTAAGGCCCCAAGGATGTGATTCCACGGATCCACGTGTTTCCGAGCGTCCGCGGCCCCGCCGGATGATCACATGGCAACAAGCCTGGAACTGCCGAACCGGCACCTGGGAGACCTGGCCAGAGGTGATCAACCGGCTGAAACGGGATTGCGGGGCTAGCCTCGTCGAAGGATGGAACGCTCTCTGCGACCAGCGGGACGGCAAAGGCGGCGTGAAAGGTGGGTGCAACCCCGCGGGTCACGATGAAGTCTGCAAGACATTCGGCCATGAACTCGGCTACTTCCACCACGACATCCGTCGGGTTTGCTGGTCGAGGGGAGCCGAGCTGGACTGGGGGGCAGTTGGGGCGACGCCTGCCCGTCGAGCACCGCCGCGACGAGGGGCGCGGCGAAAGGAGACGCAGCGGGCCGCCCGGAAAAGGCAAGCGGTCGGCCGATCCCACCTGGCCCAACAACGACCAGTCGAGGCCGCGCCCCCCGGACCTGCCATGCCTCTAAGACGTCCGCCCTGGCACCGCTGCAGGCGCCAGGCTCTGCGGCCACACGCGGCGACGGCCCGGGCCCTGGTACGCGGCCATTGACCCATGCAGACGGGCGAACCCCGTCACCGGGCTGCGCGCCGCCTGCCCAGCGATGCACGGCCCCGGTATACCTCATGAGTTTGCACCATGGAGGTGCGCCCCGCGCCGCCCTGCCCCGTCCTCCCTGGACGATATGCGTAGCCCGTCTCCGCATGAGGTTGCACCGATGAGGTGCCCCTGGCCCTGCTGCCTGCCGCCCCACGGCCGTGCGCTACCCACCCCGGACGGTGCGCGGCCAGCGCACCGAGCAGGTGACACCCGCGCGTCGCACGCCGTCCTGCCAGGACGGCGCGTGGCCCTCCCGTCCCCTGCTAGGCGCTGCCCTCCCCGGACGGCGCGTGGCCCTCGATACTCACAAAATGCTGCGCCGACTGGGTGCCCCCGGACCGGCCATGCGCTGCCCTCCCCGGACGGCGCGCGGCCTCCACTGTGGCCTTCGGCTGCAGCTCTGTCTCCAGCCGTGGCGAACCGCGCGCCATGCTTCACGGTGTCGGTGCCCCCCGCCTGGCAGCAGCGCCGCCGGTGCCTGGCTGCCAGGTGCCGCCACCCCACCCGCCGGGGGGGTTCCTTCAGGCGGGGCGTTCCTCGCCCTCGCCCTCGCCCTCCCTCCCCTCCCCCCCCGCGCCGTTCCCGCCCTCCCTCCACGCGCCGCCATGGCGCCGCTCGCTGCCGCCCCCGGCGCGCAGCACCCTGCCCTACGGCGCATCCCCGGCCCAACACCCGGCGGGCACAGCATTCTGCTGCTGGCAAGCTGAAGCCTTGACTCCACTTCTCGTCACTTGTGGTACCCAATCGTCCCATCCCTGGACGCCTGCACTGTCATCAACCTGCTCGTTGCGTACTGGGCATCCGCAGCGCCAGTGGATGCACCGACGCCGCGGCTCGGCTGCTGCTGTGGCTCCCGCTGCCGCCGCTGGCCGCGCCGGCTCGCTCGGCGTGGAACTCATCCTAACTTGGAATGCCCGCCGCCCCCCTCGCCCCTTCTGCGGCCGCCTCGTCCGTCTATCTCCGCGCTCCTTGCATGCTGGCCAATCCGTTTTTTCGGTTGCTCCAGACTGCTTCTCGCTCGTGCGGATCACATTCGCCTCGCCGCCGACGAAAAAGGCTTCTGGCAGGCCTCGAACAAAATATAGCGAACACTCATGCCACATTCATCTGTCAACGCCTCCCCCTCCCCCCAAAATTCTCAAAGTTGGCGGTGGGTCTGAGGAGCTGCACCTCGACCGCAGTCTCCCCCGCGCGTGCCCACTTTGAGAGTTTGGGAGGCAGGGGGGGGGGTGTCCACTGATTGTTCCCCTCTGCCGAACTGCTTTCACGCTCGTGCTGATTACCTCTGACTACCTACCAAACCACCCCAACCCAACCCGAAGACCCGAATTTGACCCGAATTTCGGGTTGGGGGGGGGTACGGGTTCCATGTGGTTTTTCAGTGCTCCCCGCCCCCCCCCTCCCACTGGAAATGAAGGGCAAATTGAAGCCTTCGGGTTTGGTTGGGGTGGTTTGGGTGGTGGTGAACCTCTGCCTCGCCGCCGACGAGCATGCTTCCGACGTGCTGCCATTCCACCCTTGGAGTGCCCGCCGCCCCTTCGCGGTCCCCTCTGCGGCCGCCTCGCCCGCCTCCTCCTCCGCGCTCCTCGCGCGCTGGCCAGTCCGCTCCTTCGGCTGCTCTCCTCCTCCTCCTCCTCCTCCTCCTCCTCCTCCTCCTCCTCCTCCTCCTCCTCCTCCTCCCTCCTCCCTCCCTCCTCCTCCTCCTCCTCCTCCTCCTCCTCCTCCTCCTCCTCCTCCTCCTCCTCCCTCCTCCTCCTCCTCCTCCTCCTTCTCGCTCGCGCGGAGTGCCCCAGCCCCGCCGGCGACGGCGACACGCTTCTGAGCGTCCGCCCGGGGAGGGGCCTCGCCACCCCGCATCTTGGCCGTGCCCCTGCCCTTGCCACGTCCTGCGTGTGCGAAGGGGCCCGCACACATAAATGCACACAAAGCACAGGAATACCCATCGTTTCCCATGTGTTCAGGGTTTCCGTCTTCCCCCCCACTTCCCATATTCTGCCATATTTTCCTGGGAGTCGACGATTCATTGCGTCTGTGTGCTTCTTTCCCCCCTGAGTGTGTAGCGAAGACTGCATCTTAGAAAGGTCTTGCTCCAGCTCCCGCACTGTGCTCACCAGGCGCTCCTGCTGCACACGGATGCCCTCCATTGCATCACCGCAGTATTGTACGTGCTGCCTGACACTATCGAATTGGTCTTCCTTGTCCAGCATATCCCTTTCCTTCCTCTGAAAGACCTGGGACAGAGGAACCCGGACATCCTGGGATTCGTTGAGGGCCTCGTGTAGGGCCTGCCATCTTAGGCTCCACATCACTGTATGGATAGTTTGCTTCTTGAAGGGCCTCATCGAATAACGTTGTAACTGTGTGCTGGTACTTGCGGGAGGGTCGGTCGTCATGTTGCTGACCTTTTCCACCCTCCCCATCCCATGATGTAGAAGTTCTTCCCGTAGCCAGAGCTCCTAAGTAGTTCGCCGCATCACCTGATGTGCCAAACACCTGGCAGCGCATGGAGGCCGCCTGATAAGTCACCTGGGGCCTGTCGTCCTCCTCCTCCTCCTCTGCCTCCCTTCGGGGCTCTTTTCGGCCCGCCCTTGGAGGTGTTGCCATAGGTGGAGGGCTGAAGCAACTAAGTTTAAGCAGCAACTCGAAGAACTCAAAGCTACACCTAAGGAGGAAATCTCTTGCGGGATGACGTTTGCAACCCCGAATTGCCGTTGATTTCCATGGCAGTGACAGCAAGTACTGTACCAAAGAGGATTCCCTGTATCTCCACAGGTAGAGCACGCGACGCCACGAAATTGGTACCCATGATTATCAGACCCATGCCGATACATGGCCGCTGACTGACTGGGACAGATAAACCTAAAACTGGAATGCGCGGGGGGCTTGAGTCGCCCCCTCGCCTTGAGCAAAAATGGCTTGAGCCAAAATGGCTACGGAGTCCTTCCTCCTCTCTCCTCCCACCTCGCACTCTCCCTCCTCCTCCTCCTCCTCCTCGTCCTCGTCCTCCTCCTGCTCATCCTCCGATTCCTCCTCCCCTTCTTGGGATACGATGCCTTACCCAGCCCATTATTCCACTGCGTTCTCGTCCACGTTCCTGGTCAGGGCAACTCGTCTGGGCATCGTTTCTGGATGGGCTGGTGGGGTTACTTTTCAGTCAGCAGCCGCAGGCGAGCGCGCCAGCGGCGGGTCCAGTCAAAGCGGGGCACGCAACGACGAATGAACCTAAAGCGACGGGGCGCAGCCTCACCAAAAGCGGCGATGCGGAGCCTCACGCAGCACCTCAGCGGCGGGCTGGCGGGGCTACGCGAAGCGTCTAGAACTCGAAGGGCGCGGCAGCGCAACCGTTCAAAGAAGGCCCGAGGGGCCGAACGGAGCAACAGCACATGGCATACAGTCGGGGCGTTGACCTAAGGAACCCTAAAGAAGGAACGAGGCCCCTTTTTTCCATAAGCTAAACTTCGATTTCCGATCGAAGACATAAGGAAAACCTGAGGCAAGCTGCGAGACACTCAAGGAACGCGGAGCCCCTCCCCAACCAAAAGGGTTCCTTCTTCAGGGCCCCGACTGTACACGCAGAGCGTCGGAGGCCCGGGCTGCCTCCTCGGACCTGCGCTGCCCCCCCCCCTCCCTGGCGCGCGCCTCGCGCGCGGGCGGGGCGGCGGCGCGGGAGGGCACCGCACGGAGGGCGGCGCCCCGCCGCGCTCCGAGAGCTGGCCGCGCGGACCTCCGAGGGCCCCTCTGCTCGTGCAGCCCGCTCCCCTCGCCGGGCATCGCTCGGACGTCCATCCCCTGTGTTTTTTTCGGTTTCGCGCGTGGTTTTGATGCTCCTCGATGGCCCTCGCCGAAGGAAAAGTGCACACGTCCGAGCGATGCCAAGCTCGAGCGCAGGCGGCAGCCGAGGGGCCCCGCGAGGGGCAGGGCGCCCTCGAGCAAAAAAAGCACCGGCTCGGCAAGCGAGCCCCCAGGTCGCCTCCGCGCGCGCGCCGCCGGAGCAGGTCCACGTCCACTGCCGCCGGTCCGTGTCCCGGAGACCTCGTGGAGCGGCGGATACAGTCATCGGCCTGACCTAAGGAACGATAAATAAGGAACGAAGCCCTTCTTATCCCAAGGAATAACGCATAAGGAACGATAAATAATAGATGACGCATAACGAACTGTTAATAACGCATGCAAAACCTAAGGAACGACCGAGCCCCTTTTGAAGAGTAAGTGTTCCTTACTCAAGCCGCTCACTGTATGGACGCCCGCCCGCCCCTGCGGGCGGGCAGAGGTCCACGCAGTCGACCCGTGTAGGAAGGACGCCCGATGAGGATGCAAGGGCCTTGGGAGGCCATTTCGAGGCTCTTCGAGGGGGACGCGAAGCTGGTCCAGGATGGGCCGAAGGGGCAAGGATGCAAGGGCACCCTTCGGAAGGACGCCCATCCTTCGTATGCGGGTTGACTGTATCCCCCACTCCCAAGCCCCCGACCTCATGATCGTTTCATGACGCCGACCCCCAGAGGTCTCGGCCCCTTTCCCGGGGCCGGCTTCTCAAACCCGAGTCGTTGTTGTTTGACGGCCCCGCGGGCCGGGAAGGGCCCCCAGAAGCAAAAAAAAATAGCGAAAAACATCTCCCGCCGTGATTGTTGTCATGACTCGAGGGGGTGGAGGAGGAGGAGCAGGAGAAGGAGGAGGAGGAGGCGGAGGAGCAGGAGGAGGAGGAGGAGCAGGAGGAGGAGGAGGAGGAGGAGGATGACGAGGAGGAGGAGGAGGCGGAGGAGGAGGAGGAGGATGACGAGGAGAGGAGGATGAGGGAGGAGGAGGAGGAGGAGACGGAGCAGAGCAGGAGCAGGACGGAGGAGGAGGAGGAGGAGAGGAGGAGGAGGAGGAGGAGGAGGAAGAGGAGGAGACGGAGAGGGCGGAGGAGGAGGAGGAGGAGGAGGAGGAGGAGGAGGAAGAGGAGGAGACGGAGCAGGCGGAGGAGCAGGAGGAAGAGGAGCAGGAGGAGGAGGAGGAGGCGGAGGAGGAGGAGGAGGAGGAGGAGGAGGAGGAGGAGGAGGAGGAGAAAGAGCAGGAGGAAGAGGAGGAGGAGGACGAGGAGGAGGCGCACACGACTCCGACGCACTGGACGTGGACGGCGTGTTCCGGCGGCCGCCCCGGCGGCCAGAAGCGGCCCCGTGGCCGGCAGGAGAGAGCGCGCGAGCCTCCGGCGGGGGCTCGGCGCGGCGCGGCGCGGAAGGCCGCTCCGGCTGCGGTGACAACTCGTGGGAGCCTCCTGTACCAGTGGAGGCCCGCTCAACCCAGAGATCCAACGCAATGGAAAAAATCAGGACGGCGGTTTTTCGTACTTTTCGGCCTCGAGGGGCCCTCGCCGGGCCCCGGGAGCGTCAAGAAACGACTCAGGATGCAAAACCCGTCCTGGGGAATGGGTCGAGACTTCCAGTGACCCCGTATCGAAAAAATCACGACATCGGATCTCTGGGTAACCCCGCTTAGTCCGCAGCCGAATCCAGCGTAGCAGCCCCCCACTGGGGCTCAATCCTCCCTAGTCCTCCTGACGAAGACCTCCTGGCAGTTGCCTCCTGAGCCTCGAGAAACAAACAGTTCCATGAACAGAAACTTGTGGCGCTCCTCGCGGATTTCTTGGATCCGCGCTGGGCCCCCTCGGCGGCGCCTCCGGCGCCGCCCCTGGCGCGCTCCGCGCGCCAGGGAGGGGGGTCAAGCGCAGATCCAAGAAATCCGCGCGGAGCGCCAACAGTTTCTGTTTACAGTAGGGGCCTGACCACAAGAAACCTTCCACAAGAAACCCAAGCCTGAGACCACTGGACGCCCATGGACTTCGGCGTGGGAATGTAACGCTTTCTGTCGCGAAACCAAAGAAACCCAGGGCGCCCTGGAGGCGAGCAGGGTGTTTCTTGGCATGGGTCTCCACTGCACCATCTTGTCGGTTCTTGCGAATCGACGCTCACCGACGCTAAACCGACGCCGAATCGGCGCTAAGTCGGCGCTCATCGACGCGTTAAATCGACGCTAGCTCGTCGCTGTCTCATCGACTCCCAGGACGCTCGTCGAGGCTAAAGACGGAATCAAGAGGGTACGCCAGGCTCCCATGATTTGCTACCGAATCCGGTGAAAGGTCAAGCCTAACAGTCGGACCTAGTGAGCAGGGGCCAACCGCCCTGGCATTCCTATGGGCCTGCAGGGAGGCTGGGAGAAGCGGAGAGTGGGAATGCCGTCGGAGTGGGAAGCGGCCAGGGTCGGGAAAACCAGCAAGGGCTGCGACGTGCACGAAGAAGTTGGGATAAGGTCGCCAGGGCCGGAACCCATATGGGAAACTGACCACTTGCCGTCGCTCGGACATCCATTTCTCGTGCATTTTTGTGCGTATTTTTTTTGCTCGATGGTCCAGGATGCTCCTCCAGGGTCCTCGCCGAAAAAAACATGCACACGTCCGAGCGATGCCAGAACCAGGGGTTGAAGAAGTGGGAGGACCGGCCCCAGCCACTTGTTCCCGCCTCCCTGTGCCACGCAGTGTTCTTGGAACAGAATAGAATGTTCTGAGAACAGGAAGCCGATGCATGGAAACAACACCATCCCAGCCAGCAGTGCTCTAAGAACCTTTCGCGCAGCCCACAAAAATTAGGAGGCAACTACTGGAAGGTCTTCGTCGAAAGGGTTAAGAAAGATTGCGCCCCACTGGGGGGCTGTTACGCTTGAGTGGGCTTCGGATTAAGCGGGATTAGGCCGGACTAAGCGGAACTAAGCGGGACCAAGCCGGATTACGCAGGATTAAGCCGGATGAAGCTGGATTTCGGACCAGGGCAAAATCAGAATTTGACCTCCCAGGAGTTGCATCCGAACAAAAGGTTCTCAGAACCTTTTTGGTGGGCCCATGGGCAGGCCAAGGCGATTCGCCACTGCCCGAAAACCTTGGACAGCAGAGCCCCCCCTTTCAAGCGCGAGGGAGAGGCCCTCCGCCAGGCCAAGACACACACACACACACACACACACAGAACACATCCAGGCCCCCCCCCCAGGATTTGGTCAGGCCGGTCCTCCTACAGGCGGATGTTGGACGAGAAATAAAACACATATCTAAACATACCCCCCAAAAAGAATCAAACACAGTCAAAACCTCGTCCACAGACTATGCTTAGACTACTTTTGAACACTCCCCCTGCAGAGGGACGGGCCCCGACGTAACCCCAGGATGCACGAGGGGGGCCGCCAGCAAGCACGAGGCACACCGGGGGGCGCCCTCACCGCACCGACCTCGCTCTCGCACCCTCGATCCGGCTGCGCGTGCAGCCGAACCCCTGGCACGCAGAGAGGAGGAGGAGGAGGAGGACGAGGAGGAGGAGGAGGAGAAGGAGGAGGAGCCATTCGCCCCCTTTGGCCGCCTCGCGGGCCGCCCTCCGGGCAGCACCCTCGCCACGCCGCCGGCGCTGACGCGGCCCCCCGGCCCTCGGCCTCTACGACCAGGCCTGCCCCGCGTTGAGCGAGCGCCTGCGGACCACCCCGAGGCCGTCGCTCCTCCTGGACGTCACCTGCCAGAGTTAGGTCGGGCGTGTCCTCCTACAGGGGGATTGTCGACGAGAAGTCAAAAAAAGACCCCCCAATGGTCAAAGCCACTCCCCAAAATAGTCCCCAGACTACTCTTTCACTACTTCGGAATACTCCTCCTGTAGAGGGACAGGCCCGAAGTAAAATGCTCGAGACAGGCGCGCTCCACTGCTCGCAGAGTCGCTGCCCGCAGCCGGCCTCGGTCCGCCGAGGGGGCACTTCCGACGCATGGCATCTGCGGGCAGGGGAGCGCGCTCGGTGACCTGCGGCAGCGCGGGCAACACGGACGAGGAGGCCGCCAGGGGGTCCGACACGTCCTCGACGGAGGAGAGCCAGTCGTTGACGCGCCCTGGGGCGAACTCCTGGGGAAAAGGGTGCCCTTGCTGCTTGGGCTCGTGCAGGACATTGCCTGCGGCGTCGTCGGAGTCGTCGGCGCCGTCGTCAAGCTTCTGCTTGACAGAGTGGATCGTGTCTCTGGGCGAGTTCTGGAAGATCTCCACAGGCGTAGCCTCCACGGGGGCGACTTGGAAGAAATTCTGGATCTCACCGGGCTTGGGCTCTCCACGTCCTCTCCTGTTGACCCACACGATGATACCTCCACACGCCCCAGCGCAGATGATCCCCGCAATGACCCCAAACACAAGCAAGGTGCTTGCGACGTTGGCGTCGTCCACTTGGCCTGGCAAACTGACGCTGGCAAAAGTGGTGGTGGTGGTGGTTGTCACCTGGATGACGCCGATCACACCCGTCTGGACGCTCGCTATGCCGGGCACAGGCTGGACCGCTTGCGCCACCGCGTCGGCGAGCGAATCGAAGGCACCCACATTATCGGCAACGGTGACCACGGAGACATTCTCTGGCACTGCTATCCGCCGACCTCCGTCTGCAAGGGGCGAAAGGGACCGTGAAACGATTGGCTGTCCTCCCTCCTCCTTTCCCTCCCCCCGATGCCACAACTAGCGGAACAAGAAAAAAACATAATCAGTCGGATTTCCCAGGCAATGTGTATGTCGTTCTTTCTTCTCTGAAAGGTGTAGCTTGAGAGGGTCGGCATCATGTTTTTGTGTTATGCCCGGTGACAGTCGCTACCTGGGACAAGGGGGGTTGGAGCCCCGGGTAACGGTAACGATTGGGCGGTGTGGGGCACGTCGGGGCGGGGGTGCGCTGCGATCGCCGTAG
>CAUYUJ010014744.1:0-32500 GCA_963575745.1 Prorocentrum cordatum | reverse complement strand
TTTAACCGCAATCTCCTGCAGCTTCACCAACGAATCTAGGTTCCACGAGTTTGTAGCAACGGCCGCGACTGTTGCCCCAGTAGAACCATTCGTCGAATTGGTCTGGTTATCGTTAGCGCTGGAGCTGTTGTCTGTGGCATTCGCAGTGGCATTGGCCGCCGCGACCTCTTCTTCTGCGATCTGGATTGTAAGCGCCACGCCAGAGGCTGGGGTAGGTGCTGTGGGCGGTGCGGGCGTGGGCGCTGGCGTTGGTGCTGGCGTAGGTGTTGGGGTCGGTGCTGGCGTCGGCGCGGGCGTTGGTGCAGGCGTCGGCGCGTTCCCAGGTCCGAGCCGGCGAAGCCGACGGGCTCCAGTCTGCACAGATACAATCTTGATGCGAGAGGGGTCGATCTGGAGAAGCGTCGCTAAATTGCCGATGAAGCTTGTGCTATCGAACTCAGTCACAGGGGTGGACAGAGTGATGGAGAGCTGCACGACCTGAAGCATCTTCACCATAATGAACCCGCCTCCCTTGGTGGCCTCCTTTGCGAGGCGGGGATGCATCTATATCCACCGCCTATGAAACCGACCTCCTGGCACCATAGCGGGTGGTGGACACGAACGTATGCTGGCCCCCGGGGGCCTGAATATAGCCGTATCCACCACCTGCCGAAGTCCCCGAGAATCGATCCCCCAAGCAGTGGTTATGGATACCCTCCCGGCTCGTCGGATCCTTCCCGTTGTGCGTGCCGCCGCGCAGCACAAGATAGAAGCGCCGCGCGTGGGGGTCGAAAGCGTGCGAGCCGTGAGGATCGGACAGCACCGGCAGCCGGGCCACCGTCCGCGACGTGACCTCGGCCGGGCTAGGCGACTGCGCCTCGGGCTCCGGCTCGGACTCCGGCTCCGACTCCTGGAGGAAGAGCAACTGCGTAGCTAAACTGACCAGCCCCCACCCGATCCTTCCATGAGGTCCTTCCCCACAAGAGCGCCAGGGCCCAAATGCGATGACACTCTGAGGGGCGCGCCCTCACAGGTGTACGGAACTCCTGAGATCGGCATCGAGACCAGGTGATGCTAATCGTAGGGATGGGGAGATGTTCCAGGCTGGTAGTAAACAGAAACTTTCGGAAGTCCAGTGACGGCGCTTCCGGCGCCGATCCAAGAACCTTGGATCGGCGCCGGAAGCGCCGCCACGGGGCCCTATAGCGCCGTTCTGGGAGATCCGCGCGGAGCTCCGACAATTCCTGCTTACGCACTTGGTCTTCTCCGAGCTCCGACTCGGGCTCAGACTCCGGCTCCGACTCCGACTCCGGCTCGGACTCTGCCTCCGACTCGGGCTCCGACTCCGGCTCGGACTCGGGCTCCGCCTCGGGCTCCGACTCCGGCTCCACCTCGGGCTCCGGGCTCGGTGAGGGGGCGCAGGTTGGGCAGGCGATGCTCGTGTCGAACTCGTCCCCGAGCAGAACGTCGTCCACGTAGACCTGCAGCTGAAAGGGCTGGGTGAGGAAGATGTCTATCCGAATCGAGTCCGCACTCTCGCTGAAGTAGAACAGCCGGTGGTGCTTTGGAGGCGAGGAGAACATGGTCAGGTTGTATCGGTCGCTGGGCTTGAGGAGCCAATACCGGTCCCGGTCGGGGGGGTCTGGGATGCAGCCGTCGTCCAGAGGGCCAGAGGACCAAGTGGACGTGTCGTCCGACTCGCGCCAGGCCTTGAACCGGCTGAACACCGCGGGGATGCCGACGTCGTAGGCCTCCCACCAGAGCACCCGCAGGTCGAGCCCCGGGCAGGCAAAATGGCCAGACCGCTCTTCGCACGAGCTCGTCGCGAGGTCGGGGTTCGCGCTCGTCACTGCGGAGCCTGCGGCCCCGGCGCCCAGCAGGCTGCCGTCCATGTCCAGCACGGCCGCCTGCAGAATGCCGTCGCACGCCCCGCCGCAGCCGACGCGGTTCCACGAGGCGGCGCCGGACCAATCGGCGAGGTTGAGGCGGGAGTCGCTGGACGCCGTGCTGAGCCAGGCGACATCGGAGAAGCGGCTCGGGTGGAACGTGTCGATCGCCGTGGGGTTCGTTGTGAAGGCCACGGACGGCAGGCCGCAGTCGTCGCTGCGGAAGTGCCCGAAAGTGGGCGAGGTCCAGACCACCTCCGAGTATCGCGAGCCGTGGCTGCCGAGACGGTGCTCCCACGGCATCACGCACATCTTCTGTGGCCGGTTCGGAGGCCGACATATCGGCATCATGCCACCGAACGCGCACGTCTTCCCAATGCTGTTCACGATGTGGGAGAGGAAGCCGACCCGCCGGAACACAGACCCCACCACGGAGTTGCAGCTCGAGCCCACTGCGTCCGACCTGCCGTAGGCGCGGCACCAGATGGACGCGTCGCACGTGGACGCGCTCGTGGAGCCGAAGATGGTAACGTTGTGCATGTACACCCGGTGCTCGTTGTCTTCGCGGGACCGTTGGAAATGCAAGGATGTACCGATGTGGTTATCGGACACCAGCACGGAATCCATGCGGAAATTCGTGTTCTGGTCCACCGTGACGATACCGATGTGGCTGTTCTTCCAGGCTACCACCCCGCGAAGCGTAGCGCAACTGTCGCAATCATCCGCGCAACCGCGCAAGACAAAGAAACCTGTCATGCACGCTACGGCTTCGTTAATCAGCTCCTCTTCCAGTGGCGCCAGTCCAGAATCCCCCTCAACGCAGGCGTCCAACGAAGGTTTGATCATGAAGCCGGTGTCCGCGGAGCCAGCGGCGATATTACCGACGAGGCTCGCTACAGGCACCTCGATGAGGAAGGCGGCGAAGCCGATGACCCAGCCGGTGGACTCGAGTGGATGGCGCAGCGTCTCGATAGCCACGTTGCCTTGCACTACGATGCCATCCCCGAGCGCCGTGCTCATGATCCACAGGGCTGTGCGGTACGTCCGGTGGAAGATGTTGCTGCTGAGCGTGAGGTGGTGCACCCCATCGCCCGCCACCCCGCCAGCCTGCGAAAAACTGAAGAGGCACCGATCTACAGTGCTGCTGTTACCCGCTCCGATGCTCGAACCCTGGAACTTGAAGTACAAGGCCGGGTACTCGTGGAAGAACTTGCCCATCATCACAAAGTCTACGGCTCGCAAGTTCACGGAGCCCACCCACACGCCGTCCTGAGAGCCTCCAATCATGACGTGGCCCCCGTGGTCGGTATGTGTATCCCCAGTCATAAAGACGACATTCGAGCGGCCTGAGAGCAGCGCCACAGTTGCCGCCAACCTTACTGTCGGCCAGTGCCCCCCTCCGTCCTGCGGGATCTCGCCGCCGAAATGTCGGTTACTAAGGGGCTGGCTCAGGCGGACAAGCGTGGTGTCCGAAGTTGGGTCGTAGAAAGGCTGCCCCTCAATGTTGACAACTTCCGTATCCGTCGTCAAGGGAGGCTGTGGGTACTCTGTGGCAGAGATGCCAATCTCCGCGCCCGCTGGCCACTCGCTCACGTTGCCTCTCAGCACCATCTCCTGCGCCCCAGCCTCGACCGTGGCGTACAATTTGGCAAACAACGTGCAGTTGATGTCTGACCCGAACGCGGTGAGCGTGCCGAGCACTCCAAACACCTTGTTGACCATGAAGAGGCCCTCGACCATGACAACAGTATGGTCCGTCTCCTCTCCGTATAGCGCCACCGTTGCGTTCACTTCAGGAGGTATCGGGTCATCCGCGGTCCCAATTTCAACAGTGCCCCAAATCTTCGCTGAATGGATGTTCAACCTGGTGCTCACGTTGCGAGCGAAATCCAACCGCCCCATTACGACCAACCACTGAAGCAACGGTGTCTCGATGTCGAGCCGGACCCAATCCGTGGCATTGATGACGACCGTGTCGCCCTCTTCTGGCAGCCGACCAGAGGGCCAGGCAGAAGCGTCCGACCACAATCTCATGGGGCGCACGATGGACTCGTCGTAGACTATGGGCTCCGGGCAGCCCTCGTCAGGGCACTCCCTGGCCCAGAACGTCTGCCACAGTGACCCGGGCTGGTCGATGTGCGCGGAGAGGGACGTGGTGAGACGGCCCCCTACCTGGGGCAAGTGCAACTGCTCCTCGAATTCAGCCTTGATGGCCAGACCTGTCTGATTGACGTACGCCCCGCTGCAGATGTGCCGGCTCTCGTCGGTGAGGTTGTAAGACTCACACTGGTGCGGCCAGAGCCTCATGGAATACGACCCAAACGGGTCATCCATGGACGGCTCCTTGCTGATACGCGCCGTGCTTCCATGTAAACTCTCAAAGGCCGCGTCGAAATGGTCACGCCAGGTGGAATAGTTGAGGTGAGCTACGACGCCTTCGTCCTGTGGTGTGATGACGGTGGTCCAACCATGCTGCTCGAAGACGTATCCCCAAGAGCCTCCGTAGTCGAGCGTGAGCTGCTGGAAGTCATTCTCATTATCGATCTTCAAGTCGTACTCATGTTCGCTCACCACAGGCACAGCCCATCCATACAGTTTCAATACAGTGAAGGGGATAATGGCCTCTGAAATGTTCGTCTGCACAGTCAGGTCTTTGTCGTCAAGCTGCCAAGGATCTTGATCGTGCAAATAGAGCCGACGCATGCGCAGTGAGCCGTCGGGCTTGCCACACACGATCCCGCCTCTGTGCTGATCGGTGACATGGCACAAACCGTCGAATTCGTTGAAGGGCGTGTGCATCGCCACGAAGCCGTTCGGGAATCCAGTGAGTGACCCGTCGAGGTCGTGAAAGATGCCAGATATGCCTGTGCTGCTGGTAGTGCGCACGGAGGAGTTGTACCACTCACTTCTCTCGAATCTCATGGTACACATGGTGTCGAAGCATCCGTACAGTGCAGGAGTGTCGAAGTAACTGATGACTTTCATGCCTGATACGAAGAAATGCTCATTGTCCTTCGGCGCCCGTACGCCCAGGCCAACCCCATTTGACAATTGGGCTGTGGGGTCGATGTTACCAACAAGAAGCAAATCCAAGAAAAACGGCTTTGTGTTTAGCTCGTTGGACAGGTGATTCATGAAATGGCCGGTGCCGCACTCGACAAAGCGGTGGTCGACGTGGTGAATATTGCCCGTGCCGTAATAGAACATCCCGGTTGCGCAGCGGAAAGCAGTGAACGTCGTGAAGGTGTTCAGTGTCGGCGGGGCATGCGGCGGCTTCAGGTGCCTAGGCGACGGGGGCTGATGGCAGAACGAGCTTGTTCGTCAATTCCCCTTCTTCCCCTGACCATCACTGCTCCTTATCAATCCCACCAAGCCTTTAGGCGCAGGTGGTTTAACGTGCTGGCTCCTCCAGCCGCATTATTCCTCTTCGAGAAGGGTTTATCACTTCTCCTGCTCACTAAACCCCCTCCCCCACTCAACCAACCCTTAACCAGGACCAATGCCGACCCCCCCGCACCCCAACAATCCTTCTCACCCAAAAAACAATCAATATAAACTTCCCGACAAGATTCTGACAGTGCTCGAGCGCCCCACCATCACTTTCCATTGTTGTTCCCAACATCCTGTGGTGTTGGGTCCTCGTTTTGAAGAGACCGCGCCTCGCGATTCTCACTCCTTCCTCATCCCTCCTCCCCCTCCTCCCCCTCCTCCCTGCGTTTCACCCACCCAGTACAACGTTTCGTTGCCCCATAGAGAGCTCCACCGAAGCCCCCAGTGGGACCGTCCGCATGCGTCCCGGAAACCAAATTTGGCACACCCCTCACACATTTCGTGGCCCCGTAAGGAGCTCAACCGAAGGCCCCAGTGCCACCGTCCGCATGCGTCCCGGAAACCCGACCCTGCGTTTCACCCACCCAGTACAACGCATCCTGGCCCAATAGGGGGCTTCACCGAAGCCCCCAGTGGGACCGTCCGCATGCGTCCTAGAAACCAAATTTGGCACACCCCTCACACGTTTCGTGGCCCCATGGGGAGCTCCACCGAGGCCCCCAGTAGGACCGCCCGCATGCGTCTCGAAAACCAAATTTGGCACAGCCCGCGCACGTTTCGTGGCCCCGTAGGGAGCTCCACCGAGGCCCCAGTGCCACTGCCCGCATGCGTCCCGAAAACCCAGTTTGGCACACCCCTCACACGTTTCGTGGCCCCATAGGGAGCTCAACCGAAGGCCCCAGACACCTCTCACACGTGTCATGACCCTATAGGGAGCTCTACCGAAGGCCCCAGTGTTTCTGTCCGCATGCGTTTCCCGCACACATTTCGGCACACCCCTGACACGTTTCGTGGCCCCATAAGGCGCTCCACCGAAGGTCCAAATGCTACCGCCCGCATGCGCCCCCCCACCCCAATACAGCGTTTCGTGGCCCCACAAAGAGATCCACCGAAGGTTCCAGGTCACGGAAAGAGCGAGGTACGAGTGATGACGTTGAGTTGGGGCGAAGCCCTCTAGGGAGGGGTCCAGGGGAGGGGCGAGGGGGGGACGCAGGGTTGGTAATGGCAATGTTCGGGTTTTACCTAGGGTTTTTGCATGTTGTTCGTTGTTTGTCCCAACCAACCTGTGTTGTTGGGTCCTCGTTTTGAAGAGACGGTCCCCGCGTCTCGTCCTCGTCCTTCTCCTGCTCCCTCCTCCCCTCCTCTCCCGTGCCCCCCCACCCCCAGTGGGGTGTACCACATGCGTCCGCCACACCCAGCACGGCGCTTCGTGGCCCCATAGGGAGGTCCACCTAAGGCCCCAATGGTGAGTACCACATGCGTCTCCCCCACCCAGGACAACATTCCGTGGCCCCATAGGGAGGTCCACCTAAGGCCCCAGTGGTGTGTACCACATGCGTCTCCCCCACCCAGGACAGCGTTTCGTGGCCCCACAGGGAGGTCCACATAAGGCCCGAGTGGTGTGTACCACATGCGTCTCCCCCACCCAGTACAGCGCTTCGTGGCCCCATGGGGAGGTCCACCTGAGGCCCCACTGGTGTGTACCACATGCGTCCCCCCAGCCAGTACAGCGCTTCGTGGCCCCATAGGGAAGTCCACCTAAAGCCCCAGTGGTGTGTACCACACGCGTCCCCCTCACCCAGTACAACGCTTCGTGGCCCCATAGGGGGGTCCACCTGAGGCCCCACTGGTGTGTACCACATGCGTCTCCCCCACCCAGTACAGCGCTTCGTGGCCCCATGTGGAGCCCCACCTAAGGCCCCAGTGGTGGGTACCACATGCGTCTCCCCCACCCAGTACAGCGCTTCGTGGCCCCATAGGGAGGTCCACCTAAGGCCCCAGCAGTGTGTACCACATGCGTCTCCCCCATCCAGTACAGCGTTTCGTGGCCCCATAGGGAGCCCCACCGAAGGTCCCCGTGGCGCAGTCCGCATGCGTCTCCCCCACCCAGTACAGCGCTTCGTGGCCCGATATAGAGCCCCACCGAAGGTCCCCGTGGCGCAGTCCACATGCGTCTCCCCCACAGTACAGCGCTTCGTGGCCCCATATGGAGCCCCATCGACCCCACCGAAGGTCCCCGTGGCGCAGTCCGCATGCGTCCCCCCCACCCAGTACAGCGCTTCGTGGCCCCATAGGGGCTCCGCCGAAGGTCCCCGTGGCGCAGTCCTCCTCGCTCGCACGCAGATTCATTCACAGCCAGACGCACTCGCGCTCAGATTCACCCGCGCTCAGTCTCCTTACGTACTCAGATCAATCGTTTTCGCTCGCGTTGTGTACCACGCCACTCATTTCGGCACACCCCTAGCACGGCTCGTTGCCTCGTAGGGATCACCACCGAAAAAGTGAATCACAATTGCGGTACTCACACCTGCATCTGGTTGGGTCCTTCGTCATGCTAATTTTCAGGTTCCCCCCAAAGACGGCCCAAGAGCGCTCCAAGAGAGCCCCAGACCGCCCAAGACGGCCCAAGAGGCCCCCAAGAGGGGCCTCAGGGGCGTCCCAAGAGGGCCCCCAGAGGCCAAAATCATTGATTTTCCATAGGAACACGTACGTTGTTAGCATATACGGCATTTCGGCTTTCACGGCGTGGGCGACGGCCAGAGAGGCCCCCCAAACCGCCCCAAGACGGCCCAAGGGGCTTCCAAGAGGTCCCCCAAACGGCCCAAGAGGGCCCCCAGACGGCCCCAGAGGCGCCCAATACGGCCCCAGAGGGCCCCAAGACGGCCCCAAGAGAGGGGGGCCACGAACCGAAAAGCCTAGCCTTTCGCACCGAGGCGCTCCCAGGATGCGAGGCCCCCAAGAAGCGTCCCAAGAGGCCACCAGGAGGCAAAAATCATAGATTTCCGGTTGGAAAAAGGTGCATTTTAAGCATGCACGGCTTTTCGGCTTTCACGGCGTTGAAGACGGCCCAAGAGGCCCCCAAGACCGCCCCAAGACGGTCCAAGAGGCTCCCAAGAGGCCCCCCAAAACGACCCAAGAGGGCCCCCAGACAGCCATAGAGGCGCCCAAGACGGCCCAAGAGGGCCCCAAGACGGCCCCAAGAGGGGAACCACGAACCGAAAAGTTTAGCCTTTCGCCCCAAGAAGCTCCCAGGAGGCCCCAAGAGCTCCCCAAGAAGCTCCAAGAGGCCCCCAAGAGGTTCTCAAGAGGCTTCAAAAGGACTGCAAAAGGGCCCCAATAGGACTCCCAAGAAGGCCCAGAGCCGCCAAATAAAGAGCGATCGGTAACGCAAACAGCTCTTCACACCATGGCTCCCAAGAGCGAACGGTGACGTAAACAAGCTGATAAGACCAAGGCTCCCAGCAGAGAGCGGTGACGTAACAAGTTCCTGACACCAAGGCCCAGCCAAGGCTCAGGAACGGGCGGCAACGCAACAATCTCTGAACACCGAGGCTCCCAAGAGCGAGGGGTGACGTAACAAGCTCTCAAAGCCAAGGCTCCCAGTACGAACGGTGGTGTGAATAATTTCGGTGTCTGTTTCTGAAACGCTCTTTCCGTTTCTGTGCCGGCCCAGGTCTACCGCCCGCATGCGCCCCCCCAACCAAGTACAGCGTTTCGTAGCCTCATCGGGAGCTCCACCGACGGCCCCAGCACTACCGCCCGCAACCGTTCCACCCCACCCAGTGCAGCGCTTCGTGGCCTCATAGGGGGCTCCACCGAAGAGGATATTCACAATTGCGGTACCCACAACTGCATATGGCTGGGTCCTTCGCCAGGAAAAGTTTCAGGGACGGCGGGGGTGGCAGCACACTGGCCAGTGCGCGAAGGCCCACCCTCCTTGATTCAGATTGCACGCTGCGGCGAATCTTTGACCATGCGGGTGCACCCGCGAGCATGTTGCACTGTGCACTGGTACGCGGCGCATGTTGCATTGCTACGCGAGCATGTTGCATTGTGCATTGATCATGCTGCAGTATGTAAATCCTGCGTTATACGTTGTGCATGCTGCCCTGGCACGCGGGGCGCGTCTCGCTGGGGTCGCGCAGCTGGCTGGCGTCTGCATTGGTTCCCGATGGTTGTCGCTGGCGGCCCCTGCCTATGCTGAGACTCGGGTGCTAGTGCGAAGTCAGGCATGTCCTCCTACAGGCTGGTTTCGGATTGCACATATACATAACGAACAAATAGTCAAAAGAGCACGAAACATCGTCCCCAGACTCTTTGTGTTACCACACTTGAGCACTCCTCCTGTAGAGGGGCACGCGCCCGACTTAAAAATGTAGTGGGATGGCGGGTAAGACAGCCGCCCTTCGGGGGGGGAGTGTAGCTTTACCCCTCCTCCTGCCTCCTGCCTCCTGGGGGGGGGCCGCGCCGCGAGGTGCCAGAGGGTATCGTTCGACGCAAGGGTCAGACAGGCCTCAGATAGGTCAAGAGGGCCTCCAGGGTGGCACACGATAGCGCAATATACATAAGTGTAGACCCCAAATCGCCTCCAAACTCCACAGGCCGCTCCAAGTGGCCACGGAGCACCAGGACGCCCTGGATAAGCCAGATCCCCTCCAAAAGCCTGAGATAACCAAGCGGGAAGCACCTGCTGGCCATTTCTCCCCCGATGGGCTTTGAAGCCTCTCAACCAGACGGCACAAGTGGGACCCAAGAGGGCCCCAAGAGCGTCTCGAAACCGCCCCAATACCAAGGCTTCTTGATAAGCGTGGGGGGGTACCCCCCCGACGGGTGTCAACCTCGCCTCGTCGTCGCGCCGGCATCGTTGACTCTCTCTGGCCTGCGGGGCAGGTGGGGGGGGCCTGCAAAGCGGGGCACTGGGGCACGGGGGCCCGCCGCGGGAGAGGAGGAGGGGGACGGGAGGCGGGGGCACGGGAAGCGGGGGCACGGGAGGGCAGAAGACAGGAGTATACCCGGGGGCAAAGGAATGGGCTCCCGGAGACGAAGCGGTGCACGTGGAGCGGGAGGGTGGGGCAGGCGGGGCACGCTATGGGGGGCACCGCAAAAAGAAAAGTGGCTCTCCATGACATGTGGTGGGGGGCACGGGAGGAGTGGGCCGACGCCCTCGTGCCGCGGGTGGAGAATCGCGTGAGACATGTGGTTGTCCCCCTCCCCCCTTCCGGTCCAACATGCGATCTGGGGGGTGGGAGGAGGGAGCGAGCTCATCAACGCACCTCTGGGGCCCTTCGAACACCCGCGGCGGCCGAGATGCCCAAGATGTCTTCTCAGATGGCTCCAGACGGGCTCCAACGCGACGGAAGAGGTCCTCAAGAGCACCCCAAGATGGCATCAGTATGGCCCAAGACGCCCCAGGAGGGCCTCAAGAGGCCACCCAACCGCAGGCTCCAAAAAGGGCCAAACAGAAGGCCAAGCGGGCGAACCCGCCGAGACCCCGGGAGCCCTCCCACACAAGATGGCCCCAATCCCCAACAGTCCCCACGAAGCCCCCAGAGGGCCCCCAGAGGCTCTCAGGAGTCCTGAAGAGGTTCCAAAGTGCCACCCCTAGGCTCGTCTCCTAAACAGCCCAGCCATACCATCTTGTCGGCTCTTGCGGGAGAGAGAGAGAGAGAGAGAGAGAAAAAAAGAGAGAGAGAGAGAGAGAGCGCCATGCACGTCAAAGGTGCGTTGGCAGTAATGTACAAACTGTAATCACATTGATATATGCGTGCGAAACGCAAAAACTACGTGCCGCGCGACGCCAAATACTGGCGCTCCCTTGCCAGATTTGACACAGCATGTCAGCATCGCCGGCTGCCTTGCAAGCCATGGCGTATACATTGCGTTTCCGCGTGTTCTCCGGCCGGCCGTGTTTCCGGCGACCTCCCAAGCGGGAAAGCGAGAATGACCCGGGGGCGAAAATGCAGCGTCGGACGGCGCTGTCGTCTGGCAGCTAGGCCGCCTTACCCAGCAGCGCAAGCTGCCGGTATGCTAACTGGCTGCTTAATTTCTGACAGCTGCACTGGGCGAAGACGGCATCATTCGAAACACGGCTAAAGAACGAGTGCGCTATGCCAGCCACTTTGCGGAGGCAGGGCGCTTGGAAAGCATCCAGTTTTCGGAGTTCTGCTTGGCGCAGCCACAGAGTGTGCAAGCAATACATACGGCCAGATACTACGCAAGGCTGGAAAACCAAGACCTTCTTGGAAAGTGGAAGCTTCGCATGCTTCTAATGTTTGCACAAACTGTAGAATTGCCTGTGTGCAATGCCGATCCTTCTGCTCAGCTCAGGGCCGCTGCCGCCGTCGGCGTTCAGTAGCCCGCCCAAGTAGATCACACTGTCCCTCTGCGGAATTGTTGACCCGTCTGGTCGGGCAATATGCGTCTCGCATCACGCGGACAGGACCTCGAGCTTGCCCCAATTGAACCCCAATCTATAATTTCTCCCGGCCTGGCGCACGCACTCCATCAGCTGGTAGACGAACCTTCTTCTGCTCCGACAATTATGGCGTCGTCGGCGCACATGAGCTCGCTGACCGGAATTGAGTTGGATTGCAATATCCCGTGAACAGCAAAGCTCCGCCTCGCCATCGCGATCGAGAACAACAAAATAATAATGGGCACCCATGCGATATGCCGAACACCTGCGGCCAATATTCGGAAGTTGAGCCGGCATCCTGGACGCGGAAGCTCCTGTCGTTGTAGATTCCCTTCGCAGCGGCGGCGAAGTGCTGGGGAAGCCGAAGCGGACTAACGCCTGCAGGAGGCTATCTGGCGACGCGCTGCCGAATGCTTTAGCCCAGTCGAGCGCGAGAGGAAACCACCTTCCAGCCGCTGTGTCCACAGTGTCCTCGATCGGCCGCCGTGCGACGAACAGTGCGCCGGCCGTTCTGCTACCAGATCGGAATCCAAACTGCGTTCCACAAATCCGGTCCTCGGCGCCCGCGCTCTTTCCGCTCGCAAGCAAGATCGCGGCGTAGAGCTTGTGCCAGATGGGTAAATGTGATATCGGCCTGTAGTTCTCGCACTCGGCGACGTCGCCTTTCTTGAAGATATCCGCGGCAATCGCATCGTGCCAGGCGTCGGGCACAGACGCGCCCGTCCAACACCGATTGCATAGCAGAACGGCCCACTCGCATGCTGGTGTGTCTGAGCTGCTTATTGGTATCCAAAACTCAGCTGGGGCGCTGTCGTTGCCTGACGCGCGATTCCGTTTCTGCGCGCGTGCTGCCGCGCGCACTTCCGCCTTGGTAATCGGGCCTGCCTGCGCTGGTAGCTGGGGCCCCAATGGTTCCGGATCGTCCACGGCAGTGACCGGCCGCGCGGCCCATTGCATTGCAGCGAAGTGCTCGGCCAGAGTCTGGACCCGCTCGTCGCAATCAACTTCTCAGCCGCGTAATTCCCGCAATCGCCCTTGGGTGGCGCCGCGGGGCTTCCGGAACTTGCGCACCTGGTCCCAGTCGCCGTTCTCCAACAGTCCGTAGAACCAGTGCTCCTTGTCCTTCTTGATGGATGCTCTGATCTTTCCGTGGAAACGTTTCTCCATCGCTGAATCCCCTTGTCGTCTCGCCTCGTTCCGCCTGGTGAGTGGCGCTGCAAACCCGCGGCTGCTTTAGTCGTTCCGCCTCTCGTGGGAGGCATTCTGCGGCAACAGCGAAAGCATTGACCACGGTATCATGTAAGCTGTCCAAAGATTGGTGCTGGCACACTGCGGGCACATGGCTGGTGAAAGTATCAGCAAACAAATGATGGCATGCAGCGCTGGCCAATGCTAACAGGTCTGGTTTCGAGTCCTCCTCGTGCTTCGATTTCGGAATATCTACGCGCACACGGCATGGCAACAGAAAGTGATGCGAAACGAATGCATAATCCGGGCTGCTCCACACGCCTGCAACCAGATTCATGCAGTCCGCGTCGCAAAAAAAATCGTTTTGACCGAAATGTTGCGGCACAGCCGGATCTCATGGATGGACTCCCACACTGTAGCACGTGATCTGGTTATCCGCGGAACGGTCGAAGAACGCGTTGGCGACAGCCAGCCCCTCTCTCTCTCGCATAACTCCATGGGCAGGCTTCGGTTCGACAGAGGGTTGTGCTGAGCCTGCGGGTATCCGCAGATGTGGTCTCCCAGAATCAACTCCTCTCCCCCGAATCGCCTGTGCAGCCTGGCGTTAAAGTCTCCCAACACCAAGACATGCCCATGTCCGGACGTCCTAGCAATAATACAGCCCAGCTGATTGTAATAGTCTTGCCTCTCATCGCCCAGCTTCCCATTGTGAGGGGCGTATATGCTGAAGATCGGCCCCTTTCATCCCCGAGCACGAAGCTTCAAATACGAAATTCTCTCGCCCATCATCTTGAATCCAATGACGCTCTTGCGAGCCCGCGGCGATACGAGAAAACCAATTCCAGCTGTCTCATCGGAGCCAGGGCTTCCAGGTAGAACGACCAAAAACCCACGTTCGGTCGCAAATAAACGGACTCGTGTTTGTGAGTCTCTTGGATGGCGAGCACGTCGATGCACAGCTTCTCCATGTAGATCTGCAGTTCCTCCTCCTTCGCCTCCGTCATGCCCTTTGCGTTCCACGAACCGATGACGTCATCCACTGCACAGGGGTGCAGGCGCCCTCCTCGGAAATCAGCCCCTCCTAGTCCAGTGCTGGCGTTGCCTTGCCGTGCTCTGGTCGCGTCTTGAATGCACTCATGAAATCTTAATCGAAATATGGGAGCCGTGAGGTTGACCGCGGGTGAAACAATTGTGTTTGGTATTTCCTATTCTGGATGGCGCCCTGTGGCCACCTTCGACAAGCCTTTGACGCCGCCCTTCGATCCCTTCATGCCGGCCGCTGCCTTTGCGACCAACTGGTTCGACCTGTCCAGGAGATCCACGACCTCGGGGCTTGTGCGAAGCTCCTCCCACCCAGCCCATTCCCCGTGCCACTGGTGGGTCACACGATCAGGGAACACATGAGTAATCCGTGCGAGCTCGCCGCCCACTGTCACCGTGTAAGGAGCAGAATCGTTGACGGACACTGTGAAGGGAATGTTCCATGCCTTTTTGAATATGTGTTTGAATCCGAGACAGAAGTTCCTTGCCGCCCTTTCGGTGATAGGGCGGTCTTGGTTGGCCCACACGTTTGTCCCACCCCATTGCAATCTCGTCCTCCGCACGACGTCCACGGCGGCATTCCTCTCCAGAGAGTTCCGGAACTCCGCGAATATCACTCCAACGAAATCCCCCTTCGTGTAGGTCTTGGTCGGGATGGGGGCCTTCAAGTACGTCAGCTTCTCCTGCAACCACTCCTCGGCCTTCGAGAGGGTGTCGAAGCTGGCGATGTTGCCGACGACCATGGTCACTGAGCGCTTCTCTGCGCTCGGATCGCCCGCGGATTGCGTGCAGACTGGAGTCTGCTGCGTGCTCTCCTGCGTCGTGGCCTCCTTGATGTAGTCCTTGATATTGGTGTCAAGCTCCTGGGGGGCGTAGGTCGGCTTATCCTTCAGCAGCTCGTGCACGTCTTCGAGTTTCTCCACCCGTGCTTCGATATCGAGAATGGCAGTCTCCACGTGGTCTATGCGGCCAGCCAGCGTCGCTCCGATGCTCGTGACCTTGGCATCGAGCTTGCCGAGTTCTGCGCGCAGGCTCTTGACCACTGACGTCACAGGTGACAGCTGCTCCTGCAGGAGGCTACCGATGCCAACCATGGTCACGTCGTCACGAGACTTCCGACAGGAGTGCCAGCCATGCGGGTATTCCCAGTCTTCGCAGGTGGTGTGGGAGACATCATGGCATCTAACTCCTGCTCAAGATTCCGCGGCGATCTGGCCATCGGCGCCGACATGGTGCGCCGTGGTATCAGAGGGTAGGGGAAAGGGAACGGAATTGTGAATGTGAGTGTAAGTAAGTAGACAGGGCGCTTCCCTTGAGTGTAAGTAAGTAGACGGCTCTTGCGGAGCGACACTGAATCGACGCTAATCGACGCTCATCGACGCTAAATCGACGCTAATCGACGCGAAATCGGCGCTATCTCATCGACTCCCAGATGCGAATCGACGCTAAAGACGGAAGTCAAAGGGTATACCAGGCGCCCATGATCTCTGCTACCGAAAGAGGAGGAGGAGGAGGAGGAGGAGGAGGAGGAGGAGGAGGACGAGACAGCAATCACTACGCGCAGGCAGCAAGACGGCCAGCGACGAACAACAAATGCGAAACCGGAAGCCGCATAGGATCCTCTTCAGGGGTCGGCGGAATGGCGGGGTCGGGATTGGGGGCATGGCGTTGCGGGGCAGGAGGTGGCGGCATGCAGACCGGAAAATGGGGAGCAAATGAACAGGAGATGAGAGCATACATAGAGAACAGAAAATCCCCCCCATAACAAGCACCCCGACAAGCGAAGCCGTTAGTAAACGCACCCAAGGAAGGAATCGAACAGGGCAGGGCTGTTTAATAAAGGCCCAAGGCCGTTTAGTAAACGCCAATTGTCGGGATCGGGGTGGCATTTCCTCCCCTGAATACAGAGAAGGAGATCGGGTGCGCAAAGAGATGGGAGTACCATCCGAAGCCGCAGGCGTGCGCGGAGTTGTTGAAGAACGTCAGGTCCGTCTGCTGGCTGGCCACGCCGTCCAATTTCCTGACGCGCCAGCCGCGGGCGGCGCTGACGGCGAGGTTCGAGCGGTGCCAGCCTGTGAAACCAGGCAGCCAGAAGCCCGCCGGGGTGTCGTCGTCGTCCAGCAACAGGTGGTGCGGGAGCGGCGCCACTGCCAAGTTGTGCTCGAAGAGAGCGTAGTGCTCCTGGCCAGTCTCGGTGAAGAACATGTGGCCGCGCACGTGGTAGGCCACGTTGTGCTGCACCGTGGCGTAGTCCGTGCTGTGGACCACCACGGCCCGCTGGAAGGTGTCGTGGTAGGAGTTGTTCCGCAGGTAGGCGATGTCCATCACGTCCACGTTGCGGCCCGACGAGAGCACGTGCCAGTGCGAGGAGTACCTTTGGCACGAGAGAAACGGGTCCCGAGGGAGCCGTGTCCTGCCCCCAGGGCCTCCCCACCCAGGACCGGGTCTTCGCCCCGAAGCGCTATTTTCTGGCTGCCCCGGTTCTGCTGCATCTTCGGGGGGCCTCCTCTGTCCCCTCTCGGCCCCATCCGCGTCGAATCGGTGTCGAACCCATGCCGGACTCGTCAGATCCGTGTCGAACGCGTGTCGAATCCGCGTCGAGTCTACGCCAAACCCGCCTCGAGGCCGCATCGAGCCCGCGTTGATTACAAGAAAAGACACCAATTTTGGGAACAAGCGAGGTCCCCCGAAGACGCAACGAAACCCCGAGGCCCGTGGAGGGCCCCGCGAGGGGCAGTGAGGGGCCCCGGCCCTCAGGCCCCGTGCCCGCAGGACCCGCAGAAGGCCACACTCGTAGGACGTGCCTCTGTGGGAGGCGCGCGCTCGACCCGAACACACACACACAGACACACACACACACATACATATATACATATATTTATATATACACACATACATATATATATATATGTATATACAAATGTAAATATAACATTTCACAAAAGAAAAACCCAATCAATGGATGGCTTTCGCTGAGAAAATCGACCGGGAACCCGGGAGCCCGGAAACCCAGAACAAACCGAAATGGGCCCGGAACCAATCACCGGGAACCCGGGAACCCGGGACCGGGGACCCGGGAAACCAGCCAGCTGCCAAAGTCGGCGGGAAATGTTTGGCAACCCTTTCGAAAGGATTGCGGACGCCACGACAATGGACATCCTAACAATCCTATCATTGAATTTACAAGGTGTTTAAACGGTGTAAAACATGGTACGAACATGTTTCAAAAAAGTTTTGGCATGTTTGAAAACATGTTTGAAACATGCTGTAGACATCTGGAAATTGTTTGGCAGCATGCTTCCTCTCCAGCAATCGACGTCCGCAGCGCCAGGACCCCTTCCGTGCAGGCACGGATTGGGGACAACAACAGGCTGCAGTGCCTCGCCGCCCGAGCGGCATGGCCAGAGAGCAGCCCTCCGCGGAGCTCGTGCGCTGCCAGGGCGAGCTTCGAGCCTGTGCGTCGCCGTTGTTAGGGGGCGACGGCACCTCGTGTGCGCGCGTTTGGGCGGTGCCAGTCGGGCGACCGTTCTCTCATTCAGCGCTTCGACATTGGGCGGAATGGGGGGGGGGGCCGCAGATCCAACGTGTTTAAAAATCAAAACAGAGGTTTTTTGCAATGTTCGGCCTCGAAGGGCCCTCGCCGGGCCCCGGGACTCTCAAAAACAACTCAGGATGAAAAACCGGTCCTGGGGAGTGGGTCGAGATTTCCAGGGACCCCGTGTTGACAAAATCACGACATCGGATCTCTGGGTTCGACATTGGCGTTGGTCGGAGGAGGGAGGGGGGGGGTCTGGCTCTGGATCTCTGCCTTCTGCAGCTGTTCGCAGCAGTGAGTCATGGGGGGGGGAGTGTCCACCTGCTCGAAACGAGCGCCAAAACCAGCCAAGATCCACTCCTGGGGGGAGTGGGGGGAGGGGGGGTGCTAGGGCCCGAGCCGATCGGCAGAGCAATGAATAAGAACACGGTCGCCGTCGTATACGCATATTTGGGTGGTGCCAATCAGGGCCAATCTCTTTCATGGCGGAGTGCCTCCCCAGATTCGCCGCCTGCCCGGTCCGGAACAGCTCGGTGTTCTCGATGCGCAGCTGACCGCCCATGAAGGCGCCGATGTGGGCGCCGAACATGTAGGCGTTCCCGTGCCTCTCGGATGCGTCGTCGCCCTGGACCTTCACGTTGCGCGTCAGCAGCCCGACAGCGGCCCGGAGGTCGGTCGGCGTGGTGTTTTGGTGGAAGTACCACTCTCCGATGTGCTCGTGCTGCAGTGGCTCCTCGACCTCCAGGGCGAAGCCGCCGTGGCTCACCGACCTCACCGTGAGCACCTCTCGGGACCCACCAAAGCGGGGGTGACCCTGAGAGAGGGCGTGAGTTCGATCCGTTGGTGCACCGACCTGCCGCACACAGATGCCCCCCACATGCCCAACCTATCGGGCATCTGTTTCGGGCGGCTCGGTGCAATTAGCCTGGCGAAGGACCCAACCATATGCAGCTGCGAGTACCGCGCGGATATGAGACGAAGGAGGGGGCACGCAAACTAGGCCCCTCTTCTCACAGGCACCGCGCCACTGCATGGACGAGGCACAGGGCAGCGCGGGCAGGAGGTGGCGGGCGGAGGAGGAGAGCTCACTGGGGCGAGCCAACACATCAGTATCATCATCGCATCATGAGACCTGTTACTGGGCACGCAGGAAGAGGTGACGGAGACGCCGTGTAGATGTCGAAGGCAGGTCAGCAGCGGCAGAAACGAGACGGGGAAGCGCGCGGTCAAGAAGCGATGGGGAGCAGGAGGAGTGAGAGACGAGGGGAGACGTTTTTGCCTCCAGACCGACAGCGGGCCACGCAGAATGCAGCGCGCAGGCGGCGCCGCGCGAAAGTGCCTGGGAAGTCCTCGCGGACGCAGTCTGGTCATCCCGGGGGAATCCCATCGACGCGCGGGGGTTGTCCACTGCGACTCCGAGTCAACGGATAGCACCCCCGCACTGCGTGGCGAGGCGTGCGAAAATGGCGCGATCTGGGTGAAATCCCCCGACAGGCGCCGGTCATCCTCTGGCGAGAAATCCCGACGACGAGCTGGGGTCATCCCAGCGTCAGCGACAACTAGCGCGCGCCGCTGGCTCGTGCGGGGCCGCTCCCCAGGTCAGGCCTCGCGGATGAACTCGCTGAAGCCCAGCTCTCTGGCGAGGGCCGTCGCCTCCCTCCTGCACCGCTTCGTGCGCGCTGCAAACTGCTCCAGCTGCTTCCGCAAGCCCTCCGGCGGCCCTGCCAGGAAGAACTCGATGAGCGGCGCCCGCATGAGCAGGAGATCCTCGTGGCGCGTGGCGCGCGAGAGCAGCACGTAGAGCTCCAGCCACCAGTCGTCGTCCTCCTTCTTGCCGTTCCCGACCTCGTGGCGGCCGCAGTCCAGGATCACGCCTGGGCCGCAGCCATTTGGGCCTTCGGTGGAGCTCCCCATGGGGCCACGAAGCGTGTAAGGGGTGTGCCAAATATGGGGTGGCGGCGACATGCGGACGCAGCCATTTGGGCCTTAGATGGAGCTCCCTATGGGGCCACGAAACGTGTGAGGGGTGTGCCAAAATTGGGCGGCGGCATGCGGACGCAGCCATTTGGGCCTTCGGTGGAGCTCCCCATGGGGCCACGAAACGTGTGAGGGGTGTGCCAAAATTGGGCGGGCGGCGGCATGCGGACGCAGCCACTTGGGCCTTAGATGGAGCTCCCTATGGGGCCACGAAACGTGTGAGGGGTGTGCCAAAATTGGGCGGCGGCGGCATGCGGACGCAGCCATTTGGGCCTTCGGTGGAGCTCCCCATGGGGCCACGAAACGTGTAAGGGGTGTGCCAAAAATGGGGTGGCGGCGGCATGCGGACGCAGCCATTTGGGCCTTAGATGGAGCTCCCTATGGGGCCACGAAACGTGTGAGGGGTGTGCCAAAATTGGGCGGCGGCGGCATGCGGACGCAGCCATTTGGGCCTTCGGTGGAGCTCCCCATGGGGCCACGAAACGTGTGAGGGGTGTGCCAAAATTGGGCGGGCGGCGGCATGCGGACGCAGCCATTTGGGCCTTAGATGGAGCTCCCTATGGGGCCACGAAACGTGTGAGGGGTGTGCCAAAATTGGGTGGCGGCGGCATGCGGACGCAGCCATTTGGGCCTTAGTGGAGCTCCCTATGGGGCCACGAAACGTGTGAGGGGTGTGCCAAAATTGGGTGGCGGCGGCATGCGGACGCAGCCATTTGGGCCTTCGGTGGAGCTCCCTATGGGGCCACGAAACGTGTGAGGGGTGTGCCGATGATGATGATGATGATGATGATGATGATGATGATGATGATGATGATGATGATGATGATGATGATGATGATGATGATGATGATGATGATGATGATGGTGATGATGATGACCGACAACCACGATGTGGATGATGATGATGACGATACTCATGATGATGAGCATGATGAGGATGGTGATGATGATGGGAGGAGGGGGGAGGGGGCAGCGGGAGGAGGAACGCGGGGCACCGTCTCTTCAAAACGAGGACCCAACACCACAGGATGGTTGGGAAACACTGATGGCACTCCACCCCCGCAGAAACCGACCGCACTCCCACCCCCCAGAGCACACACCCCCTCTGCCGGATCCCGAACCTCGTCGCTGGCGCTCCGCAGCGACGTCGTCAGGACAACCTTGGCGCCCACGTCCCAGTCCACGGGCTCCTCCAGCTGCAGCAGCGTGCTGCCCGCCGGCGCGGTGGCCACGAGCCTCGTCCACGACGTCTGCGGGCGGCCGTGCAGGTCGAGCTTCCCCACGGACCGGACCCCGCAGACGTCCGAGACCGCGGTGAAGCCCGAGCTCGTCAGGCGGAGGCCCTGCGTGGAGCAGCCCGTGTGCAGCCCGCCCAGGTTCGTGACCGCGAGCATCTTGGCCCCGATGAACGGCAGCTCGATCGTCGACCACCGGTCGCCGTGGAGCGTGATCGTCGCCTCGTGCTGTGCTGATCCCAGCGTGCTCAAGGGCCACATCCCAGAAATCACTTCGAGCACCCAGAACAAGTGTCGAACGAGTGTCGAAACAGTGTCGAAACAGTGTCGGGCGAGTGTCTCCCAGGGCCCGACACGTGAACACCCTGGAGTTTTGGGGTACTTCTTTCTGGTGCTCGAAATTCTTGCTGGTGCTCAAGGCCACAGTAGCTTGGAACATCATAAGCCTTGTGCAGGAAAGGGTCCTCCTCGGTCCCGACGGAGAAGCTGCCGCCCGCCACCCAGATGTACGTGGCGTTGAAGGTGAGGTCCCGCCTGCCCACCAGCCCCTCCCCGGGGAAACCACGAGGTGCCGACACCGGTGCTCCCCGGACCTCTCCTGGGGCCCGTTCTGCCCAGGATCTCAGGGCGAACCCGGCGGCGGCGACGAGATCCTCCCAGGAGGCCCAAAAAGGGAAAAACGAGGGAAGGCTACACGTTGCTCATTTCAAATCCTGCTCATTTCTACTTGTGCTCGTTTCTAATTGTTCCTGGCCCCCTGGTGGCCAGGAAGAGGCCCAGGATGGAAGAATTAGAGATGAAAGGATCTCGGCCCCCCAAAAAATCAAAGAGCTTTCGAAGAATTAGGAATGCACAAAGTGTAGAGGCGTGGGTATACCTTTTCCCCCCCGACTCCCCAGGCCACCCGCAGTCAGCAGCCCCCGCTCAGCAGCACTCCACCCAGCGGCCCACTGCGCAGCTTCGGGGATGGACAGACCCCCCTTTAGTAAAACGTGGTTTTAGTGAAAACGACCCGAGGCCCAAACCTGGCGGGCGCAAGCCTGGAAAATGACGGCCACGGCGCCATCTCGAGAACCGAAAACAGACAATTCACCAATCGACGTGTCACTGTTGGGGGCTCTGTCCACCCCCGACAGCGGCCCCCTGCCCAGCAACGCCCTGCGCCCCCCTGCCCGGCATATCCCCTTGGCCCAGCGCCCCCCGCCCGAGCGTGCCTGCCCCGCGGTCCTCCCCTCCCCAGCAGCCCCTGCCAGGAAGCCCCCTGCCCAGTCGCCCCCCTACCCAGCTGCCAGCTGCCCCCCCCCCCCCCCCAAGCTGTCCCCCCCTCCCCTCCGGTCAAACTCCAGCACGCCGCTGACGATGACGAGGAACAGCTTGGGCGAGTCTACGTCCAGCAAGATTGCCTGACCCTCGGGCACGATGACGGAGTCCCCGTCGAATGGCGGCTCGGAGTCGAGCCAACTACGCACGTCGCTCCACCTGGGGGTGCAGCCGTGGGCCATTTGACCATGTGGCCGTCGGGGCTGTGTGTTGGCCACCGCAGGGAGTGCTGCAATGGCAATTGCGCCGCACTGGCTGCCGCAGGGAATCTTCGAATGGCGGTGGCACTGCAGTGACTCCCGCGGGAAGCACCGCACTGGCGGACGCCAGCACCATGCTCTCTGGCACGCTGCGGCGGAACAGGATGGCGAGTGCTGTCCGGTAGGGTTCCTGCAGGTCTTCAACGGACCCCCCCCCTCCAGGTCACGGAGCCCAGACTCCCGACGTCGTGATTTTGTTGCCACAGCTTCGACCCCCAAAGGTCTGGACCCCTTCCCCAGGAACGGCTTTCGAGCAGGGACCGACCGTCCCGGCATTCCTGCAGTCCTACCACGACATGTCCTTAGAACCCAATCATGTCTTACTGACAAAAACGGTGTCCTCTGAGTATTAACCTGACGTGTGAAAACAGGACCCTCCCAGCCAGAAATGCTCCGAGAACGTCTCGCGGGAATCGCAAGAGGTTCCCAAAACATTGCCTGACGGGGCTGCCGGCGAGCCAGGACGCCTCGCCACTGCTCGAGGCTCTTCGCCCCGAGGCGTGGCCCCGACGGCCCCGGGGCCGCGGCGAGGGCCCCGGCAGGCCGGAGACAGCGAGCAACGAGCCTCCCCGCCCCCGCGTGCTCTTTTGTTGTTGTTCCTCCTCGCCCCCGCCGGGGGGGTCTGGGCCCCCCCCCGTCCTCCAGGGCCCCCCCCCGTCCCCCGTCCTCCCAGGGCCTCCCTGCCAGGTCATGCTCTGAGGACGTGTCGTGGAGACCACAGGGAGGTTCTCAGAGCACTGTCTGGTAGGCCCATGGGCACGCCAAGGCGCTTCGCCACTGCTTGAGGGGGGGGGGGCTGCTTCCAGGGCGGCCGAGGCAGCCCGCCCAGGTCGCCGCCGGTGCCCGTGCCTCCAAGGCGGCACGGGGCCGCCCCCGCGAGGGGCTAGCAGGACGGCTTGCAGAGGCCCCCTACACGAAAGAACCAGGAGGGCTCCCATGGGAGCCCTCCTGGTCTTCCCTGCCCACATGCTGTCGAACACTGGAGATACTGGGAGTCCTGCTCTTCCCTGGCCCCGCATGGGCTCCCATGGGAGCCTCCCTGCTCAAATACTGGAAGTCCTCTGCAGAGGACTTCCAAGATTCGAGCAGGGACCGACCGTCCCGGCAGTTCTATAGGCCTACCACGACATGTTCTCAGAACCCAGAAATTTTCCAAGGACAAGGACAATGCTCTTAGAACGTATTCCCGATGTGTTAAAACAAGACGGTCCCAGACAGAAATGTTCTAAGAACACTTCGTGCAAACCACAAAAAGTTCTTAGAACATTGTTTGGTAGGCCTATAGGCACGCCAGGACGCTTCGCCACTGCTTGAAGTATGTTTCGAAGAGGTCGAAGTCAAGACCTCCCCGTCGGCGGTTGAAAAAGACGTTCGCGCCCGCACCTCTTGGGGGCATCCGCTGGTCCACGACGGCCCGATGGCTTCCAAGACGATCCCAAGATGACCCAAGGAAGCTCCAAGACGGCTCAAAAGACTAGCAAGCTGGTCCTGAAGCCCCGAGACGGCCCAGAGAGGACCTGGAAACAGAATCCGAAGGCGCCAGAGGGCTTAAAAATGCATACTGAGTCAGCCCAATGCGCCTCCAAGACGCCCAGAGGCACCCCTAAGAAGCCCCCGATAGGCCCCCGGGGCCCCTCCAACAGGCCCCGACGAGGCCAGGGGAGGGGCTCCTCGAAAGCTCCTGTGCATTGCCTCCTCGTGCCACGAGAAGGCGAGAAACAAGGGAAGCACTCCTCCTCCTCCTCCTCCTCCTCCTCCTCCTCCTCCTCCTCCTCCTCAGGGGAGGTGGATGGATAAATACAAACGGAGAAGACGGCGCCGAAACTGAGGAGAGACTCACCGAGGCGAAGCGGAAGAGCACGTTCATCAAGGGGCCCTGGGACACACAAATAAATATACACAAATAAAAGGATTCCCCATATTCTCATATATATATATAAAAATATATAAATATATTCTCGGTTTTTGTCTTCCCGCCCAATTCCCATATTCTCCCATATTTTTGAGGGAATCGACGATTAATTGTGTCTGTGTGTTTTTCCCCCTCCTAAGTCAATGGGCGCGGCTCCCCCATATGCCTCGGGACACGCAGCGGCTCCCTGTTTGCTCCTCGACCGGTCGTCCCCAAGGGTGCTGGGCGGGCACGGTGGCCAAGCCTGCGGCAGGCCGATGGGGGAGGGGGAGGGGGAGGAGGAGGGAGGATGAGGAGGAGTGAGGGGGAGGAGGAGGAAGAGGAGGAGGAGGGAGGAGGAGGAGGAGGAGGAGGAGGAGGAGGAGGAGGAGGAGGAGGAGGAGGAGGAGGAGGAGGAGGAGGAAGAAGAGCGAGGAGGAGGGAGGAGGACGAGGCTGGGAAGCACCGGCGCGGGGCATGGGCGGCCCTGGCTCTGGGAACGTGCGCGCCTGGCACTGGGTGCGGCCCTGGGCGAGGCCGGCTCCTGGCCCTGAGCTGTGCTGGCTCTGGGTCGAAGCCGGGCCTGCCCCCCCTACGAGGGGGGGACTTTGGGCGAGAAATCGGCAATACCCAGAAGATACGCCAAACATACAGTCGGGGCGTTGACCTAAGGAACCCTAAATAAGGCCCCTTTTTACCATAAGTTAAACTTCGATTTCCGATCGGAAACATAAGGAAACCCTGAGGCAAGCTGTGAAACACTTAGGGAACGCGGGAGCCCCTCCCCAACGAAAAGGGTTCCTTCTTCAGGGCCCCGACTGTATGCAGAAATGGTCCAAGAGATCGTCCCCTGACTGTGTTTTGTTAAAAACTATTTTTGCATACCCCTCCCGTGCAGGGACAGGCCCGACGTGACTCGGGGCCTGGGTGGCAGCTGGCGCATCGAGTGTGGGCGGCGTCTGCCGCTGGGCGGGTGGGGCGCCGCTGGCACCGCTGGCCACGGGCGGCCACGCGCCCCGAGCACGAGGCCCCACGGGCGCCGCCGAAGGCGCGGGCAGCGGCGCAGACGTGAGCTGTGGGCTTACGTCGGGCCTGTCCCTCTACAGGGGGGAAATCCAAAGATAGTCAACACAAATATTACAGGGAAGAGTTTGGGAGTATCTTTTGACGATCTGGGGCTCTTTTTGGACTCTTGTTTTCATTTTTCGTCCAGAATGCACAGGTCCCACTTAACTTTAGGCGCTCCCCGCGGATTTCTTGGATCTGCGCTGGACCCCCCTCCCTGGCGCGCGGAGTGCGCCAGGGGCGGCGCCGGAGGCGCCGCCAGATCGGCCCAGGCGCGGACCCAAGATTCCCGCGTGGAGCGTCGAGAGCTTATGCTTATAGCGTGCTTTCGCCTTCGCCATAGGTGGCCCCCCTGGCGCTGGGCATGGACGCCCGCCCGCGTCGGGCATGCGCGGCCCCTGGCCCTCCTGCGGGTGGAGCAGTGGCTAGTGGCACCTGTTTTGAGTGCAGCGTCTCGGTTGGTCCCGGCAGAGGCTACAAGGCTCGTGCCAGTCGTATCAGCCTTGCAGGCGCACGCTAGCTAGGCAGTGTATGCAGCTAGCCTAAATTTTCACGCCACCAAGTGTTGGGCGCCCGAGTTATCCGGGGTAACTCGGGTCCGGGGTAACTCGGGTTTGGATGCCCGAAAAACGAACCCGAGTTAGCCCTGACCCGAGTTACGCCTGATGATTCGGGGCTCTGTGTTACCCTGCTTGCAGAGCTTAGCTTGGCGGCGCACACCGTGAAAAAGCCCCCTGGCTCTCCTCGCGCCCGCGGCGCCCATGCCCGGGCACCGGCGGGCGCCCGTGCCCGGCGCCCGCCGCTCGCAGGCGCAGGGCCAGCGACGCCCCGCGCCCAGTGTGAAGCCGGGCGTGTCCCCCCCTACCAGGGGGATTTTGGATGAAAAATTGAGGATGCACTCAAACAGTATCCCCAACTGGTCGGACCATACCCCCAAAAAATAGTCCCCAGACTATTTTTTGACTATTCTTGGATGTCCCTCCTGCAGAGGGACAGGCCCGACTTGAGCCCAGGGCCGCTGCGACTGTCCGCACCCAGGTGCCAGCGGCCGCCCCTCCTGCGGATCCCCTGCGCCCGCGCGGCAGTCCACACGCAGTGTGTACGCTGCCACGCGGGCGTTCCGCCGACGTGCCGCCCCGTGTGGGAGCCAGTGCGGTGCCCCTGCCATTGCAAAGCCCTGGTCGGGAGACGCAGTGCCACCGCCACTGCAGTGCGCACGCCCTGCAGGTGAGCCAGTGCACTGACGCTTCTGGAGCTGCCCCGACAGCCACACCGACGATCGTCAACTGGTGTTTCCTGGCCACCTGTCAATGTATCGAAAGTGTCGGAACATTGTCTGGTTGGTCTCATTTCCTGGGCCGACGATTGTGGCATAGCCCTTCCCGGCTACCCACACTGTTGTAGACGCTGGATTGATAGCCCCGTCACGCGCAGCGGTCAAGCACACCGCCTGCGTGTCGTTCACGGAGGTGACCTCGCAAGCGTAACCGTTCAGGAACACCCTGACAAGCGCGGGGTCGGCCGTGGGGGCATCTGACACCAAGGGCATCAGGCCGGAGCCACTCAACGTCACCAGCGTGCCTCCCCTCGCAGAGCCGCTGGTCGGCGACAGCGACATCAGCAGCGGAGTGCGCTCAACCTCGTGGACGATCTCCATGAACGTGGGCACGGGCACGCTGGCCTCCGACGCCAGCGGGTGCAGGACGTGTCCGATGGAGACGTTGCAGACGCCGGAGTCGTCCGCCTCCAACAGCACCCCGCTGAAGCGCGCGCCGCGCATCAACTCCCCTGGGCTGTTGCATATGCTGGGGAGCAGTCGCACTCGGAACGCTTGCGCCAGCACCCCCTCTGTGCCGAACACGTTCCAACCCTGCGCAATGGTTTGCCCGGTGACCTCGGCCTCGGTGAGGCTCGCGACGGTGATCCAGTCGGAGTCGTTCAAGAGGCTCCGCACCTCGAACACGGTCTCGGTGGCCAGCTCTCTCTGGTTCGGGTCGGTCGCGGGAAAGATGCTCACGGTCTGGAGGCGCGCCACCTGGTGCGAGGGGAGCTCGAAGGCGAACCAGCAGTCGTCGCGGTTGTGCCACCTCAGGTCGTAGTAGAAATTGATCTCGTGGTCCACGGACGACGTAAACGTGCTGTTCGCGAGGGCGACCTCGTCTGCGTCGTCGGCGCCCTGATCGGTGTAGAAAGAGCTCGCGTAGGGCGCCAAGTCCTCGACAGGGAACGCGCTGGGGTACATGTCTGCCAACGCCGCACTCCTCAACTCTGGCGTCTCGCACCGGAGGCTGGTGCTGCTGTTGGCCTCCAGCACTCTGCACTGCCTGCCGCACACGAGCACCTCGGTCTGGCCCGGGTCGAGCCCGAAGTGCTCACCCCGCAGAATCAGCTCGATCCCGCCCCTCAGCCCCGCGCGCAGGGTGCCACCCGTCAGCCGCCTCTCGGGCCCGCTGACTGGCAGCACGGCGCCCTGGATCTCGACCTCTGGGGGCGCAAGAAACTTCGGGGATGGACAGACCTCCCTTTAGTAAAACGTGGTTTAGTGAAATCGACCTGAGGCCCAAACCTGGCAGGCGCAAGCCTGGAAAATAACGGCCGCGGCGCCTTCTCGAGAACCGAAAACGGACAATTCACTAATCGACGTGTCACTGTTGGGGGTTCTGTCCGCCCCCGAAAACTGGCGACGCCGCGCCTCCCCGGACCTGTCCGGGAGGGAGGCCCGACGAGAACCTCGAGGCAGCTCCGGCCGTGGCGGCGCGCGCCTCCCATGAAGGCCAGAGACGGCGAAAGCGGGGCCACGGCAGGGACATTGGTGCCCTCCTCCCCGGAGACGGGGGGGGGGGGGGGGGCAGAGTCCGAGAGAGAGAGAGAGAGAGGCAGGCCGTCGAGACCTCGGAGACGGTGGGCGCCAGCCGCAACAGCTCCGGTGCCGCGGAGGACAGGCCGGCGGCCGGGTGCCACAGGCGCACGCTCCAGGCGCCGGCCGGCACGTGCCGGGCGACGCACCGCACGCTGCCGTCGCTCCAGGACGTGGGGGCGCACTGCACGTTCGCCTCCCGGGGGGGGGGAGGGGGGGGAGGAGGGGGGGGAGGGAGAAGGGAGGAGGGAGAAGGGAGGAGGGAGGAGGGGGGAGGGGGGAGGAGGGGGGAGGGAGGAGGGGGGAGACGATGACGGCACCCTTTTTTGCTGCGCGTTTGCTGCGCGTTGGCTCGTGTGCTGCATTGCCCTTCCCCCCCTTCCCCCCGGTCTTGATAATTGGGCGCATGGCGAAGAGGTGCCGCCCAGGGGCTCCCGACAAAATGTTGCACCACCGAGCTGTTTCGACCAGCCCGGACTGAACCCAATATCAAGATCGGCGGGCAGGGGTCGGTGCGGAAAACAACCGCTTACAGAACACCGATGCGGTGTATTGTCCGCGCCAGGTGGTGCAACACTTTGTCGCACCACCGGCAACCACCGATCCTCTCGAATAGGTGGGCGGCGGGGGCCTCGGGGGCCCAACGAGCTCCGAACCCAACCAGACCCAACCCAAGGAGTTGGCCACGCGTTCGGCAAATTCGGGACCAAACTCCCGCCGCCCGTCGGGTTGGCTGCACCGTGGGCCCGCGAGGGCAGAGTTCGGACTTCGCCGCCGATCCAGGGCGCGGCGCGCGGCCCGCTTGCGTGCGGGGCGGGCTCTCGTCGCGAGGGGCGAGCACATCCGAAACCGCGCCCTCGCAGCCTGGATTTTTGGACGCAGTCCCGCGGATACGCGGTCGCCTGGACGCGCTCCGCGCGGGGAATCCGCGAACAAAGCGCCCCGTATCCGCTAAGTCGCGGCCCAAGGGCCTGGCCCGCGAGTTCGCGGATACGGACACGGCTTTCGCCCGCGATTTCATCCGTCTCGCACGCCGCGAGCAATATTGGGGGTGGGGGCAGGCGGTTTGTCAGCTTTTGTCCTCGCTTGCGTGTGCATGACCATGCCATGCCAAGCATCGCTTCCCGCTTCGCAGTTCGTGCCCGCAACCGTCTGGGGGCGAAACACGCCTCCTTTGAGCAGGCCCCGAAGCCTGAAGCGCAGGAATCATCACTCAAATATCGAGCTCACTCCCAGGGGGACCCCCTTCTTCCCCCCCCGCTCCCTCGCGCCTTGAAAAGGTCACGACGGACGTCTGGGGCAGCGTTCGGCCCCTGGGGGCCCTCGACGGGAGAGGAGGAGGAGGAGGAGGGGGAGGAGGAGGAGGAGGAGGAGGAGGAGGTGTGGGAGGAGGAGGGGAGGAGGATGGCGGAGGAGGAGGAGGAGGGGGGGAGGAGGGGAGGAGGAGGAAGGGGGAGGAGGAGGAGGAGGAGGGAGGAGGAGGAGGCAGCAGGAGGATGAGAAGCAGGAGGGAAGAGGAGGAGGAGGAGGAGGAGGAGGAGGGAGGAGGAGTTTTTCAACATCAACCCAGAGGAGGTGAGCCGACAGAATGAAACAGCCTGGGCTGAGACAGAAGCTGTCGGCAGCGGACCAAGGCGGTGGCCGACGCGCACGACGGGCACCCCAGGGACCGAGGTCAGTCGGAGTCGTCAGACCCCGCAGACCAAACGCGAGCAGCTCCCGCCACAAGATGGGCGTCCTCGGAGAGGCGAGCCCTTACCCTGCGGAGCTGCTCATCCCTGACCCCCCCCGCCTTGGGGGGGGGAGGGGCGAAAGGTTCCCCCGCCCCCGCCGCATTGGGGGGGAGGAGGAGGAAAGAGATCCCAGGACACCAGGCGGCCCAGTCCGTCCCGCCCCCACCCCAGTGCACGCACGAGTGGACGGCGGGACGACGGGCGGGGGGGGCGGCGCGGCCGCCCGGCTGTCGGCGGCCGAGACGGCCGTAGCGGAGTGGCTGGTGTCGCCCAGCCCCGTCGAGAGACTACTACCAGACTTGGGGTGCCTGCCTTTCAAAATCTCACCCCAAGCATGCATTCTACCGTGATCGGACTTGCACTTACTGTCTGGAGGTCCAACACAAGCCTTGCCGAGCTTCCTGACTTGCCCACCGCACGTGTAGAAGCAACAGCGGGTGCAGGCGACAAGGGTGTCTCCACCCTGATTAACATCAAAGAAAATGGGCCTGTGGCCGTGGCCAATCAAACCCTGACCCGTGAGACCTTTGATAGTGGCCGCGCCACGGCACCTACCAGGAGGGGGCCTTTGGGATCCACGGGCACACCGAAAACACAAAGCGCAAATCCAAAACCTGCCTTCCCAGGACCAGGAATGAGAGGGCAGGGGAGGAGGCCTCGGGGCAGAGGGGGGCTTGGTCCTGGAGGCCTCCGAAAGATCAAGCTTCGGCCAGAGAGACATCACCCGAGCCGCCAGCCGACAAACAGCCCTCGAGACACGCGCCGCACGCACGGCACGATCCGCATCCCCTGGATCAGGGGCGGGGTGCCTCAGGGCGGCAAGGCGAGCAGCCTGGTCAGCACAATCGTTGCCAAACTTGTGGGCACGGGCCTCAGGGGTGAGACCTGGGCCGTCAGGGACGTGGCCCTTGACCTTGCTGACAGCACTGGCAATAGGGCCCAACGCCTGCAACAGAAGGCCCGCATAAGGGCGACGAAAAGACAGCCTCGCGGGGATCGGGTCTAGAGAGGCATTGACCACACTCTGGCAGTCACTATAGATGTGGCTGCCTTCGTCCCCACACTGGGAGGCCGAACAGTAAGCCGCATACTCAGCAGCTTGAGACGTTTGGGGGAAATGCGCAAGGAGGGGGCCTGAAATGACACACTGGACATCCCCTTCTTCAGAAACGCTAACCACCGACCACCCCGCCCTGGAGAGCTCTGGAGACACATTTCTAAAACAGGAGCCGTCTACATAGAGCCTACCGACGAGGTTGGTGCTGCGGTTGTTCGGGTCCCCCGTCCAAGAATGGGCCTGTTCCCTCCCGTACCACTGGGGTACCACCATCGGCCAGGAAACGCTCCATCCCGCCGCCCCTCCTGTGGCAGCGGTCACCCGGTCCCACTCGAGGACCAGGCCCGCGAACAGGCAGCGAGAGCGCTCGTCTCCCACCTCAGTGCCTGGGCAGCCTCCCGCTCCTGCCGCCATGACGAAGTCCAGCTGTGTGTCCAGGTAGAAGACCTGGGGCAGCGGGATCGGCCACTGCCAGTCTCCCACTACGAGGAAAGTGGACATGCGGTCCTCGTCCCTGTCCAGCAACGCGGTCGTCAGGGTCTCTGCGGTCTCCAGGATGTCGCTCTCCCCTGGCTCCTCTCCGAACTTCAGCCAGTCGAGTGGGTCCTCCTTCTCCACGAAGATGCGCTCGATGTCCTCCCAGGGCAGTCCCAACACGACGGACGGCTGCGGCAGGTGTCCCCAGTTCCTGTCGATGTCGTTGGTCTCGCTCAACCTCACTACCCAGGCGGTGTCGTGCACGGCGTTTTTTGCCGTGGCCGTTGACGAGCGCGTTCTGGCGCACCCGGAGGCCGGCACCGTGCGGGGGCGATTGCCACTGGAGCCCGCGGTCCGCGAAGTGCTCGTAGCCATCCGCCTCCTGTCCCTCGTCAGCAGCGAAGGCCGCCCGCCAGTCGTGCTCGACCTCGTCATCGCCATCCCAGGTGGATGGCAGGTGTGGCACGATGCGCAGCCGATGCGCCACCACCTCCTCGACTCTGCCGCCATCCTCATCCTCCCCGACTTCCACCACCTCGAAGGTCATCGCGTTGCCCGCCAGCCCGTTGCGGGCCATCGCACGCTTCCCCCCCTCGCTGAGCCGTTCCCACTGGGCCTTCCACCCCCGGGACAGTAGCCCCTGCTCGGGCCGGATCTTCTCCAGGTCGTAGAGCAGCTGGTCCTCCAGCTCCCGCTTGTAGTGGCTCAGGGCTGCGAGTGCGTACTCGCTGGCCTCCACGTCGTTGCGGGGTGCCGGGACGACCACCTCTCGAGCCCAGGTCATGCCCAGCTGGCCCTGCGGGTGCGCCTTGCCGCCCTCCGCAGTCACCAGAGCGTGGTCGAGCTCTGTGGTGCCGGCGGAGCGTCGCCAGAACCAGCGCACGGCCGACTCCCAGTCCGGCTCCACCGACAGGTCGGCGCGCGGCCTTCCGTGCCAGCAGACTGCGCCCTCGTAGCCCAGGAGGACCGACTCGGCCCACGCCATGAATGTGGGATCGTCCATGGCGGCCCGCCCCGGGCAGGCCAGGTGCACAGTGTGGTGCTGGGCAGGCCACCGGCAGCCCAGAGCTGCGGAGACCTCACCACCAATCGGCACCCCTGAGGACGCAGGGTCCCTGGCGTACACCTCGAGCCCCTGCACGTTGAAGCGCCAGCGCCTGGCGCGCCAGGGCTCCGATCGTCTCTGTGTCCGCATGCCCTGGAGCGCGTAGGCGAGCTGCCCCTTGTAGCTGCTCGCATATCCGTCGCTCAGCG